>OZ018331.1:117571862-117904362 GCA_963969495.1 Ceratothoa steindachneri | reverse complement strand
CTAACTGGTTTTGTCCTATTTTAAAACCCAAGTATTTTATGGTTTCGTGGGCGAAATGGCATTTGCTGGGGCCAATGGTGAGGCCATTTTCGCGCAGTCGCTCGACAAGAGCTAATAGGGTGGTTAGATGATGACTTCATTCACGAGTAGAGACGTAGACGTTATCGAAGTAAAAGGAGACATTCGGAAGTCCATCTAACAAACTTCTCATGAGATGGTTATAGTTACTACAAGCGGTCACGAGGCCAAAAGGAAGGCGCTTAAATTGCATTAAGCCTTTCTCAGTTCCAAAGGCGGTATATGCTTTCACATCGGGTCGGAGGGGAATTTGGTAATACGCCTTGCATAAATCAAGTTATGAGACGAACTACTTAGCGTCTTCAAAAAGGTAGAGGTTTTGATCTACCAACGGGATGGGCTAGGCGTCTAACACAGTTACCGAATTTAACTTCCGGAAGTCGATGCACATCCGATAAGAGCCATCAGGTTTCTTGACCATGACGATTGGGGAACAATGACCAGAGGTGGAAGGTTCTATTATGTCTAAACTAATCAAATTATCTACTTCGGCGTTAAAAGTTTGGCGTAAATGAATCGGCATGGGATAGGGTTTTGAAAGGACAGGTTCTAAGGTCGTTAATTTAATATCATGCTCGAAACTAGTAGTACATCCAAGCTTCTCTGAAATAACGTTGTCGAACTGATATAATAATTCTTGTAGCTGACTCTTTTGATGTGGTGTCAGCTGCGCGGCGATATCCAGGTCAGAGGGTTCAAAAGACTCGCCTGGCAGGGACGGAAGAGGGTAATTGGCATCAGGTTAAATACACGCTGTCTGAATGACATTAAGGGACTCCACGGGGTAATCCTCTTAATGCGCCAGTTGAATCTTCGGTCCAACTGGCGATTTCTTCTCCAGGAGAAGGGGTTCTTCGGGGGGAGGTTGTGCTTAACGAGGGTAGAGGACTGACTTCGAGGAGTGAGAGCAAAGTGGGGCTCGGAAGTACGAACGATCCTTGAGACAGGGTATCGAGATATTCTAGATGATCAATTGAGGCTATTGTTGTAACAAAGCGTTCTCTTGAAGAACGTTAAAAAGGGGGAAATTAAATTACCCTGACGTGATGTCTTGGGAACGAGAACCGTTTCTTGACGAACGGGCTTGAAGAACGATGGCTGTTCTAATGTTATTCTCTTTCTGAACAACAGGAGGGGGGGGGGGAACCGTTTCTTGTCGAACGGCTGTTCCAAATTTGTTCTCTTTCTGGACAACAGGGGGGCCCTGTTGACTTGGCGTCTTGAGGGGCACGAACCTTGGCACTCAAGGGATATTGTCCTCTTCTGGGCAATAAGGAGTTTCTTGGGGTAGAGTTCCTAGGTGCACAAGGGAGACTGGATCGGCGTTATGCCTCGTGAAGATAATCGGGATCTGGTTCCAATGTGAAATGCTATCGCATAAATAGCCGGAGCCAGCCCCTTGGCGTAGGCAACAGGGGCAGGGGGGAAGGACTTCGATGGAATGTCCCGGTGGTGCTTGGGAAAATATCTTATCTGCCCATAAGCCTAATTCAATCTGGCGAGATCGATGCATGGAGGCGAACGGGGGATTGAACCTCCTTGATTAAACTTTGGGAATGGGGAGGGGGGGGGAATAACGCGCCTTTTACTTCCTCTCGCAGCATACACGTAGGGAAGCATGTGTTTGGACATGTCATAGGGGCTGAAGCATGGCGGCCTCAGACCGTTCTATTACAATAATTACTGCATTTTATGACTGGTTTGGCACTGTTCCAGTTAATGCTATAGTTAAGATTGTACATATGTAGAAAAAGCGCAGATTGTTTACTGTGATTTCCTACATTGGCTTGATGTTGCGATAAATTGTTGCTTAACCCGGACATGTAGTTCTTTCCCAGTTTGGCCATAATATTTTTAGCAGTTGTTGCAGCCTATCGAATAAACAATGCCAGGTCGGGGGGGGGGAGGCATTTTTGACAAGGCTGCGATACATTGTAGTCTTGTACTTAAAAATAACATTTATCTTCAGAGTCCTAAGTAAACTAGGTAATTTAATGAAAATATGGTTATCGGGTAAAACTAATACTTTTTTTTCCTGAAACTTAGGGATATTAACATTAGTTTGATAACAGGAGCGCTTGGGGGACTTATAACTATTGTCAAGAAAATACAGATAGCAGCACAAATTTATCCCTATTTTATATATTCTATCGACTTCTTTGTCTAAGTATTCTGGTGAGACAATTCTAAGGGCAAGCAAAAACATAGAGGAGAAAAACACTTTGTTTGATGCTATTATAGTGGTTAGAATAAAAATGTATATGAAATATATAGAAAATCCACAGCCATAGACTCTAATATACATTTTTTATTCTAACCACCATAATATCATCAAAACATACCAGATTTGGTTTAATTACTCCCATTTGCAAGAGTATTTTCTCTCGGCGAGTTTAAAGACCTATGTATACATGCAGCATATACAGAGCTAATATTGGGTATGTTCAGTCGTCGCACAGCTGTCTAGATTGGCCCCGAATTTTTAGGGGCGCCAGCAAACTATAGCTATTCATGATTTTTATCATATTTTCAGATGGAAAGTCTCAATAAGATTGGGGTAAATGGTGTGAATCAGTTGTAATAAAGGCGTATGTTTGTATGGTATTTGACGAAGAGCAATGACTAAAACTCGAAACAATTTGAAACGGAATAAATAAATCATTAGCTCTATTTATAATTGAGTGAAATACGATCCCTCCTTTTGGGTTGTTTTTATTGTCCCCCCAAAAAAAAAATAAATGTCCTTAAAATTCTCATCCGAAAATGGATTAGCATAAAAAATTGACCAGCGATGGCAGTTGGTCATTTACAAAAAATGAAATATAAAAAAGAGCCCATACGAGTGTCTGTGTCCGAATTTTCTAAAAGGTTTCGTAAAAGAGCTACAATACAATTTGATTAAAGGGCTTGAACTTCGTAAAAAATGTAGTAAAGTAGGGCAAGTGAAAATGTTAAAGGTATCATTTGATCTATTGAGTATGTTGTATGCATTCTCTTCTTAGATCTTTTCTTCGAAAAAATATTTATATTATACATTATAATACTCGTATACGTAATCCGTGGTCCAACCGCTTATTGTATGTTATGAATTTACGCCCATGAAATATAGGAGGCAAGTTAAAAATTTTAGGGAAAATATTAATAAAACTAAAAATATAAAGAATTGAAAGTATCTTTCGACATAAACTGGGACTCAAAATACATTTCTAACCTGTTTTCAACTTTCTAACACTTTTACCTCTTCACTGATAATAAATAGATTTCTATACTAAATTTATTAAAACTAAGGAACAATTTGAAGGTCAGAGAGACACATCTGTGACATGGATGTGACAACGATTGTCATCGAAAGCCTCACAGTCATCACCTCGAGGCTTGACCCATTAACTGGAGCATTGTTATGATGAGAGAGAGTTCTGGCATGGAACTCCCTTGGCATATTATTGCTCATTATATTGGAAGAATTTCATAATATGTAGCAATAATTATTCTGACCCTTAAGGTAGTCTAGTAACACACACACACATGCCCCAAACGCCGCAGTTGTACCATGTGTAGTCTATTACACCCGGTACCTGGACAGGCAAGACGTCCTCCCAGACCCAGTGCTTGCATTTTCACACACTTTGTCAGGGATTTCCGGCCACTATGGCCGCAGTTGTGCAACCCCCCTGTCTGCGCCTAAATGGACAGATCACCTCCATTTGGTCGCTTTGGGTGGGGGGGGGGGCATGACGCTGTGCTGCCTATGGGGGCGGGTTTACTGTCTTGGTTGCCAGGCCAACTAAGAGTTTCGGAACCTGTCTCTCTGTCTGTTACATGACAAATTTGCAGATACCGACCATCTTGTTTACTACTAGTACTAATTAATGAGGCATTCCCTCCTTTTACGTGCCCAGAGTTCGAAAGGTTCGAAAATCCAAGACTGGATAAATGGGAGTGAATGGATATAGAATTTATGCGACCACCCTTTTGTTTTCCAATCTATGGTCTCACGCTCTTGGAAGTTTGGTTTGGTTGCAAACGTTAAAAATAATTCTCAAACCAAAGAGATAAAGAGAAACTTCGTCCCACCTTGGTGTTGGAGGGAGCTTTGACCTAGAAAACACACCTATAACTGGTTGAGTGGCTCTGCTCCTGACACCACCTATCGATATGGTAATTTCTCGTAATCACTTCTTGATCCGCATTTGGACAACCCTACCTAAAATAGGAGGCGGCCCCACCAAATGCTTTCTCAGAGATCCTTCAGAACTACTTCAAGCGGAGACTGGGCTTCCTCCTCCCCTATGTCTTCGGGTAATGTAGCCTTCTCCTTACTCCCTTATTTGAAGACGTCCTTCAGCTTCTCTCTGTCCGAGATTTTGTTGGTGACCTTTCTTTCTCAGGAGGACTGAAAAGGAGAAACCATTACGCACTGTTATCTGCTTCCAAAGAGAGCAAAGAGGGCTTCTTAATACTTAATAAGGAGAACTATGGAGTGAGGATCCCATTAAAACCTGCTCCCATAAATCCACCTGAAAATTATGACTTTCTGAAGGGACGAAGTACAGAGTCCTGAAACTTTCCGTTTGAGCCAGTTCTTTTTCCCACTGGGAGATTCCGCAGGGGGATAAGCTGTGTAGTCTGTTACACCAGGTATCCGGGGTAGTTACACGTCCCCCGGCCTGAGTTAAAATTCAGGAGGCCCCATCACTGGATTGTCTTGAACTCTAAGAGGGGCTTGGGAAAGTATTGGTGCGCTTTTCCCTCGTCTCCATTCAGCATTACTTTCTCAATTTTTTTATTATTATTATTATTAGTTATTATTACTATCATCATTATTGTTATTATTATTTAGTATTACTATTTAGTTTGATTTTTATATTATGGCTATTGGTATTTATATCTAATATATTTATGTATTATGATTAGTATTAATTACACTAGTCAACAAGGATTTTGCTACTTGGGTATTAGCTTTTGGATTTATACTAAATCGAGTATGCTGATTCCGAATTTGTAATCAGAATTTTTCTAGCACGTAAGGCTCCTGAGGTACACACATACTATTTAGTTGCACATATGGGCAGTATTGCTTCGGCTACCGTAGTGAGATGATGTGCTGTGTGTGTTTGGTTCCTGCGTTACCTTCCTGCTTTATCACGGTATCAAATTTAGCCATTATAGTAGTGGTGTTGAAACGGTATTTACATACAGCGATTAATTGCATCTTTCTTTCAGATTTATCTCTCAATTAATTTGTAAATAAAATAAGATTGTACAAAAGTATATAACAGGATATATACAAACTAAGTTGAAAACATGAATCGGCGAGGATGTATAAATAGCCCAGACAACTTTTGTTATATCTGTGGAAGATATACTCAAAGCAACCAGCAGAAAATTTTAGCTAAAAGAGTGAAAACTGTATACCAATTATTACTTTGGTTGTAAAGTTGGTGACCAAGACAAGCCCTGGGAACCTCCCAAATCTTGTACTCTGTGTTATACAGGGCTCACACAGTGGTTAAATGGAAAACTGAAGGGTATGCCTTATGCTGTACCAATGGTTTGGCGGGAGCCAACAAATCATGTTTTGATTACTACTTTTGTATGACAAATATTGCGGGATTCTCAAATAAGAACAAGTCAAAAATTGTATATATAGATTATAAGTCAGCTATAAAACCAGTCCCCCATAATATGGAGATGCCAATCCCAGTTCCTCCATTAGCTAATGCAGTTAAAAAAGATGATTCACCGCCTGAAGAGGAGGATAACAATGACGATGAAATGTATTAGGATAATTCTAAGGAAAAGAATATACAGTTGATTAATACAGAAAGATTGAATGGTTTGGTGAGGGATTTGTCATTATTAAGGGAGAACACAGAACTGTTGGTCTTCAAAATACAGCAATGGAATCTTCTATAGGACGGTGAAAAAATATCTACTTTCCGTAAACGCCATGAGGCCTTAGATGCTTTCTATAAAGAAGAAGATGGTGCTTGTTTCTGTACTGATGTTACTGGCCTCATGAATCAGCCAGGAAACAAGCATTTACCTAAGGAATGGAGACTATTCATCGATGCAAGCACTGCTAGCCTCAAAGCTATGTTGCTACACAATGGTGAGAAATAACCCTGCAATTCCTGTCTCACTTATTGTTGGGATGATAGAGACATGTAGGGGTGCGAAGATGTATCAGAGAAAAATTCCTTCCAAAGCTAGAATATAAATAGCCCATTAAATTATCAAGTCAGGACGGATTCCTCATAGCGTGATGGCTAGAGTGCTGGCATTTGAATTCAAAGACCCGCGATCGAAACTCCTCAGTCCACAATTTTTACGAAGAAAATTCACGAAGAAAACGGAAATCCAGGAAAACGATTTCAAGGGCTAACACATCAAGAATCAATCGTCACGTCATCAAGAATGAAAAAGAAATCATCACGTCATCAAGAATTAAGAAGGAATCATCACGTCATCAAGAATTAAGAAGAAATCATCACGTGATCAAGAATTAAGAAGGAATCATCACATCAAGATAAATGCAAGTTAATATGAAGATATGTCAAGAAAAGAAAATCGAAGATCAAGAACTAACCCAGCCAACTTAAAAAGAAGGAATCTCAGCCAACTTAAAGAAGAATGAATCTCAGCCAACAAGAATACCAAGAGTCAGATAAATGGAAGACAAATGTTTCAAGGGGCAACTTCAGCCAAGAAGAAGTAACCAGATTCGAATATAGAAATCTCAAGATGAAGTATGATATTGATAAATAAGAAAACCTATAATAAAGGCACCCCCCCCCCATAGACATATGAATCAATGAAATTTATTTTGGAAGGTGTTATTACTCGCATCATAAGTAGAATATCTGTGGTGATCTAAAGGTAATTTCTTTACTTCTTGGACTGCAGCTAGGATATACAAAGAATATGTGTTTCTTACGCCTATGGAACAGCCGTGACGACAGGAATCATTATATTGTCGAAAAGTGGCCCGAAAGAGAAGAACACATAGTTAGCCGATAAAACGCGAAGCACATGCCTTTGGTACATCCACAGAAGATCTACCTTCCGCCATTTCATATCATACTTTGCCTTATCACGAATTTTGTTTAAGCAAAGGCCCATGATTCTGATGGATTCCAGTACCTCAAAGAGAAATTTTGTTCAAAGAAAACCGATGCTAAACTTAAAGCTGGCATTTTTGTAGGGCCGGAGATCAGAGAATTGATACGTGACAGGGAGTTCAGAAATAAACTAACTCCACTTGAGTTCGCAGCATGGGATTCATTTTTCCATGTAGTGCAAAACTTCCTCGGTAATCATAGGGCTGAAAACTATGAAGAACTAGTGGACAACATGCTAAAGGCCTATCGATGAATGGGGTGTCAGATATGTCTCTCAAGATGCATTTCTTGCATTCGCATCTAGATTTCTTTCCATTTAATATGGGAGATATTAGCGACGAACATTGGGATATGTTCCACCGAGATATCGCAATGATGGAAAGCAGGTATCAAGGCCGCTTCAGCGAAAACATGATGGGTTACTACTGCTGGTTTCTACAACGGAGGATCCTATATCCACGTACGATCGCAAGAGCAAGAGTCTCAAACATTTTTGAATAAATTTATAGTTAGATGAGTACTACCTCTTTTATATGTAATACGTATCTTGTCTGGATCTACAAAAGGACGTACATAATACCAAATAAGGTGCCTCGATTCCAAACCTTTTTCCAGAAACGTCTCATTTTTCCCAAACTCGTAATAATTATATCATTAATTGATCCAAGGTGACAAAGTGAGCCATATAGCCTAGTTGCATAACTCAGGAACTTTCCTAGCTAGGACAAATCTGAGATCAGATTTGGAATCAGCGCACCAAAACTAGTTAGTTACAACATCATTTACTCAAGTAGCAGATACAAAGTTAAAAGTTGTTGGCTAGTGTTATTATTATTAGTATGTTATTATCATTTTATTAATATTTAATATAATTTATATAAATATTATTATCATTACGGATATCCCCTCAACCTTTTCTACTTGCAATTTGTCCAGGCGGGAACAGTCCTCCTGATACAGAGTTCAGACGGTAGCCATGGCGCCTTGTGGGACTGCATGCCATCCTGTGATCATCTACCTCCAGGAGTGATAATAAAATGTGATCACCCACCCTACTAATTAGTGGACCCGCCTATCTCTACTTCTATTTATTACATACCCTCCTACTCCATTCCACACTTGTTCTCCTATCCACAGAGGGTGCTGCTGCCGGTCGTACTTTCGTCTTCTTGTAAGCTTTAGTCCAGCAGTACTGTGTACCGTGAAGTTCCTACCTGCTGCGAGGGTCGAAAGCTTGTAATACTCGATCTCTCCTCTGCCTTCGATACTATTGACCATACCGTCCTACTTGATCGTCTCCACTCTTTCCTCGGCATATCAGGCACCGTGCTTGACTGGTTCTGCTCTTACTTCTCGTCTCGTACACAATCCGTTGTGATTGACGACGTTTCATCCGACTCTACCCCTATTCGCTTTGGAGTGCTACAGGCACTGTCTTTGGTCCTCTACTATTTCGTATCTACCTTCTCCCTCTTAGTTTCCTTCTCCGTAATCTCGGTCTATCCTTCCACCTCTACGCTGATGGCACTCAAATTTTCGTTTCCTCATCCCCCACGTCTCTTGCCTACTCTATTACTGATCTCCTGGCTGCCTACTCCTCCATTTTTGACTGGCTCTCTACCAACTTCCTCAGGCTTAATCACTCCAAAACTGAGGTCCTCCTCGTCGGCACCCCTGCTCTTGTCAAAAAATCTAAATCTCTCTTTCCCTCGCTTACTTTCGGCGGTAATACTATCATTTTCTCTGACTGCGTTAGGAATCTGGGTGTTGTTTTTGATAAGCATCTCTCATTTAAGCCTCATATCCGCAATTTCAGTAAATCCTCTATATGTTTCCTTCGTAACTTCTCTCGCATTCGCTCTTACTTTGATCGCCAAAGTCTTGAGACTGCTGTTCATGCCTTCATCACCTCACGCAATGACTACTGTAACTCTCTGCTTGTGAATCTGCCACCCTCCTCTCTCCGCCCCCTTCAACTTGTACAGAACTATGCCGCCGGGCTTCTCCGTCGTCCTCGCTTCTCTCCCTCGAAACCCTCGCTGCATGAACTGGACTGGCTCCCTGTCAGATCCCGTACTCACTTCAAGATACTTCTCTTCACATTTATGGCCCTAAACAACAAGGCCCCGTCCTACCTCTCTTCTGCCCTCTCGCAACGCCATGTCCCTCTGGCCCTTCGGTCATCACATACACCTCTTTTGAATATTCCTCGTTAATCGCTCTGCGCAATGGGGGACTGTTCTTTCTCAATCTGCGCCCCTAAGTTGTAGAATGCTCTTCCTGCTGAAATCAGGTCTTCTCCCTCTCTGACCACATTTAAGCGTCTGCTGAAAACGCATCTTTTCAGAATTGCCTTCTCCCCCTCTTGAATTTCCATTAAATTTCCATTCTTATCTCAGCACAACGTGCGCTCTGGGAAGGCCACAGGCCTTGGAGAGCGCATTACACAAGACTTATTATTATTATTATGTTTCCTATGAAGTCTTGGAATGGGCAAGCAAATAATTATGCAAATGCAATTGATCTACTAAAATTGGATAGCATGTCAACATGTAAATAATAATATACAATATTTTGTTATTTAAATAATAGTATATATCATTAGGTCACTTAAATAATAATATAAAACATTTTGTCATGTAAATAATAACATCTGACATTCGTTCATGTAAATAATAATAATTATGGTTCTTGTAAAGGCTATAGGGAGAATGAATTCGGTACTCTTTCACATGCATAGGCACTCACATGCTTACACACTCACACGCATATACACTACACGCGCACACGCGGTCACACGCAACAAAGCACCTCTAGCAATATTTGTCCAGAACTTTTCTGGTTAAATAAAGGTTTGGGGAGGCAACAAAAACAGCTGTGTTAACATGTTTACCAAAATACACCGATATGAGAAACTGCGATGCCTTTCGGGTATGACAGAAGGAAGGCGTCCCCTGCGATGCATATAGTCCAGCAGTTGACCAGCCCCAGACAGGAGGATCTTCCACGGGGTCGTAACTCGGATTCAGTGCCAAACTCCGAACCTGAGCCTGCCATTGTGCAAGCTTTTCCTCAGACAGTTCAAGCCCTGGTGCACTCACCCAACAAGTGCTCCTCTGACGGCTAAAACCTTCTTTATTTCGAAGAAGGATCTTGCTAAGGTTAGTTCATAGCGCCTAGGAGCTCCTTCTGGCGGTGGAGAGAAGCTGGTTCATTCCACACCCTCCTCTCCCAAAAAGAAAAGAAGCAAGAAGAGAACCAAATGTTCCTTTCACTCCGAGTGGACTCATGGAACGGACCAGGCCATGATCGACAATTGCGTTCCCGAGGTGCCCCCATGTGGGGGGGTCCAAGACCAAGAGACCAGATTCGCAAGTGCGTTTAACGGAGCCTATATTACGTCTGGGCTCCACATTGAGAGACTACTGGAGTTTTTGAGACGGCTGGCTTAAAATGTTTTCTGATTGTTCGCTCCACTGAAGGCAGCATGTCAGAAAAGGGCGACCTGAGACACCAAAGGAAAGCATTATCTAGCTTAATTGGTAGAGAGACGAAGGTTTCCCCGTTTTCGGACGGGAGTCTTGTGGCGAATACGTCAGATCTCACCTAAAGCGGTAATTATTTGTACCCTTCGGACACTTAATGGCATGACAGTGAGTCTGACACCTCACTCTACTATGAATTTCGTGAAATGAGTGGTTTACCAAAAGGAACTCGTGGAATACTCCATAAATGACATCACCATATAGCTGGCCGACCATGAAGAGGTCAAATTCGAACGTGTCATGAGCAAACACGGAGGGGCCTCAAGAATCACTTCTACACTCTTCCTCATTTTCGACCTTGACAGGATCCATAAGTCGCTGCGTGCCGGTTCGTATCTCTACCCCCGGAATCACCTCCGAATAGGAAATACTCGCGGGAGGCACCGCCATTTGATGGAGCGCTCGCGGGTACCTTGTTGCGCCGATGCGTTGTCCTCCCGACTGTTCAGCACTTTCTTGTTGAATGTTCCAGTCTGGGTGATCTTAGCGGACTTTACCTGTCCCGTTAACTGGATGAGAGTGGTTGCTACCGATTGTTTCTTGTACACGGGACGTGTTACTGTACACAAACCTGCACACTATATGGCTTATTTTGGAGGAGCCTGTCGTCCTATACTTTATTTGATTCTCTTTGTTATAGGTTGCAATTTCCTGCGCCAATAGGAGGCTGGCCTACCCTTGATGGCGGAGGGTGCTTCCTTCTTGTTGATTTTTTTGCTTATTTTGTTTTCTTATATGTTGTTATTGTTTTCTTGTCTTTGTCACTGTTTTTTATCTTTATTTGGTATTTACTTGTTCTTTAATGAAGCCTAGTATTAGGCTCTAGCGTGATTACGGTGACTTTTGCACTAGTAGGATGTCACCAGATTTGCTCTTAAAATAAAAAGGAATTCTACCGCGTAAAAAGTATTCGTGCCAGGGCCGAGGAGGTGCTACTATTGCCACCCCTTCGGCCATAAGAATCGCTCCTGTTGAGATTGCAAAGTCGGGTTTAGCCGACACGAGATAAGTCCCTATCGTGTGTGGCCAAGTGTGTAAATTGTGGACAGCCGCAGCCCCGCTTCTTCAAAGAAATTTGGTGCGTATCTCCTGAAGAAGGAAATCCTGGTCGTTTAGGCTACGGATCGTCTCTCATTCCGCAAGGCTAAGGACTTGCCCCAATTTTAGGAAAAGTTCCACTTTGCTCGTGGATCCCCTGGTAGAGATAGCAGGACAAATGATTGAAATCCAGCCTGGCTAAAACCAGAGCTAGTCCACTCCTCTCCCCTAATGTGACCGTTTCCAGTAGAACGAAACGGCCGCGCGCCTCCACCGAGTCCATTCAATTCCCCTGAAATCCCTGAATGTGATCATGATGTCTTTATGGGTTTATACCAAAACATGATTCAAGGGATTCCGGAGATGGTGTTCTTTGCCTATTTCAAGGCAGAAAAATTATAGCTCAATGCGGCAACGCTTCTCAACAGCTTGAGTCAAAATAGTTGTGATTTTCGGCTTTTTACATTAGAAAAGTATGAGCAAAATACAGGAAGCTAAGAAGATAAAAAGCTGGTTTTTGAACAGGGTACGTCTCCCAGTCTGGGGGCTCTTTGCGTATTTTATCTGTCCCAGTATCGGGAGGAGCGGGGTTGCTACCGTTTGTCCCTTGTACTTTCGACCAGTTTGTCCACACACACTTGTGAACTATATGACTTTTTAGAGGAAAATGTCCGCATTCAATTAATTTAACTCTTTATGGTGTTGGTCGGAGGTTTCTCCGCCGTCGGGAGGCGAGTTTCCTTCTGACGGTTAAAAGTGCTTCTTTATTATTGTTTTTTTTCTTTTGTTTTTTTAGTCTTTGTTTTTGGTTTTTTAATTTTGGTTTTGGGTTTTATTTGTTGGATTTGGATTGGGAATTTTAGATAGCCTACCTCTCGCCTGAAATTTTAATCACAGCAACTTGTGTCCTTGAAGAAAGTCGCCAGATTAGTGCTGACCCATCCCCCTCATCAACACCACAAAATAAAATCTCCTACTGCCACCCACCAATACAATTTCAAGTGATATCTGGTGTCTTTTGTGCCCTTCTGACCCCAATATCTGTCCGAAGATCTCCCTCTATCTATCTTTTACTCATTTTCAACATATGTGCCCTCCTTGGTGCCAGCAGTAAGGGAGAGCAAAAAAAGGACTTCAAACTTACATAGGGAATAGAATTTTCGGGAAAATAACAAAATACTATTCAATCCGTTAATAATATTCGATTATGATCAGTACTTTTAATAAATGGAAAAATATGTTATGGAATGTTCAACTAATTACCACGAATTAAAATTAACTATCCCTCCTTAAGCGTTTCATCTGAGCTCTCCATTCTTTTTGAAAGCAGGGAAAACATTTAAAAAGTCTGATTAAAAGCAATCTTTTTAGATTGCTTAGAAAAGCTGGATTATACGTTATCCTCTCGTGACTGTGAGAAAGCGCTCCTTCCGAGGGCTTGATGAAGAGCTTATTTGTCCATAACATCGCCTTCTTAACCGCATAATTACAATTGCGTTATGTCAAATATAATTCTAGATATATATATATATATATATATATATATATATATATATATATATATATATATATATATATATATTTCTCCACAACACTGCATTTTTCCGTGTTGCATTCCTCTCTTTGTGTGCGAAATTTGATCACAATACAATGGTATTTAGAGGTCATCCCACTTTAAATCCTTTCTTTTTTTTCTTATTTTCAGGTTATAGCAATCAGTACTCGTTCGAGCCACGAGTGTTGGCTTCCCTGGAAGCCTGTTGATTCCGTGTCATGTGCCCGTCTTCCAAGTAAGCAGGATGTGCTGTCGTTGTACCTGTTTCCCCACTTCTTGCAAAAAAAGCCCGGAACTTGGAGGCCTGAACTTGGCATGTGACGAGGGCCTCACCGTATAGCAGAGGGCCAGGATCCCGACACAACGGGTGGATGCTTGTGTTAAGAAACTTCGAAACCAATGAAGAAGACAAGGAGTTCCTAAAGATGCAGCGTGACGACTTCTTCTCACGCAGCTGTGTAGGGATCGACGCGAAGAAATCTGGAGTCGAGGCCAGGTGTGGGAAGATAAATGACTAAGAAACTGCTCTCAAGGGGAGATACGACAAACGAGAAGGGGCCGCTGATGCCTTTGGTTTCAGCTCCACGTCGTCAGAGGTGTCATAGGCTGAAGACGACTACCAACCTTCAACTTCAGCCTGTACATCTGGTCTTCCCACGAAGAGGCCCCAAAACTTCTTCAAATCTGCTGAAGTCATCGGCGCCTTGGATCGAGTCAATCTCCCAGATCATGGTGCATGGTTTGGCAATGGTGCTGTTGCACAGACTCTGGGCCACGATATTTTTGATCTGACGTTGTCCCGAAGTTTGATACGGCGGTTGCGTCGTCACACTCGCCAAATCCAAGACGAAGAACCGCGGAAGGACTTTTAGACAGCTGGTCCCCTTCTCTTACATCGGGGGGGGGGGGGGAAATGCTGCAGGAGATGGAAGGAAAGACAGTGAAGAGGGTTGCAATTTTTGTAACAGGTCAAGGATTCAAGAAGTTGCTGGGTATTTCAAGTGCTGCCCGAAGTACTAGAGAAGCCCAGGACGCAGCGGGTCTGGAATTGCTCGAGTCTTGGAAGATTCGCGACGAAGTAATCGGATTAGTCTTCGATACAACTACAAACAACACTGGTCTCCACAATGGCGCGTGCGCCCGGATCGAGAAAGGTCTTGGAAGAGAGTTGGTGATGTTGGGGTGCCGCCATCATGTGTTAGAGATTGTTCTCTCTGACGTCTTTTGAGGCATCTTTGGGCTCAATGGAGGTCCGGGACTTACTATTTTCAAGCGTTTCCGGAACGAGTGACTGACCATCAACCAGCAAGAGTACACAGTGGTAGATGATACCTTCTTCGAAGGACTGCTGGAGCAGTTTCTCTCCCAGGTGAAGGATTACCTGGCATCTTCCCTGCCTGATCCAACAAAGTGTCCGCGTGATGATTCCTTCGAATTCCTGAAGCTCGCAGTCCTGTTCCTAAGAAGGGGCAGAACGACTCGATCATCGTTTCCTGCCCCTGGAGCTATCCACCACGCGAGGTGGATGTCAAAGGGCATCTACTCCCTCAAGATGTTTCTGTTACGAAACCGGTTCAAAACAACGAAACAAGAAGAGCGGAATATGACTGGAATGGCGCTGGTAATTGCCCTGGTGTACGTCCATTTTTGGTACGAAGCTCTTCTGTCATCCCACGCCCCACAAAACGCCATCAGGATGCCGACTGAACTCCAGAAGTACACGAGTCTGATGAACGTCGCTGCAACCCCGAACAATGCCCTACAACGGCATATCTGGTATTTGGCGGAAGACTTGGTTGCCATTTCCCTGTTGGACGACCGCGTTAGAGACAGGATGGAGGCTGATTGCGTGACACAGAAAATCCGACCGAACATCACCCACGCCAGGCAAAAATCGAAGACACACAGGACATTCACCACCTTGAAGCCTTCTTCACCAAAATATCACATCATGTTTTCGACGTCCTGAACAAAGGCAGAGCCGAGGAAGAGAAGGAGGGCTTCATACAGAAGGATCCTTTGGTTTGAAAGCGCGACAAGCTCTATGAGGACTGCCATGCAAACAAAAAAGGCCTGAGAGTAGTGAATGACACAGCTGAACGAGGAGTGGCCATGGCAGAGGCGTAAAATGCGACGCTCACAACGGATGAGGATCGGAAGCAATTCATCTTCCGTCTCATTCACGAACACGAATGACCATCCCGACACCCTCAAAGACCAATCTGACGAAGAAAAATGAAAAGTGGGGCAACCCCTAAATGCTGACAAAGAGAGACGAAATTCTACGCGTAATTCCTTTTCGTGAAGTTTAATAAAATTAACCCTGCGGAGAGGAAAAAATATCATATTCAGTTTTTGGGATCACCCTAATTAAGATATATAAATATATATATATATATATATATATATATATATATATATATAGATATAGATATAGATATAGATATAGATATAGATATATATATATATATATATATATATATATATATATATATATATATATATATATATATATATATATATATATATATATATAATGAAAAGAAACTCAACTTGCACGTGAGTCAAAATTATGATAAATAACACCCACAAGGAAAATGAAAAAAGCGCTCGGAATGGTTTTTCCATTTTCCTTGTGGGTGTTATTTATCATATATATAATATTGAGGATAAATCCCAGAGCCACGAGAAATGGATGCAACATCTTTTAATTTCTCACAACGTTTCGAAAACTACATGTTTTTATCTTCAGGTTAGAATAAGTTTACAAAGTTAATACATATGAAGAAAACTTGAAATGGCCAACAAGTCATTATTTTAAAAGGTGACCAATTATAAAATATCAGTAAAATGTACTATAAGTTAAAATTTTAAATATGACTTGGCAACAGTTAAATTTGCTTTAAAACTGACTCAAAAAATTAGTTACGCTATGCTGTTATTTAGGTTTAACATTTTCCAAGTTGAATGAAGGGCTACATAAATAAGTTTAGGCTGTATAATTTAACTGAACAGATCTTGGAACATGTTGCAAACAAGTACCAAATTTGATACGACAAATACTCAAACCATAATATTGTAGCGAAAGAATTCCTCTATTTTATAAAAATATTATTATGATTAGCTGTTGTCTGTCAGCTCTACGTAAGTTTGATGTAGAACATTCATTAACATCAGATTATCCACAATGATTATAATTGATTTCTCTAGCTAATGTTTAGTGGAAATAGTATTTTTGAGGAGTAAATTTATAAAAAATTATACTGCCAGACAACCCTGTAAGGGGCATGGCAATTTGCTCTCCTGGCTGCCGTGCTGACGGGACTCAATTTGGCATTCTTTTTCTCCTTCTGCTAACCCCTACTTCGTCTTCTGTACCAACTTTCCTCCACCCTGCACCCCGTAAGGGGCGCGGCGATTCGCCGTCCTGGCCGCCGTGCTGACGGGACTTACCGCCCCGTCCGGTCCCGGCTTAGCCTCTTCTCCTTCCTTCTTTCAGCACACTGAGCCTAAATTAGGACTGTGCGTAAAAACTATTAAAAAAAATACTTCCAGACAATGGGAAACTACTAATTTAATCTTTAGCTCGTATTTTTTTAAATATACATTTTTATTTGGGGAAAATATATGGGTGTAAAAAATCCCAATGTAATTCAACTTATTCATTTTCATAAAAATTAAACTAAAATTTAAATCGTATAATTAATTCAATCTACTTTTAAATAAGGTTATATTGCATGTTCTTAAAAGGTTGCGACCGAGGTTTCCTTGCCTATATTTGCTGTGGATTCTTAAGATACAATATTCCACAATGGTCCGTCATCCTTCTTTTGTTCCCAAACCCTCGGTGGAGATATTACAATCTTAATATCCTAATGGAAACATTCTCTTTGCTCCTACTGACTGCACCAAGATTTTCTGAAAAAAATGAAGGAAATGCAGGCAGTTTATTTTCATAATCATGCACCACTGTGTTTCTTTGTAAAAATCGATGAGTTTCTCAATTCCATATTTTTATAAAGACGACTTATTATTCTTCAGAAAGTTTGCCCATATCCATTTGAAAGCCAGCCAAGCTGATGACCTTCAGAAACCTCTCTTATTTGCGTCCTACAAAGTTGTAATTCTTTAAATTTGCCGCACTATCCTTCGGAATTTGGGGGGGGAAGAGATATTAGAACCTATCTGAATAACTTTTACCATTATATTTGCTTTAATAAAATTCTTTATTAATTAAACCAAATTTCATGTAAAGAGATGGTAGAAGAATCTTTTAAGTTTAGCTAAAGGGGCAAAATGGAGATGTTTTGTGTCTAGCCAGTCGGTTGCAGTTTTCAGTTGTGGCATCACTTTCCCACAAGCAATGGGAACACGTTTTGTAAATCCTGATAGCATACCCATTAACATGTCAATTACTTTAATATCTTCCTAATGCCATTCTGAAGTTAAATCTTGGAAATGGTTTTCTAAATACTGATTGAGTTTCTTTTATTTCCTGAAAAAATATCGATAATTATTATTAATTTGGATTTATTATTATTATTTATAAGTTTTATGTTCTTTCATTTTCTAACGAATTAGTTGCTCTGTCTTGCTTAGAGAAGAAGTTATAGTGTAAAATCTTTTTGAAAGGGACCCCGCAACTCGTGATTTTGGCAGAAATGTAAAGCTCGATGCGGCAATGATTCTTAACATTTTAAGTCAAAATAGTTGGGATTTATTTTTGCTTTCTCATGTCAAATGGCATGAGTAAATGTACATAAACCTATAGATATAAGATAAAGTTGATTCTTGAACATGCCTAAACCGCCAGTCAGATGCTTATTGATGGCATAGCAATAATAGAGGAAAGTCAACAGAAAAGAATGATGTTAAAGTAAAATTCTGCTTTTGGTGGTAAATGACTCAAATATTTTCCTCAAGCCTTGATACGAAAAGCTCTTGCTCTTCTTTACCCAGTAATAAGTCGCTAACAAGCTCATTCAACTGGATTTGCTTGAATAGTTTAGTTTCTAAAATTCTCTCTTCAAATATATAAGCTGGATCTGCATATTGTTAAGAAACGTCATTAGTTGCGTCTCCATCACCTCCGTTTATTTTGGATAGAATCTTGCCTATCATCAGGGAAAGTTGGAATGGTCCATGTTACAATCTTGTGTTTGTTTAGCCTAAACTCCATTAAATTCATGCTACATACATAACTGATTATATTATTGACTGTAATTTGTTCTATAATATCTTTAGTGAGGTTGGTCAATCAATAAATTTCTGTTCCAACCGATATTAGTTCACCTTGAAAATACTTGTAGCTACATATTTTGGGAACTCTTGCTTCTAATTACCTTTTTATAGTTCGCTTTGTCTCTGTTTGATGCTTGCCTTTCGGAAGGTTTCTCTTGTAAGTGCCCGGCAATGAAGTTTACATATTTCTAGTATATGTGCGTTGATGAGTGTACATAATTCTAGCGATAAGTTGAATATACTGTATAAATATCATAACATGTCTCTCTATATACATATATCCTTAAATTCTAAGGCCTAAAGTCCTGATGTTTCACAACGCCACTTTACCGATATTGGTGTGCGACAGTGGTCATGTTTAAGGCGCATTCATGGTTCCCTTGTTAAGTAGGACAAATATGGCCAGTCATCCTCTCTTACCTTTCTTACAGTAGCAGGCTTCATGACGATCCCTCTGGAACCCTCCATATCATGGATATGGCAAATGGTATTGAAACTTTCTTTTGTTAAGCAATTCGCACAATCTTTTTGAACAAGCAGAACAGTTTTGTGTATCTGATGTGAATAGAACGAAAAGCAAAGTGATAACTGTGGCGAGCCAAAGTGATCGAGAAATAAAAGGAAAATGCTGCGGAAGAAATTTAAGGGGGATAATAAAAATAAAATGTCGGTGACTAGACACCGATGCGTCCATTTTTGTGTGTGCGTAGTGGTATTTGACTGGAGCAAGAGGAGCGGGGTGGAAAGGATGAGGAGCGACTAAAGGAAACGTGATAATCGTGGTGATGTTGTCATATGTGAAGATAGGTGCTGGTTGTGGATAATCCCGGCCTGCTGGCTATCTCAACGCCAATGCAGCGTATTTACTGGCGTGTATTTGAGTGTATGTGGGGTGACTTGCGAGTTTCCTCAAATTTGTGTTAGTCGGGTGTGGGTGTATGTGTTGAGTGTTGTGAGTTTGTTATTTTTCTGCAATGTAGATATAAATGTGTATTAATGGGAGCGACATGCGCGTTTCAGCGCAGATCTTTGAATTCTCTGTGCTCTCATCTGCCATGTGTGGCTCATGGCTGTGAGTGTAATGAATAAGTATGTGAGGATTGGTCTAACGAGTGTCTTGCATTGATGTAGTTGTAGTTTGCGGCTAAAAGGGTAAAACCTGCGTAGCATTTTTATGTGTGTTTAGATTTTTTTTGTGAGAATTGTTTTGGTTTATGTGGAAATAAAGGCACTTGTCTAGTGTGGCCCCCAGTATCATGGTGTGAGGTTTATAGGTAAGTCTTGTGAGGGATGTGTACTTTAGGTTTGGTGTGTGCATGTAAATGTTTATCTTGTGCATGTAGTAATCTGTCACGCCGTAGACCATCGTCTGTGTCTTCAGAAGATTCGTGGCTATGCGCCACATGTCCTCATACTCTCTTCTTGTCCTGTATGATCTGTGTTCGGTGCGCGGTGATGGGAGTGGTTAGTATGGTGGAGTTTTCTAGCACTTCTATTTGTACCAGAGAGCCCCCGTAAGGGGCGCGGCGATTTGCCATCCTGGCCGCCGTGCTGACGGGATCCAGCGCTCCGTCCGGCCCCAGCTTAGCCTCTCTTCCTTCCTTCAGATAGCCCGATTTCTCCCCTACCTCGTCGCTTTTCATACAACCTCTCCCACAACTTTCTCTGGTCAGCCTCTAATTTCAGAGGGTAGAATGCTGACCTTCTTCTCAAGCCAACCACCCCGGATGGGGGCTGAGGGGGGAGGGGACATTGTTCCCTAACCCCTCAGCTCCGTTTGGGATGGGGTTTTTTTAACAACCTGCTTGATCCCCACCCATACCTTCCTCTCCTCTTCACATTCTATCTGTTTTACGCCATGTCTAAGGTGGAGCCGCCATGCCGAAGGACTGCCAGGCCACCAGGCGGGAGAGGTGGTCCCAAATGGCGGCGCCTGGCTCTGCCGGGCCTGTAAGCACCTCTTGCAGTGCGGGCTACTGCAAGAGGTGGTGAGCGATTGCGTCCCGTAAAACAAAGAGGGTCACCATGCCCAATGATGAAAAAAAAAACATCTCCCCTTAATTCCCCCTAAAACAACGGAGCCGCCCTCGTGCAGCTCCACAGAAAAGATGGAGGTCCCCCCCCCTGTGCTTGCGCAGGGGACCCTCCATACCTCTTTAACCGGAGAGGAGGCTTACTCCTCTCCTACGCCTACGGGTGTAGGGGACTCCCCCTCACCCCCTTCTCTGGAGGTGCTTTCGGGCACCTCCCTATCTCCAGCGGCAGTCCCTCCTTTGCTTTCTAAGGGGACTGCCAAGAAAGCCAGCAGGCAGCCCATTGCCGACCGCCCCTCGTACAAGCGGCTCGGTAGGGCAAACCCCCTTAGGGGGGAGAGGGAAGCAAGGCCCCTTCGGTCGCTTCCCTCAAAAGACCTGCTGGCAAAAATATTAAACCTTGCCGGGGTCAAGGCCTGTGCCTCCCCACTAAAGACTTATGACGCTGCCAAGGGGACCTGCGATGTCCTGGGAGGGGATGGCCAACTGGAGGCCCCTCCTGTGATAGACATGGTCCTTGAGGAAAACCAGCCTCAGAAGGTAGGGCCTTCCATGGGGGGGAATCCGGGCTCGGCGCCAAGCACCGAACCCGAATCCGCCCCTATGCAAGGTCCTCATCAAACGTCTGTAGATTCTCAGGCAGTACAAGGAGGGGAGGGATCTCCTCCGGATGATGCCCCTGCGACCACCAGGACCTTCTCCATTTCGGAGAAGGACCTGGCTGAGGCCGGTCCATCTGGCCTGGGGGCTTCTACCAGCGGAGGTGAGAAGCGGGTTCATTCCCCGCCCTCCTCTCCAAAAAAGAAAAGGACCAAAAAGACGAAGAAGACTCGGGGCTCCTCTCACTCCGCGGGGGCTACGGGGACGGATGGGTCTGCTGCCACTTAGGCAAGCGACCAAGCCAAGATCGGCACATCCGGACCCTCTGCTTCCCCGGGTACGGAGCTCCTGACGATGACAAAGACCAAAAGTGCACAGGGTGGAGCCTCGATGACATTGGGGCCCCTGATTCAGAGGTTACCTGGCGTTTTCGAGCCCGCTGGCTTCAAACGCTTCCTCGTTATTCGCTCCACTGATGGCACCATGTTGTCCAAGGGCAACATGATCCATCAGAGGAGAGGATTAGCTAGTGCAATTGGTAGAGAGCCGAAGGTAACCCGTTTCTCGGACGGCAGCCTTCTGGCGAATGCGGCGAATCCCGCCGAGGCGGCCAAGATAAGTGCTCTTCGGACACTTCATGGCACCCCGGTGAGTGTGACGCCGCACTTTACCATGAACTTTGTAAAAGGAGTAGTTTATGCGAGGGAACTCGTTGACTACTCCATAGAAGACATCACCCTAGGGCTGGCCGACCATGGAGGGGGCAAGGTCGAACGTGTGATGAGAAAACAGGGAGGGGCCTCGAGACCCACCCCTACACTCTTTGTCACGTTCGACTGTGACAAGCTCCCTGAGTCGGTGCGTGCCGGTTGGTACCGCTACCGCGTGAAGGCATTCGTGCCACTGCCGCGGCGGTGCTATTACTGTCACCGCTTCGGCCACACGAATCGATCATGTAGACGTGCAAAATCGGGGTCACCCGAAGTCTGTGTAAATTGCTCCAAGGTCGCACACGATAAGTCCAAATCGTGTGTGGCCAAGTGTGTCAATTGCGGAGAGCCGCACCCTGCTTCTTCGAAGCAATGTGGTGCATATCTCCTGGAGAAAGAAATCCTGGCCGTTCAGGCCCAGGATCGACTCTCATTCCGCGAGGCTAAGGACTTGGTCCTGGCGCGCCCGGCTCTGCCTGGGACGTCATATGCCTCAATAGTTAAAAAAGTACCCTCTGCTCTTGGCCCATCCAGGCCAACGAGCACGGTTGTTTCCGCGCCCATTCGGAGCCCTTCTGCGGGCTCTACTACACCCGGGCGCTCCTTTGGTAGAGCTGGCGGCAAAAAGGGTTCACACCCAGCCACAGGCAAAACCAGGGCTCCCCTCTCTTCCCCCAGCGTGACCGTTTCCCGTAAGGCGAAACGGCCACGCGCCTCCACAGAGTCGTTAGACTCACAGGAGGCAACACCCCTGTAGATGGTTGCTAGGCCATCTTCCGGGGTTCCTAAAGCTGTTCCCCGAAAGGAGGACAGCAGCAAAGGAGCTTCGGCCCCTTCGCCCACGCCCCGAGGTGGAGCGAGTGGCTCGGAGACGGTGGTTCCTCGAAAAGAGGGCCCCCCCGCCTCCCAAGCTGCAACGCCCGCCTAAGGTTTCGAGGCGGAGGGAGGAAAAGACTCGCTTGGCGAGCCCAACCTCCCCCAATAAGTCTTCGAAGGCGACAGCGCCTTCAGCGCTTTGTCCGGCCAACAGTGCCCGGGGTTCTGCCCCCGGGAAGTGTACGGCCATTCCCGTGAGGGTCTTCAATTCGAGGAGGGCCCCCGCGTCTCCTCCGAGCTAGGCCTGGAGGGCATATTCCTTCAATGGGATTGCCGTGGACTCCGGGCGAACTGGAAGGAGCTGCGGAGGCTCGTCTCGTCCCATTCCCCGTTAGCTATTTTTTTGCAGGAGACCATGCTAGGCGCGTGCCCGCTGCCTGCCCTCCCGGGGTATAAGGGTCTTGCGACCCCACCACCGCGGGATGGCCGGGCTGAAGGATGCGTGGTTTACACCCGGCATGATGTCTCCGTTCTTCCTTTCTCTTCAGATACCTCCTTTCAGGCAGTGGCTGTGCAGCTGCACCTGGATAGGAGGTATACTATCATTTCTGCGTACATTCCACCGTCAGCTGACTTCGACGCGGGGGACTTCCGCCGCGTCGTGGCACGGTTGCCGATGCCCTATCTCTTGCTTGGAGATCTGAACGGCAGGCGTCCTCTCTGGGGAGATTACTCCATGAATCCCAGGGGACAAGTCCTTGCCGATCTGATCGAAGAGCTTGAGATGGGTGTCCTAAACGTGGATGAGTTTACGCATCACTGTCCGAGAACCGCTTCATTTTCTTGCCCTGACCTATCTTTGTGCTCTTCGGATGCACAGCCTGATTTTGATTGGGGGGTGGTCGATGACCTCCATGGGAGTGATCATTTTCCCATTCAAATATCCTTTTCAGGGCAACTGCCGCCTGAGAGACCACCTCGGTGGTGCTTGGCGCGGGCGCGGTGGCCTGCATTTCAGGAAATGACTGAATTCTCTATCTCAGTCGAGGAGTTTAGGTCGGTAGATGAGGCCGTTGAGTTTTTCTCCGGCAACCTCATCGCCGTGGGCCTGACTACTATTCCTAGGACGTCTGGCCGTTTTGCACACCGACCACTCCCATGGTGGTCGGCCGAGTGTGAGACGGCCCTAAAACAGAAGCGTTATGCCTACATGCGCTATAAGCGCCGCCCGAACGATTTCACTATCGCTGAATTTCGTCGGGCTAGGGCTAGGTTCCGGTATGTTTCGAAGCACGCCCGCCGCTCTTCTTGGCGGGCATACGTGTCTTCACTTAACGGGAAGACCCCTTTAGCTGAAGGGGAAGCGAGTCAAAAGGATTCGGGGCAAGTTCTCGCAGGACCCCCCTCCTGTTCTCCAGGAGAATGGGACCGCAATCTCGGACCCCGCGTCCGTGGCGGAATCCTTAGCGACCGCTTTTTTTGCATTCTCTAGGCGTGATGCTGCTCCGACAGCATTCAATGCACGTCGTGATGTCGCGGAAGGCCACCGGCTGGACTTTACCTCCAGAGGCGGAGAACCCTTCAACGACAAGTTTACTGTGAGTGAGTTGCGTTCCGCTCTCGCTTCGTGCGCGGACACCGCCCATGGTCCGGACGATGTCCCGTACGCTATGCTTCGACACCTGGGTGAGCGAGGCATGGCCTTTCTGTTAGATTTGTTCAACAGGATCTGGGTGGAGGGTCTTCTCCCAGACTCCTGTCGAATCGCTACTGTGCTCGCCTTTCGCAAGCCGGGGAGAGATCACTCTACTCCGACCGGTTTCCGCCCAATCTCTCTAACCTCTTGCGTGTGCAAGTTGATGGAGAAATTGGTAAATGTTAGATTAGCCTATTTCCTGGACAGCGGAGGCCATCTGTCTTCTGCACAGTGCGGCTTCCGTAAGTTTCACTCCACGTCGGATGCTCTGCTCCGACTGGAAAATGCCGTCTGCGAGGCTTTCCTTCGTAGACAGCACTACGCCACGGTGTTTTTTGATCTGGAGAAGGCCTATGATACCGCATGGCGATAGGGTATCATGGAGACTCTCCACACGATGGGGGCGAGGGGACGCCTCCCAATGTTTAAATCTGAATTTTTGAGAGATCGTCGATTCCGCGTACGGGTGGGGGGAGCCCTCTCTGCCCCAAAGGAGCAGGAGGAGGGTGTCCCGCAGGGAAGTGTCCTCAGTGTCACACTCTTTGCCCTGAGCATCAACGGCATCACCTCGGTGCTGCCGGAAGATGTTCTCGCTACGCTCTACGTGGACGACCTTTCGATCTCTTTTGGCGCGGCCCAGATGCCAACTCTGGAGCGTCGACTCCAACAGGCATTGAACCGCGTCTCTCGCTATGCCGAAGCGCACAGGTTTCGGTTTTCTTTGGCCAAGACTAAGGTGGTGCACTTCTGCCGCCATCCACGGCTTCACCCCGACCCAGATTTGTTTCTTAATGGGGTGCGCCTGGATGTGGTTGAGTCGCACCGTTTCCTTGGTCTTGTATTTGACCGACGCCTTACCTGGGAGGCTCATATTCGCAGCCTTAGGGTCTCTTGTACCCGCGCCATGGACATTCTCCGTTTCGTGACGTTCAGCGCTTGACGCGCTGATAGGGCTACCGCCTTACTTTTTTATCGATCCTTTTTTCGCTCGAAGCTCGACTACGGATGCGAGTTTTATGCATCCGCAGCCGAGCGTTTATTGCGGAAGGTGGATTCAATCCACCACACCAGCCTTCGCCTTGCGACCGGTGCCTTCCGCACTTCCCCCATTGAGAGCCTGTTGGTCGATGTTGGGGAGATGCCACTCGCTCTGCGCCGCGTGCAGTGCATCACTCGCCTGTACGCGCGAGCCCGGCGCCTCCCTCAGTCGCCAACAGCTCTCACTGCATCCGTAGCTGATCTCGATGGTGCCTATGCCGCCGAGAGACGCCAGTCATACCCTAAGCCCTTTGGGTTTAGGGCCAGGAAACTCCTTCGAGAGGTAGATATAGCTCTCGGGCCGGTGGCGCCCCTGGTTCTGCCCAGGACGCCACCCTGGAGGGTACCACATTTGACTATTTGTCGCCACGCCTCTGCTCCCAAAGCTTGTACTGGGCCGGGAGTATTGCGTTCGACCTTTTTGGAGCACACATCGTGTCACGCTGGTACCGTGCCAGTGTATACGGATGGCTCCAAGTCCCAAGAGGGGGTCGGCTTCCACGCCGTATCCCCTCTGTTTGAAGTCAGCGGGGCTCTACCAGGCGCTGCGTCTGTCTTCACGGCCGAGCTGGTGGCAATACACCACTCGGTACGGGAGATTACGCGACGTGCCCGGTTCGGAGACCGGATTGTGATCTATAGCGACTTACAAAGCGCCCTCAGTGCTCTCGGGGCATTGGAATCTCCGCATCCCCTGGTTCGCGATATCCGTGACGCCACGGTTTTGGCGAACCGGGCAGATGTCGAGATTATCTTCTGCTGGGTTCCTGGACATGTAGGAATTGCGGGGAATGAGCGCGCCGATGAGGTCGCCAAAGAGTCCGCGAGGACTCTGCGACCGGACCAGCGTTTCGCTCTTCCTCACACCGACTACATGGCAGGAATACGGGCAGCTCTTCAGACTGTTTGGCAAAGAAGATGGGAGACGGTCGAAGGGAACTTAAAGTTGCGTGCCATTGCGCCGCGACTGTACCCATGGACCTATCCCCCAATGCCACGGCGGCTTCAGGTTGCTTTCTGTCGTCTCCGAATCGGACACACTCGTGTGACGCATCGCTATTTTATGGAGCGCTCGCCTGCGCCCTATTGCAACGACTGCGTCGTCCCCCGGACTGTTCGGCACATTCTTGTCGAATGTCCCAGTCTGGGTGATCTTCGCGCACGACACCTGTCCCGGTACCGGGATGGGCGGGGTCGCTACCGCCTGTCCCTTGTGCTCGGGACGAGTGCGTGTACTTTGACTGGTGGACTTATTGACTTTTTGGGGGAGGCCGGCCTTCTCCCTTTTATTTAACCCGATTTAATTGTTGTTGTTGTTTTTGTAATTGTTTTGTTATTGCTTTGTTATTGTTATTTCTTTTTATTGTTTTCTGTTTAATTTTTTAAAGTAGCCTAAAACTAGGCTGTTTGTTTACGGCAACTTATGCCTTAGTCGGCAGTCGCCAGATAGCCCCTTAATTAAAAAAAAAAAAAAATGTACCAGAGAGCGGGCACAAACTTTTACACGCGGAACCGACACCATTCCCAAACTTCTGGAAATTTTCGGTGCGTGTAGTTTTGGTATATATATATTTTGTGTGTGTGTATGTGTGTATGTTGTACCAGTGGGACTTGTGGTTATTGTACTGTAGGATTATGGGTTTGGGTGGACCTATGCTCAGTATCCTTTTCACGCCGCGCCAGAAGAAGTAAGGGTCAGTGCAGCGAACACTATCCGCTATGCGATTCACTTCGCGCCACTGCACGTATTGTAGGATGCAGGGGCGTAGGAGTATAATGTTGTGTTTGCGTAGGCCTCTGCCGTAAGGGTTGTTATATATGGTGATTAATTCTTGTGTGTGTATGGAGAATGTGAAGTATTTAATACATGCGTGAAAATGGTATCCAGCCTACATAAAATTATTTCTGATGAAATCTTTTGTCGGCCATCGCTATTTGATCGCGGAACTTTAAAAACTTAAATTTCACATATTAATTAAGCAGAACTTTTATATTCACGAATATCGTTTATCTAAATATCTTTCAAAGCTGCATTTTCTGTTTTTTTAGTAAATAATGACAATAATTCGTGTAATTAAAATGATTTCACAAACATAATCAAAGTTGCACGTTGATTGTTATTTTAACTATAGCAGCATATTATTTGACTTTATATTTTGTATATATATGAATTATCAATGGCAGACCCTATGTTTGCACAAGAAATGAAGAGGCACGCAGTTATCGTGGCTATAAAGGCTGAACATAGCAAGTTAGAAATAGCCCGATTGTTAAAAGTCGCTTGATCCTTAATCTACAAAGTTTGCAAGGAGTTAGAGACCAAAGATTGTTAATCCATGGATCAAAAATGTAGGCGACGGAAGACCTTATGTGTTTCAACACGATTCGGCACCATCACACAAGGCTCAAACGCTGGAAGGGATGGCGGAAAATTTTCATGATCACATAACCCCTAAGATTTGGCCTCCTAGCTCCCCAGATTTCAATCCATTGGACTACTATGTAGGTAGTGTAGTTGAGAAGAGGTTAATGAGCACCTCCATAACAATCAAGAATCTTTTAAAGCCTTCATACTCAGAGTAATGTCCAATATGTACAAGAACCACTTGATCCTACCATGTAGGCGATTCAGACATCACATAGAAGCCGTTATCGAAGTTGAAGGAGACTTTATTGAATAAAATTACAAAACAATGTTTATTCTTATCATCACAACTTTTTCACCAAAAAATACATTATTATCTGTTTCTAAGAGTCATTTTTCTGTAAGTATAAATCTGTCTTCAAATTTCTTACGCACCCTGTATGTTAAAATGGCTTAAGATATTCTCGCGTTTGTCTTCAATTAACTTGTGCATGCAAATTACTTCGCAACTTTATATAGGTTTATTTGACTTAATAATTATTTAAGGCAATTTTCTCTTTTAGCATTATTTTTTAGAAAATTCTATCGCAAACTATGCTTTTTTCCTCCGTGATAATCCTACATGTAACTTTTTCCCTGCGCGCAAAAGTTGTCCCATGGTTTACCATGCTACAGCTGACATTTGGAGTTACTGCGTGCCCTCTCGGCCATAATTCCGGTACAGAGCCGTTCTGCCCCCATCGCTTGCTAGAGGTTCTACAGCTATATATCTTACACACATTATAATTCTCCATCTTCATAACTTTTTTAAAAGATATCTTCTTACAGAAATTTTGCTGGAGATGCCCTTGTTGGTTTTCGCTTTAAATTAAAAATATCTTAAGTATAGCCGCCACATTTTACGGAGGCTGCCATATGTTGCAGCACCCTGCGGATTGAATTCCACGTTAAACTGATGGTCCCTCTGAAGAAAAGTCATAAAATACAAGTTTAAATCTGTAATAAAAAAAGTGCATTATAATTGTTTTCAAATATATCGTATTTACGTCTATATTTGAATGTACTTATATCTGTCATAATTGAGTTTTCTATATCTTCTCCACTTTTAAGTATGCAATCTAAACACAAGTGCGAAAACTAATTAAAGGTCGAGCCCCATACTGGTTCTAAAGCTTTGAAATAAATTTCAATTCAATGAAGTTTCCAACTTCTTTCTCACGAACTACAACAGCCAAGGTTGTCTTCAAGATAGGATCTTAAAATTAAAAAGCGAATATTTTGCCATACTTTGAGTTAAAAAGCTCAAATAAAAGGCTCAGTTAAGAAATTATGGTTCGTAAATATGAAAGCTACCTAATAATTGGCTATTAAATGCATAATCTTAAAAATATCTATCTGGCAGAGAGAGAGAGAGTTCTAAGTGTGCCATCTTCAGTTATCTGCTGAAATCTTAATTAAATTCTGAAAATAATGAGGGAAGTTGTCTCCTAAATAATACTTTCTGTTTAATTTGATTACGATTTATAACACCATTGGAATTTATAGAAAAGTCTAAATAAGTGTTGTAACTTCAATAATATTTATCTGATATCTCATTTAATTTTAGTATTTTGGAATGTATACATATGGATCAGGGATAATTTAAATCGTTTTTGTTCTGTATTTATTCTAGGGGCGTACACGCAACCACTATACAAAAAAATAAGTTTTGTTCACAATTAGGAGTATCTGCTCATACGTGCGAACGTTCGTTGGACATTGTTAAAATTAATCAATAAAATAAGTAATACCAAGCACTTTAGATGCTCTGAGTACTTTGGAGTATATATATTTTCAATGAAAAATGCAAAATAGGTTCACAAACAATTAAGTAGGTAGATCCCCCCAAAAGAAGCGGTGGATACTCCAAAGACTAATCCTCTAGAAGCTAATACCTAACCAGCTCGAAAACTTCATAAATTTTAGCCATATATATAAACATACTAATATAATGATCACCATTCATTTGGGAAAGAACAGGTGCAGAAGGGTCAAGTTTTGATATTATATGGAAAAGGTTTAATATTAGAATCTATTTTCCACACTAATCCATATTTTGAAGGACTAAGTAATGTATTTACGAATATAGGAGTTCTAATACCCACAACAATAGGTCATCAAACTAACGTTATATGTGTGTATATAAGTGTTTAGTTATTTACGAATAAAATAAATACAATTTGAAGTGAAATAATTGTAAATAAATTGATAATTTATAGATAACGCAGACTAGATAAAGGTATATTTTATTTTAACGAATGGTGAGAAGCACCCAGACCGACAGGCACCGTTTGGGTGCTTGCCGTAAAAATAAACGTCAAAATAATTGATATCGTATAACTTGCATGGAAATATTATAAATATATCTATGCGCAATTATTGCATATCAATTCACAATAAACTTGGTTATTTTTTTACTAAAAATCTGGAGCTATTTTGGAGCTTTAACGGTAAATAATGTATTTCGTGCTCGAAAGTAAAGTTCCCACACAGCGACGGGAACACCGTAATTAGTGAGAATAAATATTTTCTAATAATTAATTATACTAAACTAATGTAAATATTGGTGATAAAACTCTTTCTCTAACTGGTATATATATATATATATATATATATATATATATATATATATATATATGTCGTGGTATAGCTCTATATATCATACATACATTTATTATATTTGATTTTAGAGTGCACGGGGGTTTCCTTTTAATAGGTTTGGGTAGGCTGAGGTCCAGATACAAGGTCAGATCCTCGTAAGGGAGGGCTAGTGCAATAGATGCTACTTTAAATCTTGGTATTGGCTGAGAGTTCCAAATCTTACTTAGTTACAGGCTGTGGTTATACGGCTATGATGAGCTCGAGGGCTGGAAAGTAAAGAAGTCGGCATAAATATTAATAATTAAAGTTAATATTATAAAATAATACACAGACATATAAGACAAATAGTTACACAAATGATAATGGGGAACGGTTGACGGCAATTATGAATTTGGGGAAACTAAAATAGTCGTTACGATACCTTGTACACAAATGGAGGGGTTGAGGAAGACGATGGTCGTTTCCGGCAAAGCGGTGAGATGATGGTGGGGTCACTTCGACGGGGTCATCAACTTGCTTGTAGTGAAATATTCGTTTGAGATGACGGTGGGTGGGGGGAGCAGAGTTTTCCTGAAGGGAGATGGGGAATTCTTCCGGTGTTAATTCCTTTGAAGAAAACGAAGGGTGAGTTTCTCCGAGACGTCAACGGTTTGTTTAGTCAGATATGCGTAATCAAGGGGGTATTACGCTAAGCTGAATCTTCACTGAAGCCTTTTGGGATAAGACTTGGTTCTTGTTTGGAGATGGCGTCGATGAGCAGAGTTGGACGGATGTTCTTACAGGGAGAAGAGTTCTTAACTAACTCTATGGGTGGATATTTGTCTTATCCAAGAGGGGATGCTTGATTTTGTCCCACAACGTTTCCTTGCCTTCGTTGTAGGACACCCCCGTAAGGGGCAGGCACGGCGATTTGCCATCCTGGCCGCCGTGCAGACGGGACTCAGCACCCCGTCCGGCCTCAGCTTAGCCTCTCTTCCTTCCTTCAAAACACTTGTTTCCTCTCTTTTCATACAACCTCTCCCACAACTTTCTCTGGTCAGCCTCTAATTTCACAGGGTAGATGCTGACCTTCTTCTCGGCCAACCGTCCTGGATCGGGGCTGAGGGGGGAGGGGACAATGTTTCCTAACCCCTGAGCTCCGGTCGAGAGTGGTTGGTTTTTAAAAACCCGCTTCATCCCCACCCATACCTTCCTCACATTCCTTTTCCTCTCGTCTTCAGAATCTATCTTTTTTACGCCGTGTCTAAGGTGGAGCCGCCATGCCGATGGACTGCCAGGCCACCAGACGGGAGGGGTGGTCCGAAATGGCGGCGCCTGGCTCTGCCAGGCCTGTAAGCACCTCTTGCAGTGCGGGCAACTGCAAGAGGTGATGAGCTATTGCGTCCCGTAGTACGAATAGGTTCTTCATGCCTAATGATGATAATAAAAAAAAAACAACCCCCAACTTCTCCAAGAACATCAACGGAGCCACCCTCAGGCAGCTCCACCGAGAAAATGGAGGTTTCCCCCCTTGCGCTTGCGCAGGGGACCCTACATACTTCTTTAACCGGAGAGCCGGCTTACTCCTCTCCTACGCCTACGGGTGTAGGGGACTCCCCCTCACTCCCTTCTCTGGAGGTGCTTTCCGGCATCTCCCTATCTCCAGCGGAAGTCCCTCCTTTGCTCTCTAAGGGGACTGCCAAGAAAGCCAGCAGGCAGCCCATTGCCGACCGCCCCCCGTGTAAGCGGCTTGGTAGGGCAAACCCCCTTAGGGGGGAAAGGGAAGCCAGGTCCCTTCGGTCGCTTACCTCGAAAGACCTGCTGGCAAGAATATTAAACCTTGCCGGGCTTAAGGCCTGTGCCTCCACACAAAAGACTCATGACGCTGCCAAGGGGACCTGCGATTTCCTAAGAGGTGATGGCCAACTGGAGGCCCAACCTGTGATAGACATGGTCCTTGAGGAAAACCAGCCTCAGACGGTAGGGCCTTCCATGGCGGGAAATCCGGGCCCTATGCAAGGTCCTCCTCAAACAGCTGGGGATCCTCAGGCAGTACAAGGAGGAGAGGGATCTCCTCCGGATGATGCCCCTGCGACCACCAGAACCTTCTCTATTTCAGAGAAGGACCTGGCTGAGGCCGGTACATCTGGTCTAGGAGCTTCTACTGGCGGGGGTGAGAAGCGGGTTCATTCCCTGCCCTCCTCTCCAAAAAAGAAAAAGACCAAGACCAGGAAGACAAAGAAGACTCGGGGATCCTCTCCATCCGCGGGGGCTGCGGGGAAGGATGGGTCTGCTGCCACTCTGACTAAGACCAAAAGTGCACAGGGCAGAGCCTCGATGAAATCGGGGCCCCTGATTCAGAGGTTACCTGGCGTTTTCGAGCCCGCTGGCTTCAAACGCTTCCTCGTTTTTCGCTCCACTGATGGCACCATGTTATCCAAGAAAAACATGATCCATCAGAGGCGAGGATTAGCTAGTGCAATTCGTAGAGAGCCGAAGGTGACCCGTTTCTCGGACAGGAGCCTTCTAGCGAATGCGGCAAATCCCGCTGAGGCGGCCAAGATTGGTGCTCTTCGGACACTTCATGGCCCTCCGGTGAGTGTGACGCTGCACTCTACCATGAACTCCATTGAGGACATCACCCTAGAGCTGGCCGACCATGGGGCGGTCAAGGTCAAACGTGTGATGAGAAAACAGGGAGGGGCCTCGAGATCCACCCATAAACTTTTCATCGCGTTCGACTGTGACAAGCTCCCTGAGTCGGTGCGTGCCGGTTGGTACCGCTACCGCGTGAAGCCATTCGTGCCACTGCCACGGAGGTGCTATTACTGTAAACCGCTTCGGCCATACGAATCGCTCATGTAGACGTGCAAAGTCGGGGTCAGCTGAAGTCTGTTAAATTGCTCCAAGGTCGCACACGATAAGTCCAAATCGTGTGTGGCCAAGTGTGTCAATTGCGGAGAGCCACACCCTGCTTCTTCGAAGAAATGTGGTGCATATCTCTTTGAGAAAAAAATCCTGGCCGTTCAGGCCCAAGATCGACTCTCATTTCGCGAGGCTAAGGACTTGGTCCTGGCGCGCCCGGCTCTGCCTGGCACGTCATATTCCTCAATAGTTAGAAAGGCACCCTCTGCTCCTGGCCCATCCAGGCCAACGAGCACGGTTGTTTCCGCGCCTATTCGGAGCCCTTCTGCGGGCTCTACCCAACCCGGGCGCTCCCCTGGTAAAGCTGGTGGCACAAAGGGTTCATACCCAGTCCCGGCTAAAATTAGGGCTCCCCCCTCTTTCCCCAGCGTCACCGTTTCCCGTAAGGCGAAACGGCCACGCGCCTCCACCGAGTCGTTAGACTCACAGGAGGCAACACCCCTGAAGATGGTCGCTAGGCTATCTTCCGGGGTTCTTAAAGCTGTTACCCGAAAAGAGGACAGCAACAAATGAGCTTTGTCTCCTTCTCCTACGCCCCGAAGTGGAGCGAGTGGCTCGGAGACTGTTGTTCCTCAAAAAGAGGGCACCCCGCCTCCGAAGCCACAACGCCCGCCTAAGGTTTGGAGGCGAAGGGAGGAAAAGACTTGCATGGTGAGCCCAACCTTCCCCAATAAGTCCTCGAAGGTGACAGCGCCTTCAGCGCTTTGTCCGGCCAACAGCGGCTTGGTTCTGCCCCCGGGAAGCGTACGGCTATTCCCGTGGGGGTCTTTATTTCGAGGAGGGCCCCCGCGTGTGCTCTGAGCTAGGCCTGGAGAGCATATTCATTCAATGAAATTGCCATGGACTCCGGGCTAACTGGGAGGAGCTGCGGAGGCTGGTCTCGTCCCGTGCAGTAGACTATGCTAGGCGCGTGCCCCATGCCCGCCCTCTCGGGGTATAAGGGTCTTGCGACCCCACCACCGCGGAAAGGCCGGGCTGGGGGATGCGCGTTTTACACCCAGCATGATGTCTCCGTTCCTCTTTTTTCTTTAGGTACCTCCTTTAAGGCAGTGGCTGTGCAGCTGCACCTGAAAGGGAGGTATACTATCATTTTTGCGTACATTCCACCGTCAGCTGACTTCGACGCGAAGGACTTCCACCGCTTCGTGGTACGGTTGCCGAGGCCCTTTCTCTTGCTTGGAGATCTTAACGGAAGGCATCCTTTCTAGGGAGATTACTCAATAAATCCCATGAGTTTACGCATCACTCTACGAGAACCGCTTCATTTTCTTGCCTTGACCTATCTTTGTGCTCTTCGGATGCACAGCCAGGATTTGATTGGGGGGTGGTCGATGACATCCATAGTAGTGATCACTTTCCCATTCAATTATCATTTTCAGGGCAACTGCCGCCTGAGAGCCCACCTCATTGGTGCTTGGCGCGGGTGCGGAGGCCTGCATTTCGGGAAATGACTGAATTCTGTATCTTAGTCGAGGAGTTTAGTTCGGTAGATGAGGCCGTTGAGTTCTTCTCCGGCAACCTCATCGCCGCGGGCCTAACTACTCTTCCTAGAACATCTGGTCGTTTTGCACGCCGACCACTCCCATGGTGGTCGGCCGAGTGTGAGACCGCCCTCAAACAGAAGCGTTATGCCTACATGAGCTATAAGCGCCGCCCGAACGATTTCACTGTCGCTGAATTTCGTCGGGCTAGAGCTAGGTTCCGGTATATTTCGAAGCACGCCCGCCGCTCTTCTTGGCGGGCATACGTGTCTTACTTTAACGGGAAGACCCCTTTAGCAGAGGTGTGGAAGCGAGTCAAAAGGATTCGAGGCAAATTCTCGCAGGACCCCCCTCCCGTTCTCCAGGAGAATGGGCCTGCAATCTCGGACTCCGCGTCCGTTGCGGAATCCTTCGCCACCGCTATTACCGCATTTTCTTGCCGGGATGCGGCTCCGCCAGCATTCAATGCACGTCGTGATGTCGCGGAAGGCCACCGGCTGGACTTTACCTCCAGAGGCGGAGAACCCTTCACCGCCAAGTTTACTGTGAGTGAGTTGCGCTCCGCTCTCTCTTCGTGCGCGGACACCTGGGTGAGCGAGGCATGGCCTTTCTGTTTGATTTGTTGAACAGGACCTGGGTGGAAGGTCTTCTCCCAGGTTCCTGGAGAATCGCTACTGTGCTCGCCTTTCGAAAGCCGAGGAGAGATCACTCTACTCTGACCGGTTTTTGCCCAATCTCTCTAACCTCTTGCGTTTGCAAGTTGATGGAGAAATTGGTAAATGTTAGACTAGCCTTTTTCCTGGACACCGGAGGCCATCTGTCTTCTGCACAGTGCGGCTTACGCAAGTTCCACTTCACGTCGGATGCCCTGCTCCGACTGTAAATTGCTGTCTGCGAGGCCTTCCTTCGTAGACAACACTACGCCACGGTGTTTTTCGATCTGGAGAAGGCCTATGATACCGCATGGCGTTACGGTATCATGGAGACTCTCCACACGATGAGGGCGAGGGCACGCCTCATAATGTTTATATCTGAATTTTGCGAGATCGTCGATTCCGCGTACGGGTGGGGGTTTCATCTCCGGCCCAAAGGAGTAGGAAGAGGGTGTCCCGCAGGGAAGTGTCCTCAGTGTCACATTCTTTTCCCTGAGCATCAATGGCATCACCTCGCTTTTGCTGGAAGATGTTTTCGCTACGCTCTACGTGGATGACCTTGCGATCTCTTTTGGCGCTGTCCAGATGCCAACTCTGGAGCGTTGACTCCAACAGGCATTGAACCGCGTCTCTCGCTCTGCCGAAGCGCAAAAGTTTCGTTTTCCTTGGCCAAGACTATGATGGTGCACTTCTGCTGCCATCCACGGCTCCACCGAGATCCAAATTTGTTTCTTAATGGGGTGCACCTGGAAGTGGTTGAATCTTACCGTTTCTTTGCTCTTGTATTTGACCAACGCCTCATCTGGGAGGCTCATATTTGCATCCTTAGGGTCTCTTGTATCGGCGCCATGGATATTCTCCGCCCGGTAACGTTCAGCGATCGGGTTGCTGATCGGACTACTGCCTTACTTTTTTATCAATCTTTGTTCGTTCGAAGCTCGACTACGGATGCGAATTTTATGCATTCGAATCCGAGTGTTTATTGTGGAAGGTGGACTCGATCCACCACACCGGCCTTTGCCCTGCGACCGGTGCCTTCCACACTTCCACCATTTTGAGCCTACTAGTCAAAGCTGTGAGGATGCTACTCGATCTACGCAGTGTGCATTCCATTATTCGCCTTTACGCGCGAGGCCAGCGCCTCCCTCAGTCTCCAAAAGCTCACACTGCATCCGCAGGTGATCTCGACGGTGTCTATGCCGCCGAGAGGCTCCAGTCATACCTTAAGACTTTTGGGTTTAGGGCCAGAAAACTCCTTAGAGAGCAAGGTATAGATCTCAGGCCGGTGGTGCCCCTGGTTCTACTCAGGACGCCACCCTGGAGGGTACCACATTTAGCTATTTGTCGTCACGCCTCTGCTTCCAAAGCTCTTACAGCGCCGGAAGTATTGCGTTCGACCTTTTTGGAGCACACCTCGTGTCACGCTTGAACCATGCCAGTGTATACGGATGGCTCCAAGTCCAAAGAGGGGATCAGCTTCCATGCCGTATCCCCTCTGTTTGATGTTAGCGGGGCTCTGCCAGGTGCTGCATCTGTCTTCAAGGATTTAAGGATCATAAAAGATAGAAAAATGGGGTGTGATAGTAAGAGAGGTAAAAGATAGAAAAAGTGGTATTTTAGTAAGAGAATGTTGTGCCAGTACGTCTGGCTATGACTTTCCATGCCCTTGTACGATGCTTCCGTGCTTGTTATTTGAGCATTCGAGCCTTTGTTTTCGTACTTTTGCATTTTTGTGGCGAGAGCCTTCATTTCTCTTCGACTACTTAGTTGATTCGATGCAGTTTGTCCTCAGCTGATAATTTATTGTGCCTTATTCATTTAACAATTTGTCCACTACGGATCTTTTTTTTTTTTTGTCCACTACGGATCTTTTTATCTTTTTAAATTCAGTCTAACGTCCAATTATTTGGCTGTTTATTTTAATTGTTTTTCCAGGGAGAGATAGTTATTTGTATATCGGTTCCAGGTTTTCGTGCAACCGCTGTTGGCTGCTGGCGAATCCTGCTTTGTAACGTCTATTCAGGTCGTAATTTTCGGGAATTACTATATCTTGCATGACTCTTACTGGTAAGTAGCTGTGCATGTCTTCACGGCTGAGCCAGTGGCAATATATCACTCGGTACGGGAGATTACGTGGCGTCCCGGTTTGGAGACCGGATTGTGATCTATAGCGACTCACAAAGCGCCCTGAGTGCTCTCGGGGCATTGGAACTCCGCATGCCCTGGTTCGTGATCCCCTTAACGCTGCGTTTTAGGCGGGCCCGGTGGATGTCGAGATTATCTTCTGCTGGGTTTCTGGACATGTAGGAATTGCGGGGAATGAACGCGCCGATGAGGACGCCAAAGAGTCCGCGAGGACTCTGCGACCCGACCAGCGTTTCGTTCTTCCTTACACCGACTACATGGCAGGAATACGGGCAGCCTTTCGGACTGCTTGGCAAAGAAGATGGGAGACGGTCGAAGGGAACTTGAAGTTGTCTCCCATTGCGCCGCGTCTGTTCCCATGGACCTATCCCCTAATTCCGCGACGGCTTCAGGTCGCTTTCTGTTGTCTCCGAATCGGACACACTCGTGTTACGCATCGCCATTTGATGGAGCGCTCACCAGCGCCCTATTGTGACGACTGCTTCGTTCTCCAGACTGTTCGGCACATTCTTGTCGAATGTCCCAGTCTGGGTGATCTTTGCGCTTGATACCTGTCCTGGTACCGGGATGGGCGAGGTCGCTACCGCCTGTCCCTCGTACTCGGGACAGATTCGTGCACACCGACCTGTTGACTTTTAGACTTTTTGGAGGATGCCGGCCTTCTCCCTCTTATTTAAAATTCATCTATGGATCGTGGTCTTCTTCGGCGGGGGAGGGCTGTCCTTCTCCCGTTGACGGAGCTCGCTCTATATTTTTTTCAATTTGTTTGTTTTTCTATTGCTTTTTGTTTGTATTTTTTGTTTTTCCTTCTTTTTTTAATCTTGCTTTTAATATAGCCTAGATTTAGGCTGGCTTGAGTACGGTGAATTATGCCCTAGAAGGCAGTCGCTAGATGAAATATATAAAATTGAAAAAAAGATTACATAGAAAGAGAGATACAAGAAACACTGAATTTATTAAGACTGATAGTCAATCATAAGGACCTGAACACACAAACGAATCAGAAACTAGGCGATTTCATTTGCCCGAAATGAGGTAGCCCTAAGCCAAGTTTAAAAGACTACAAAACCGCAATTTTTCTCTCGATTCCCTCCTTCCGCCAAGAAGTCTATCGGGTTACAGTGACCGAGCCGACAAGTGGATAACAAAACGGACATTTGGAGTCAGATTAAATTCGACAGTACCGCTTATCCTCTCTTACCAATAAATTGGATCGCCCCGTTTACGTATAAACACGAGCCCCTGGACCCCCATAACTTTCCATTAGATTTAATAGGTAGTCGCACTCGATCAATCTTTGACAAATCGTATCACTCGCATTTGTATAAGATCAAGTGACTGCTTTTCTTATTTAATTCTAGTCAATAGCCAACCCACATTAAAGTCAATTCTGATCAGTCGTTGCAGAAAACTCAATAAAACGTAAGTCGTTTAGTCCCTTGACGCGGCTGAGCCTTGAAGAAATTTGTGACTGAATTCGCCCAGAAGACTTTGCGGAGCAATCCTGCCTTACCTGCGGAGTAAAAATACTTTTATACAATATACCAGGTAATGGCTTCGCCACTCCTCCCTACGGGGGGAGCTTGCGCTTCGCTACTAAGATTAAAATTTAAAATCTATAAAAAACAGCCATGGTTAAATTTTTATCAATTTTCTGAACTTCTCCAATTCTAATAATTTTTAAAAGGAACTCTAAACTAAATTTCTTCCCTTTCAAAATATCACGTCGCTAAAATATAAAGTTAGAAGAAGATATAGAAAAATAAATTTTCTGAATTTCACCATTTGTAATTCTTTGGGTTTTAAAAATTTCAAAAAACTTCGATACTTATATTAATTTCTGAAATTCACCATTTTGTTTTTTGATATTATAAAAGAATTATTAGAAATAACTGACAAAAAAAAACAAGTCATAACCAAACTATAATGAAATAATTATTCAAATACTAAAAAATATCCCCTTCTTAAATTATAGAGTTAGTGATGATGATGATGATGATAACTGTTTGAAGTCTTAAAAATCGGTCGGCAGCTGGAGACGATGATATTGTCGCTGATACTAAAGCACGGAGGCGATTGTGCAATGTAATGGGCTTGGTTGCCCTGGTGTAAAGTATGTATATGAAAATGAAAAAGTACCGGAACATTAGAAGAATGTGGGTGCTAGTACCGTTGTATAAGAGTGAAAGAGATAAAATTGAATGCAAGAAGTACAGAAAGAAAGGTTTATTAAGGGGGCTGTGGGAAAAGTGTAGGGTAAAGTTATGATTGAGCGTATAAAACAAAGAACAGAACGATTGATTGAGGATGGCAAGTTGTGTTTGAAGAGACTAGGATGGATGAACTGAGTATTTGCACACGATAACTACCCGCGCAAAACAATGTTGAAGCGATGTAAAATATATGTTGAACCCTGATCGAGAGAAATCTCTTGATACTGTAGCTAGAGAAGCATTATGAAATTTTCCATGAATGTAAGGAATGTGTGGTAAACTAATGTAGGGTATGAGTCGTGTTTCTGTTGGGAATAAGGCATTCGTTTGGGTAAAACATGGTTGAAGTGTGTGGTTTGTTCCACGTGGAGGAGGGTAAAGCAAGGTTGTGCAATATCGACATGGCTGTTTAATGTATTTATGAATCGAGTACTGAAAGAACGAAGAATGATAAATATGAAAAGGGGGGTAAAATTGATAAGGGGCGGTAAGTGATGGGTTGTATGTAGGCCTATGCTGATGACATAGTGGTGAAGAGGAGGTTAAAATTAAATGAAAATAATAATAATTATATCTGTGAGTGATGGGAAGATGTGGTGTAATATTAGAGTGGGATTTCATAGTCTCAAACAAGTGTGAAGTTTCGAGTATGTATCTAAGATGTCTCGTGTCTGTTTCTGATACAGATGAAGTAGATTGCGAAAACAAAGTTGAAAATGATAGAAAATTGTCTGAGCAGTAAAATAAATTAGTGAATACAAAGGGTTAGAGTATGGAATGTGACAGGAAACTTCATGAGTGGTTAGAGTATGTTGGAGACAATATTAGTGCAATGGAGTGAAAAAGAGAAAGAAAGATCTCGAGTGAGAACAGTTAAAATTGTTCCTGTGTAAAAGAGAGTGAGGAACGACTGGTTAAAAGATGCTTATAGTGAGGAGAATGGTATGAAAGGGGCTGTAAAGAGGTGGTTTATGAAGGGGTGTGATTGCTGCCTACTGGCAAGGGATGAAACTAACTGGACGAGATGATACAGTCCATAACAACCCCCGTCGTTACGAAAGGAGGGATAAGGGAGAGTATTTATAGTGCTGTTAGGGGGAAACGACCTAAATTTGTGGAAGTGTGTTTTATGTTGGTCTTAAATTAAAATATGGTCTGTTTATTAGATTGGCTTCGGAATCCATTGATAAAAAAGAAATTTGATGTAGCCATTATAAAGAATAAATATGGTGATTGGTAAACCGCACGTATGAAAATTGTCTCATATTGGTCCTATTCACTATAGTCTCTAAACAGTAGATATTAAATGATGTGCCTAACCAATCATAATGAACAAATGAGAGCTGTAGCACAAAATATGAATTGTAAAATGCTGCCTAGAGCTGTTCTTTCGCCTGCTCTAGAGGTACCTTTTGGAGATGCGGGAATCCTCGATCAAATGTTTTTGTCTTATTGTCATGATCCATAGAACTCAGGTGCCTGCTGCAAGATTTTGATGGATCATCATAGAGGATGAACTTGCACCTTTAAGAGTATAATTGAAATCCCGACATTCCAGCGCCATGGATATTCTCCGTTCCGTGACGTCTAGCGCCTGAGGAGCTGATAGGGCTACTGCCTTACATTTTTATCAATCCTTTGTTCGTTTGAAGCTCTATTACGGATGTGGGTTTTATGCATCCGCAGCCGGGCGTGTATTGCAGAAAGTGGACTCGATCCACCATACCGGCCTTTTCTTGGCCACCGGTGCCTTCCGCACGTCCCCCATTGAGAGCCTACTTATCGATAATGGAGAGATTTCAACAGCTCTCACTGTTTTAGAAGCTGATCTCATTGGTACCTACGAGTATACCACCGAGTGACGCCAGTCATACCCTGAGAACTACTGTAAGCCATTTAAACTCCTTCGATTGCTCAGTATAGCTGTCGGGCCGGTGGCATCCCTGGTTCTTCTCAAGACTCTACCCTTAAGGGTATCACCTCTGATTATTTTTCGTCACGCCTCTGCCCACAAAGCATCTACAGTGCCGGGAGTATTGAGGTCGGCCTTTTTGGAGCACACTTCGTGTCACGCTGGAACTTTGTCAGTGTTTACGACTGGCCCCAAGTCCAAAGAGGGGTTCGGTTTCCACACCGTATCCCCTCTGTTTAAAGTCACCGGGGCTCTGCCAACGCTGCGTCTGGCTTCATGGCCGATCTGGTTACAATACACCGCTCAGTAGTGAAGATAATGCAAAGTCCCCGGTTCGGAGATCAAATTGTGATTTATAGCGAATCACAAAGCGCCCTGAGTGCTCTCAGGGCATTGAAATCTCTTCCTCTCCTGGTTTGCGATACCCGTGAGACCATGGTTTTCGAAACCAGGGCGTATGTCAAGATTATCTGCTGCTGGGTTGCTGGCATGTTGGAATTGCATGGAATGAGCGCGGCAATGCGGGCGCCAAAGATTCCGCGAGGACCACACACTCGCGAGACGCACCGCCATTTGATCATTTAATGAAGCACTCGTCTGCGCCTTATTTGACGACTGCGTTGTCCGCCAGAATGTTCAGCACATTCCTGTTATTGAATGTGGCTCTGCGGTGCATGCGGCCCTGCCCGACCAAAGAGCAGGGTGGGGGAGGGAACTTGAGACTACCCATACAATCTTCGTCACATTGATCATGACAGGCTCTTTGAGTAGGTTTGTGCCAATTTGTATAGCTACAGTGTCATTGCATTCGTACCACTGCCATGAGCGTGATAGTACCACCAGCGTTTCTGCCATACAAATTGCTAACGTAGTTAAGAGCGCTTTCATGCGGGAACACAGCAACTGGTCAAAAAGATGTGCCGTATGTTATCCCTCGATACGTAGGTGAGCGAAGCATATCTTTTATGCTAGATTTGTTCTACTAGCGAATGTCTATTGTGCCCAATTTTTACAAGTAAGAACAGATCATTCTGCCCTAGCTGGATTCCGCCTAAATTCTCTAACCTCCTGCATGTTGATTTTGATGGAGAAATATGGAAATTATATATTCACCTCTTTCCTGGACAGCGGAGGCCACCTGTTTTCCCCATATTTCGGTTTTTACATGTTCCAGTCCTCATAGAATGCACTGCTCCTGCTCTAAAATTATATTTAAGATGGTTTCGTTAGTAGACTGAATGTTGCTACCGAGTTTCTTGATCGAGAGATACTGTCAGACACCATATGGTGATTCGGTATCATAGAGACTCCCAATTGTCATAGTTTAATTCATACGACATCGTCAATTCAGCGCATGAACCCTCAATGGCCCAATAAGGCAGGAGAAGCTCGTCTCGCGAGGAACTATTCTCAATGTCAAACTCTTTGACCTCTGCATAAACTGTATGGCATTTGTAATGTCAGAAGATGTTTTAGATACGCTCGAGGTAGACGACCTTTTAACCTCTTTTGGTGAGGCCCAGCTACCAATTTTTAGCTCTACTACAACATGCATAATACCGAATCTCTCATTATGACAAAGAGCACATATTTTGCTATTACTTGGACAAGACTAAGGTATTGCACTCTATCATCATTCACGCCATAATCACGTCCAGGAATTTTTCATAAACAGGTTAGCCTAGAAGGGGTGATCTTAAACCATTTCCTTGGTCATTTTTTTGATCGACGCCTCACCTGGGATGCCCATATTCGCAGTCTTATAGTCTCTTGTACCCGCGCCTAAGACATTCTTTTTTCCGTCACCGTCAGCACTTAGAGCGCATAAAGCACTCCCGCTCTGGTGTATTTTCGTTCCTCTGTTTTTTCAAACCTTGTCAACCAATGTGAACTTTACCAATCCGCAGACAAGCGTGAATTGCAGAAGGTGAATGCTATACACCACCCCGGTCTCCGCCAGGCAATCGGTGCAAAACGCACGTTCCATATTGAGAGCTTACTAATCGATTCTGGCTTCTATTTTGTTCACAACGGCTTTCAGTGCCACCACATCCGATATGGACGGTGCATGTGTCGTCTTGCCATAGTGCTAGAAAGCTCCTTCAAATGTTCATTGTAGCTCTCGGGGCGGGTACCACATTTGACTATTTGCCATCGCGCCTCTGCTCCCCAAGCTTTCACAGCATCGGGACGATTGAGTTTAAATTTTGAGGAACAAACTTCGTGTCACGCTTTATCCGTGCGTCTGTATCCACGGCCAAGCTGGTTGCAATACACCGCTCAGTAAGATAGATAACGCGTTGTGTCTGGTTCGGTGACAGGATCTTGATATATACTCAAAAAGAGCTCTGAAAGTTTACAGGGTTTCGGATTATCCGCACTTCCTAGTCCGCGGTATCCGTGACGTAACAGTTGCCACGAGCTGGATGGATCTAAAGATTAGTTTCTGCTGAGTTCCTGTGCATCCGGAGATAACTGAAAAATGAATGCGCCGATGAGGGCCCCAAAGGGTTAGCGATGACTGCGCGACCAGAGTAGCGTTTCGCTCTTCCTCACTTTGCGGACACTGCAGCAGTCAGGTCAGCCTCCGGGCTGTCGTTTTCGAATTGGGTACACTAGTAAAGCGCACCAACCTTTGATGGGGCCTTTCTCTGCACATTACTGCGACCAATGATTGTTATGTCCCCATACAGTTCAAAACATCCTTGCTAAGCGTTCCAGTCTGGATGATTTTCATGCACGCTATCAGTCCCAGTGCCTTTGTTTGTTCTTGTCTTTATCTTTTGTTTGCTGTATATATTGTTTTATGTGCCTGGTTTTACATGTAGACTAATAATAGGCTAAAACTGAGTGCGGCGATTAATGCCTTTAATTGCAGTCACCAGATGGGCGCGTTTAAAAAAATATATTTGACCCAACTGTGTAAATCGTTAACTAACTTTAACCTGAAACTGTTTCTTTTTTCTATTTATAGTAGAATACTTCTCGGAAAATATATTATTGCGTTTATGTAAACTCATAAACCTTAAAATATTATTATTAATTTTAATATCATTAATAGTTGTAGTAGTTAACTTCAATCATAGGCAATATCGTGCCATACCAATTTCATATTAAATGCTTTCACTCGGTATGGCATTCAGGTGGATGAGTGCGAAACTGCGTTTCTGCTTATGGCATAGCAAAGATCTTATTATAGGCGGCCTAAACGCAATCTCCATTTCATAATAGAAAGGCGAAGTAGCAGCAGTTTTTATGTCTCTGCTTAATTACTTTGATATGTAGTTGATTATATTCCAGAAGTAAGGACAGTAATAGAATGTGTCACTTCTAATTAGGTAGAGAAGCAAAGTAAATTTGAACAAGTGTTTATTGTTAAAATGTATATAAATAATCAACTGAATTACCAGGAAACACGATGTATTAAAATGAATTATTAGAACTTAAAACTTAACATAGGAAATTAAAATGATTATCTTTATTCTATCGACTACTGTGTTCGGAGTATAGAAAATATAGACGGCATCGAGAAAGTGGTAATTGAAAAGTGTACAAAGTTCTATCTGCGTCAATCCGTGATGATTTAATATAAGTGCTGCAAAAGCTAACGAATATATACAGGTTTTCAATAAACGATAAATGCATAACGATAAACAAGTGTAAATGGAAAACATCAACGTGTTCTCCATCCATGGCTCTTCAAACTTCAAATCATTTGGGTAATCAAGGGCATGGAACGAACCAAGGGCCTTAACTGACAAGGGCATGGAACAAACCAAGGGCCTTAACTGACAAGGGCATGAAACTAGCCAGGATGTTTTTGTGACCAAGGTCATGGGATAAACCAGGCCTGTCAGGCGATCAAAACCATAGGGAAAACCAGCTGGTTTGTCCATTAGGTATCCTTGATCTTATGGCACGCCTGGTTTGTACCATCATGCCCTTGAGCACTTGAAGAACTGTATTTTATCATGACCTTAATCACCTTACAAAGTTGAGTTATTCCATGCCCTCGGGCTATTAACGAGCCTGTTTTATCCAATGGCCTCGACCAACTGACGAGCCTGGTGTACTCGAGCCACATCATCACCTGACAGGCCTTGTCTGACCATTCTCCTTCATCAACTCACGAAGTTGGTTTTCCCAAAGTTCTTGACCACCTGACGATCTTGGCTTACCCTATGCCCTTGATCACCTGGGCGGAACTTGGTTTGTCCCATGCCCTTTTCAGCTGAAGACCTTGGTTTGTTCCATGCCCCAGATTACACGACAAATTTAAAGTGCAAAGACGTGGATGGAAAACCCGTTGTGGGCATCCTTTTTGAATCCTTTATCTCTTGGTATTTATAGTTTGTATCAAAATAAAGATAAATATCTTAGCAATAAATGGAGGGGGAGGGAAATTTTCCTTTGATATCAAAATATTCACAGAACATACCAGTAGCTAACGTTATAATTAAAATATTTGTTACATCAGTTTAAAATACATTGTTACCACCAAATATTAAGTGATTGTTCGCTATGGGGTACGAGCAAACTGTTGTTTATTAAATGTAGTGAAAGCCAATATTAAGAATTTAACAAGTTGTGATGTCTCACTACATATGAGTTATATATTTTTATCTATCGATGTACCGTATTTGGCCCACTTCATAGTTACAAAGGGATGAAAATAAATTCCCTGAGTGTCAGGTGCAGAAAACGTTACCTTTAATGACTAGCCTAATCGGATTACATCCATTTCCCATCATAATTTATACAAATGGCTCCTTCTTTGATTGGAAGCCACTTTTCAATATAATATGGCTTCATTTATTAAACATTCACTCAGTATTTCTGATGAGAGAAGAAATTAAGAGATTTCTCCTTCATCTTCCCTAAATCTGATTCATTCTCCTTATTTCCCTTCTTTTCCTCAGTTTTGACGTGCAAAGTTTTCTAATTTCAGAGAAACTCGAATTTCTAGGGAAAAATTAGACTTGTTTTGATCTGAACAAGAAATTATCATTTTCGAGTTCCACTTCAGAAATTAATCAGAAAGTTAACGAGTATTTACCGCCTTGTATAACTATGATTTCGTCCATATAAAATTACATGCCATTAATGATTATTCTCTATGCGATTTTTTTAAACTTTTAAAATGACCGAAAATATTTGGGAGCAGATTTGTTTACTAAAACTTATATTTCATTACTTAACAGGGCCGGACCACTGAAGGGCCCTCAAAATAGGATAGACCCGAGCCATAATGGGCCCTCACATTATGGGAATTGCCTGTAGCCTTAAGATTATCAAGTTGACAATTACTACAATTATAATATTGTGTTTGTAAATTCTGATGAAACTGTAACTTATGACTAAACTTCTCCTATAATTCTACTACTATCACTCTAAACTGTAATATATCATTTCATAACTCTTTCTCTGGGGAACCCGGTCCCGAGGTAAGACTGACGGGACCCAGCAAGAAGAAATATTTATTGTGTTCCAGTCAACGGCTGGGATTTGTATCAGAAGTTTTTAAGATATTTGTACTTTTGAGGATTATCAAATGAATATTTGTTTTATGAAATTATTGTTAATAGCCTACTTATTTAATGGGTAACACTTCATAAATTCATAAGAATTGCCCCCTCCTTTTTTGTATTTATTTATTGCTTTTTCCCCCGTGAAAGGTTTTTTTAATTATAGAGGAAAGTGAGGAAACATAAACTAGACCACCCCAACTAACACCTAACCTAACCCCCAAGTACAAGCCTAGGTTTAGATTCGTTTTAACACATTTACGATTTTATACTTTTCGAAGACATGAAAATTTTTAATTTAAAAAATAATGCTCACCGATGTTATTTATAACTTTCGGAAATTAATACTAACGTATTTATCCATTTTTCGACAAATGTTGTTATTTTGCTAGATTTGAATCTTTTTGCATCATTTTTGTCCTCGTTCCTTCCATTTTGGCCTACTATTTTGGCTAGACCTGGCTGCTTTAGATCTGGAGGCGATCTGCGCATGCGCCTTTTGGCGATACTCAACCAAGAACAGGCTTTTTTAGATTAGCAGACGATTATCTAATAGCATTTCGTTTTTGATTCCCATATATTTCGAACGATTCGCGGCTGTCATTTTTTCAGTTTATATTGTATAATGGCGAGCGGTGGCTGTGCTCACTCGGGATTAAAGGATCCGAAAGGTTGAAATAACACCACAAATTTTCCGTTAGTATGTTTAAGGGAACGTTGCTTTCTAATACCCACATTCGGACAATTAATGGGGGTATGGGGGAGAAACCCCCCATTTCGGAAGTACCTAAAAAATGTTAATTTTTGGCTGAAATAGCCTACATTAAGCGGCGCTATCGTCGTCTTAAATTACCAGGTTAGGTCTGATCTGGCTCTGGATCTTTCAAATGATGTTTATAATGTGTTTTTCTAAGCTAGTTTTATATGTAGTTTTCAGATCTAAATCTCCTTTTCGCTGGAAATGCATATTTTCCTAAAAAGGACTTTGGTCGATTATGGGAAAGGTATGTATTTCCGGGAAAAAAAGTATCAGATCTGAAAAGTACACATAAAAACTGCATAAGAAAAACACATTTTTGCATTCATTTGCGAAGATGTTAAAACAAAACTTTACCCCAGCTTAACCTATCCTAACCTAATTCGGTTAGATAGGTTATGGTTAGGTTAGGTTGGTTAAATTAGGTTTAGCTGAATTGGGTTAGGTTAGTTAGGGTAGGCCTTAGGCTGGGGTTGTCTAGGTTTCCTCAACATTTAATTTACCTAGACTAATTGACAGGAACAGAGTTAAATATTAAAGTATTTATATAAATAGCAGAAAAAAAATTACAACTCTTATCTTATATAACTGCGGAGAGTTTAGATATTGTTTGTATTACTGAGACTTGGGTGAGTCAGTTTAATTAGGATAATATCAAGTAGTTTGAAATTAATGGATATAATTTATTTAATTATGAAATAAAAAAAAGGAGGAAGTATATTTATTTACATAAAAGATATTTTAGGAGCTAATTTAGATAGAGATCTTAAGTTAAATTCAAGTAACGAAGAATCCATATGGTTAAATCTTAAATTCAAGAATAACTTCGAAACTAAATTTAGGCTGTTTTAATAGACCACCATTAACTAAGAATGTTGATAGTCCTAGTGTCAATGAAGTTGAAAAAGAATGTATGAGAGATAAAAGCCAAGTTCTTATCTTTGGAGACTTTAATGTGTCAGATATAAATTGTGAATCTACAACACTAAACGAGGATAATATGTTTGTTAAATGCATTAATGACAACTTTCTTGAACAATTAGTAAATTTATCGAATAAAGGGGACAATATATTAGACCTAGTCGTAACTAATACTTCAATGAATATTTATGGTTTAAATGTAGGAGAAATTTTCGACAATAGCATCATATTACAAGATTCTATATTACGGGTAATTTCGAAAAAAAAATAATCTAAATAGAAGTGGACTCAGGTAGACACGGATCGTACTGATAGTGTTTTTTTGGTCATCAAAACTAAAGTTTTAAAGAGAGCAGAAATCCAAAGTGCCCAACATGTAGCTCACATAAATAGCTTTATTTATCATATACAGAACTTTGAAATATTTTTACCAATTCACATTTATGGTGTCATTTTTGAAAAAAAGGTGTTTTTATACGGATCGTGACCATGTAGGACACACTCCGTACGCCCTTGGTACCATTTTTTGGTAGAAATATTTTATATGACACAACTGAAATTAAAGGAGCTACTGTTCCTAAATGATACACAAATGTTATAAAAAGACATATAATATAAAAATGGTTAGAATTGTTATTTTACAACACTTTTACAAATATATCAAAAATGATATAAAAAATAATAAATTTCTTAATTTTCTAAAGCATTTTTTAGCAAGTAATGCACAGCCCTCATTGTTTATCATTGCATAAATATATTAATAACTTAATTAGGCAATGTAAAATCTCCATCTTACTGCAATAAAGCAACTAGAATGAATTTCAATTTTTTCAGAAATATTTAAAAAATATTTACGCTTAGCCTATTACTTAATACACTTACCACAGCGCTGTATATCGTTAAATCTTGCATCTAACGTAAAATAATGTTAGATAATAACACAAATAACATCATTTAACATTGATATAATGGTCAAATTTGCACTTTGATATCTTGTATTTTTATTAATACTTTGTTTTTTTTCACATTTCAAACACAAAACTATGTTACGTGATCAATATACAGTATTTTCATGATTGAATCTTTCTTAGTATATTTTTCACGATCTTCTAAATTGTGTACGGACCGTGCACTACACGTCGTTTTATGTAAAATCTAAACCCAGAAATCCCAACGCTGGTCACCGTTATGAAACCGCACTCATTTTCCTTCACAATGATCACATCGGCCATGGAAACCATAACCAGAGGAATCAAGCAATATTCACGAACACTGTGGACTATAATATAACTGGTGAAAATTACATCAGGCACGCAAAATATATAAAAAAACTTACCTAGCAAACAAAAATGGCGTCGGAGCTCCGCGGGAAGAAGCGGAAGGTGACGTCACATCAGACCCGTTTTCTGTGCCAAAGGTAAACTGAATCAAACCTATATTTTGGCAAGAAGGCCTTTTGTACGGTCTGTGTCTATATATCTTCCGTTTCCATAAGTTTGAACAAGTCTGACATCTCAAGAGTATGTTGCGGCTTCCGAATGATAATGATAGTCAGTACCTATCTATGTATGGTTGTAGGTCACGATAGGAACAAAAGAAATGGTCCAGGCTCAAAGATTGTACAAATACTCGACAAAAGTATTTGCAGAAAACTTGCACAAGTTTTACTATAAGAATATACCGTGTTTTCGTAAAGAAAAAAACTCGCGTGGAAGGTACAGTCCAAGCCAAGAGATTAGACGACATGCTTAACGAAACTTTTAGCAAAATGTAGAATAGAATTAACATTATATTTCGAGAGAAAGAACAGAAATAGCAGTAACATCATATTGTAGTTCTTTAGTGCTAATAAAATGATGGATGTCCTTGTGCTTAATAGGGCATACAGGGGGTAAAGTGTCGTTTTATTAGCGTCGAAGCGCCCCGCACATTTTGTGGGAAAGTTTTGATGGTAAAAAATTGGAAATTAAGGAATTTTCACTGGATTTTGAAGGATTATTAACCAGGTTTTTACGTCGTCTAACATACCTTTAAATACATTTATTGGATAAGATTAAGTGGAAAATTGCCTCTTTGAAATATGACTCGATAGTTTTTAACAAGTTATGAAAACATTTATCAAAGCGCAATCAATGATGTAAAAAACTGCTACTTAACTTCTGTGAGGCTTATAGTGAGCTTTCTGATCTGAGGCATTTTAGGAGATAGATACGAGTATGCATCAAAAGCCTACCAATTCAATCACTGTCAACCGGAGGGAAAAAACAAATGGAGATCGAAAGCAGACTATGTGATCTGAAACCAAGGTGTAATAAATCGAAGAAATGAAGAAAATGATTCTATCACCTCAAAAACGCCCATCTGGCGATTGCTCACAAGGGCATAAGTCGTCGAAATTAAAAATTCAGCATAGTACTAGGTTGCTTTATTTTTTTTAAAACAAGCAAAGAAAAACAAACTACAAAATGTAAATGCAAACAACAAACAAAAACGCAAAAAACAAGAAACGAAACAAAAGCAAGAAGGAAGCAAGCTCCGGCGCCGTGGGGAGTTCCATCTCTCCCGGCCTAGAACATGCGACCAACACCAGCGGGAGTCAATATAGGGCGGGGGGAGCTCCCAAATCAACAGATGCACTATGAATTATTACTTTTTAACATTCATTTCAGCTACATTACTTTGAAACATGATTAACATTATTCCTATATATCTTTTTTTCAATTTCCTTTTCCTTATAAATAGTTATTCAATCGTCTATTTATTAGCTTGAATGCAATTGAGCAGAGGTGTTTGGGCTTAACATCTTGAAAGGTAAGTTCTAATTATCACTGGATTCTTTGGGTTTTTAAATATTTAATTCGCTCAGCCACAAAAAAATATTGATTTAAGAGGAAGTAAATTTGAATGATCGGTTTTTTCCTTCCCAAGGGATTTTCCAAAGGTCCCGGGATCAAACTGGCTTATTTGCATTCGACCCCTTTAAAGCGCGAGGTCTTTACGCAAGTATGGGCACCTGATTTGTTTAGCGGACGGGAGATTTTCACAGCTGATGTCTTAGAATTTACGAGGGCGGAAATATATGTTTCATATGATTATCTCAAAACTTGAAAGTAATTCGAAATGATGAATACAGGTCATTTATATGTAAGATTACGGACTGAAAATTATGTCCGTTCATTCACTAATTTAATTTTAGACAAGGACAATTAGATGACTAAATATTTGAGTACGTTAAACTTCATTTTTTTTTATCCATGATTAATGGTTTGGTGTAGGTTTCATTGTATGTAGTATCACTAAATCGAATCTATGTAAACCCCGTCATATTTCCTAGTTTTGTTGCGTAACTTTCATGTTGTCGGGAAAATTTTAAATAGAGGCTGTCCATAATTTCCTTTTCTATTATTACAACGAAGATACAGTTTATTTCTACCCTCAGAATGAATATAGATTAGTGTTTTGCAGGAGTAATTTGTCAACTTGCAAGGAAGAAATGCAGTAAAAACAAATAGTTTTGTAATGAGATTCAGGTAAGTGAGACAATGTTAGACACAAACGAATTGGGGAACAAATTTAAACGATTTCTTTATATATATATATATATATATATATATATATATATATATATATATATATATATATATATATATATATATATATAACTGAAGACCAAACGCACACGTGTTCTCTCACTATTGTCTTATTTGTTGTTTCGGCTGTACGATATATCCTTTTAAACCTCTGTCTTAATTTATTGAATTTGTCTTTACAATCAACACATTATTACTCCCACAGGCTTAGTTTTATTATTATAATAATAGACATTGTACTCAAACATAATTTCTATAATTTCCCCTGTATAATATAAACCACAGTGGACAAATTTGAATTTAAAGGAAAGTACACTTGTTCCATTTAATAAATAGCAGTAGTGTAATGGTAGAAACCGGTCCTCCATACACCTTAATATTATCACCTTATTTTTTATTTTGCAGAACTTGGTACTATCTGCGATTGGTCAATGACCTTAGGAATAGTTAGGTACGTACCTACTTACTAACTTTTGTACCTGTCCTAATTTGTATCCATCTTGTGAACATTTCCCCTGATTAAACTTTAAAACCTTTGCCAGAATTTAAGCAAGGCAGCTTTAATTAAATTAGTTGTCTCTAAGGGATCCACTCTCTAGTCTTTGAGCATAGACCTTAAAGCTTTACTGACAATTCTGTTATGCTAATGAGTCGATTATTGGCGCGATTTATTTTTATCGCCCTTATAATTAATCTTATATTGATTTTTTTTAAACTGTTGTGCAGAAGGGTACACAATGGGAGAAGAGGAAGATGAAGAGTTAGACAAAGAGAAAAAATGAGAATGGGATGTAGATTAAGAATAGAATGGAGAAGAGCGTCGAATTCAAATGAAATTCGATGGCACTGATTTGGATTTGGGGATATACAGAACAATGAAATACAGAGATGAAAAAATAATCAACTTCATTGGTTGGAGATATAAAAAAGGAGATGAATTCGAAAAAGATTATGACAACAATCAATGCGATAAAAGTTAAATAATTAAAAGAAAGGGCGTAGATTTATGTAGCTTCAATGCGATTTCGGCCACGATGTGCTGAGAGGTTTCACAATGTCTTAAATTAATGAGCACTTTCTTGTTCAGGGATTAACAGCGAATAAATATCCTTCAAGTTCCAAGCTAATTAGACAATGGTATCATCTTTGAAGAATTAAATTTAATGATACCGTGGTATCAATCCAGATGCAATGGTATCGAATCGAGTTGGTCTTTTACTATAACTAAATTAGCCAAACATAAAATTAACCCAAGTTGACCTAACTTAAACTAGATTAACCTAATCTAGCCCAGCACCTGAACCATCACCGACATCTAATTTTAAGTTGACAAGCCATTTGATTTACGCCCATATAATGGAGCGATGGTTTACTATATCAGCTCTATGCATACTCGTAGTATACTCAAAAATATTTTCTTTTATAACTCATCTCAAATTTTAAAGTAACACAAAAATAGTTTTTGGCATGATGTCGAATTGCGTGAGAGGTTACTCTCAGTCAAAATACCAGCAGATAACCGCTAAGGATTTGGACAATAGGATCAAATTCTGAATCTTAAAAACTGGTGTCACTTATACGAGTCATTATTCTCTATAGGATTTACAATCGCCCATAGAATTAATAAGACATCGTTCTGCCTTTCTTTCAAACTTGCTCTCTTTTTTTTACATTTACCATTCTCTCCTTTCCACATCTTCTGTTCCTTCCCCCGTTCTTTCCCCACCGACGAAACAGGTCATGTTGACATAGGGGCAATTTTCTTGACCCTCTTAGTAATAATGATAATAATAGGAGTTTTTGTGGTGTGGCGCTTTTTAAGGCAATAGGCCATCATAGAGCCCCTTCCTATCGACCTAGGAAAGGTTTCAGAGAAGGGGCAGTTTCAAGGCAAGCCTTAATGGCACCTAAGGAGGTGCAGGAGCGTCCATCAGCAGACTGAACATTCCCTAGGGATAAAATAGTGTGGCATCGTCTGGTACTCAGGGTGGCTTCGAACTGGCACGGGACACAGTAAAGCCAAATCCAGAATGAGAAAAAAGGGAAATAGAATATCGTATGAATGTTTTATTGTGTTCTCCTCTCACACTTGCACGGATTTCAAAGATTTAAGCTGGATGTAGCTATTATAGTAGGGGTTTCGCCCCCAAATTCCTATCGTCTGTTTATTCTCTCAGAGGTTTCGACACCAACTCGTCCTGTATTTTCATCTCTCGGTGGTTTGCAGCCATTTTGTAACGTCCGTTTCTTCTCTCAGGCGTTTATTAACCAATTTTTTAAGCATTTTCTTCTTTCTGGGATTTTTCTGCACAAATTTTACGCTCCAATTTTTCTATAATGGTTTTACCACCAATTTTTCTCGGTGGTTACTTCTATCAGAGGTTTTGGTACAATTGATACCATCGGTTTCTATGTGTTTTGCCACTAATTCTTACCATTGTTTATTATCTTATGTTTTTTTCTACTGATATATATTGTCACCATTTCCTGAGTATGATTTTCTCGTAGAAAAATATTTAAACTTTTGTAAGTATTGGTTATATTATTATAGATAGTCGCGTTTCTTATTGCGGAAACGTACCGCAAAATATCACCTATAACATTCCACTCTCTCCGTGGTTGTAAAAGACCAAATTCCTGTATTTTCATCTCTCTTGGTGTTTTCTTGTAAGGCTTGCACAATACAAAGGCCGTATTTTTTAGATATAAAACAGATCATCCGCAAATAAATATAATAAAGTGACAAGTTTATATCTCTGCATTCCAAATAATCAAGGGGGTCACGAACATGAATTTACTGATTTGTGAAGATATTGAAAACATCCTACAATGAATTTCCTTAATAGAAAATACGTTTGCAATGGTTTTTAATGCCAGCTTAGACCGTGTGTAAGTTATTTCAGGTAGATCCGCAGTTTAATGCGGGATTCGAACTATGGATAATTAAATCACTAGTATATGACAACCATTCCAATATCAAAAGGCCATACTTTATATTCCTATTCTAAAACTATTGTTACTATTAAATTCAATTATCAAAATGGTAATAGCTAGTATTTTTCGGCCTAAATTGATTTGCCTAATTAAGTAGAAGAATTGGTAACAGAGCCAAAATTTCCTTAGACCGTTGCTTGATTCTCTCATTTCGATAAATCTCTTTCCTCTTTTTCTCCGACGAGGAATGGAGAGGACGGGATATTTCTCTCTCTGGTGGAATCCGGTGGAGATTGAATTAGTTTTATTTTTCAATCTCTCAATGCAGTTTGCGTCTTACGTTTCATTTAAAGTTCGAAAATTATATGCTACTAAGAAGGAACAAGGTGATACTTTTTACGACATTTCAGCTTTGGAAAAAGATTTAAAATCAAATATATTTTGGAGATGATTTTATAGTGTTTTTCTTTTCTTGTTTACTAGTAGTTTTCAAAGTTTTTAGGTGACTTCCTTTCAAAAGGTTTGATGCATTGCTCCTACCGTCTCAAACATTTAGAAGCTTCTTAGTACTAAGATGGGATAGGCGCCCATCATTTCTAATTTTATCTAGCCTATTAGTTTCCATAAAAAATGTACAAACTTAATTGTTGCTAATCGCTTCTAGCATTTAGAATAGGATTTATAAAAATCCATCCAAATACTATCATAATAATATGGATTTTTGTGTGGTTTTCTTAAATACCATGCAGTTTCAGCGAGCGCTCATCTATCCATTAATGAACAACGAGAGAGAAGAGGTTAGTCTTTGATCCACGTTGTAGACACTTATGGAGGGGCGGCAGGGTGTATCGCAGCAGGCAGGCAGATCATTACAAATTCTCGGAGCAAAAATAGAAAAAGCACGAACACCGATGTACTTTTTACCTACCATCAATGATTACAAATATATTTGACTCATGAGAATTTGTACGACATTGCTAATTGGCTGCCATTAACACTATCCAACAATGATTTTGCTACAAGAATGAGAAAGTAGTTTTCTATTGTAGATATTCGCGAAGATTACGAAAATGACCTTTATTTTTCATGAAATGACTTCAGTTTTTTGTAATCTGCACATTTAATTGTTTATTAATATTAGATTATTCAGTATATAGAGGTATGAAATATTTGTTATTATTTTTATTTTATTGGACAAAAAGGAAAAAGATAAGTGGATACAAAAAAAGCTTATTCATCAAAAGAAATTAATAAGTCCTTTTAATACATTTCCGAGTGTGGTATTAAAAAAATATATTTAAAAAAATAATGAAGATTTAAGATCTTTTCAAAATTACTGAAATCTATACAATAGTCATATAGTTTTAGAATCTTTAGGCTTCTTTTTATGTATAATATCTTGTCTGTCTTTGTGAAGGATTCAGCACAAGTCAGCAAACATTGCAGGACTCCATTTTCCTTTATAACGATTTTCTATAGTAGCAATTTTTTTGGTGGAATTTTTCACCATGCTCATCGCTGACGTCTGCTGGATTCTCTGAAAAGGAAGATGGATGGGAATGCAAAAAATGCACCTTTAGTGACATACTACATCCCAACTCATTAAGTCCTAATCAAATTCTGAACAAGAATGTGGTAATTTTCTGATTTGTGCCTTACAAGGAGACCATTACATACACTGTAGCAGAATGCCCCTTTTTATCACTCCACACCTGACACCACTTTTGTCGCGGCATTCTTTGTGGTCGTGATATATTTCCTTGATGAAGTAGGCTTTGTTCTAAGAGTGCTAATTATGTTGTTTTTAAGGAAGAGCCACTTCAACACGTAAAGATATAGAGAAACGCAAAGGAATTGCCCAAATAAACTTATATTTTAAATTTAACAATTTACTACAGAAAAACTAAACATGAACCACAGAAATACTCCCAAAATTAAAATACACAATAATTACTTCAATTAACTTGACCCTCTAAAATTGGCTAAATTCGATACGCACTTCAATATACAAGAATTAGGCTTATTGTCTCTACTGGAGTTTAAATACCTTAGTTGCTCTGGAAGCTGGTGTGAGTTTGACCTTTAACTCAATGAGTCCCAGACACCACAGGAATCTGGTAAGTCCTTTGACGCGTGCTTCGACCAGATTGTTGGAGGTGGTCGAGATCACGAGGTACTTTGGCGAGTGTAGCAGATGGGGTTCCACACAGTATTCAATGGGGGGTGGGTTTTTAAGGGCGAGAACAATCACGGTGCTTTAGGAGGCACCAGGGTAGGCGGAGTTTCTCTGGCGAGAGAGAGTAAGTTGAACTTGGTTCTTAAACCAAGTTAACTTAGAGTTCAGTGTGACCACCGGGTAACGGGCTCGAGGGGGAGCTTTTCTCCTTCGTTACGCAATTCCTCATGGGCGAGGACTGTACTCTGGGGGGGGGGGTCTTCTTCAAGGGCGAGGATCGAGGAGGGGGGGAGGGTTCTCTGACGAGAATAAGTTGAACTTGAACAAGTTAACTTAAAGGTCGGTTTGGTAACCAGGAACTAGCTCGAGGATGAACTTCTTCTTAGTTCCAGTCTTCCTCAAGGGCGAGGATAACGGAGGGGCGTTTCTCTGACGAGAATAAGTTGAACTTGGTTCCTCAACCAAGTTAACTTATGAGTTTGGTGTGGCCACCGGGTAACGGGCTCGAGGTGGAGCTTTTTTCCTCTTCATTTCGTAATTCCTCAAGGGCGAGGAATTTTCCTGGCTTTTACGATGCACCAGGATAGGAGGAGTCTCTCTGACCAGAGTAAGTTGAACTTGAACAAGTTAACTTAAGGTTCGGTTTGATAACCAGGGACTAGCTCGAGGATGAGCTGCTTCTAATCCCCCTAGGTAGCCCTGCCTCTCTTGCAGGGGACTTCGTAGTCTGGTGACTCACGTATTCTACCTGTCCAGTCTCGGTAGCCCGGCCTCAATCCAGGGACTTCGTAGCCTGGAGACTCACGTATTCTACCACGTTTTCCCAAGTGTTTGTTATATATACCTCGTCACCCCACTGGGGTAGGGGTAGAAGGGGGGGAGGGCTTGTGGTCGGGCCTGGAAGGGTTCTTATTCCAACGGTTTTTATCACCAAGTCTTACGTCGGCTCCCGTTGGCCTTCGAGCTTGAGAGAAACGCGTCTCCAATTTCTTACTTGAGGTGAAATTAAATATACTCTCGTAGGTAGATTTCACAGTTTACAACCTTTCGGCTTTTCATAGCGACGAGTGGCGAGGCGCTGTGGTTACGAGTTTGACCCTACGGTGCCGGGGCCGGATGTCTTTGTGGTTACCGTCCCGTGTCTCCACCGAGAGAGAACGGGGGAGTGACGATTCCCCTATATACACTTTTGAAACTATGCCAAGCCTCAAATTTTGGCTTGCTCAATTTTGCCTCAAACTCACTCTCTACCATAAGTTATCGAATCTTGAGGCCCAACAAAGATTTCTTCTTTAATTTTAGCACCCACCACTTATCTTAGGAAATTTTGTTTTTAAATATAAGAAGGTGGCTGGTCATACTTTAAGGCTTTCACAAATTGTTTCATTAAACCCAATTTTATGTGAAGTGGTGACAAAATTATGTTTTCCTTAGGAACCAATGGTTCACGTATTACATTATGACAACCTACTTTTGCCTCTTCTCTTAAAGGCCATTCTGAGCGTATGCAATGTTCTCCCCGAGCTGTACTGTCCCACTGGCACAAAAAACACATGAATTTTGTGTAGCATGACTGCAAGCCATTTAAAATGGCTACTACCATAAGGTTACCACAAATCAACCATTTATGTTCACTGTATTTAATGTTTTTTTAAAATGAAATCTAAATTCTCATAAGTTTCTTTCAAAACAACAAAGTGAGCTACTGGTATTGATGGTAGTTTATTTCCATTATGCAGAAGCACAGCTTAACTACTATATAAAGAAGCGTCAATGAAAAGTCTCTATTGACCCGGTTCATAATGTATATCTAATTATTCAAAGAGACGTGGAATATTATTACCGTAGCATAAGTTGTTGTCAAATGGAAATTTGTCTTGTAAATTGTTTGATCGAATTCAAAACTTAGTAATTCGAAAATCTTCTGCTACTAAATTTCTTTCTTTCATTCTCGAGGCCAGTAATTCAGTCTGTTGCTTTGTTAAGTTTAGATCTCTTACAAGGTCATCTAGATCAAGTTGTGAGAAAGGTTTTGGAGTAGTATCAACAGTTTCAGGAACATAAATTTTAGTTTCCGGTTCACATGATTCCATATCTGATTCATCAGAGTTATACAAAACAATTTCTGCAGGTGGTTCAGGTACTGGAATGTCTTTTGAGTGAGGTATAGGCCGAATAGTAGTTCTAAGGTTGGGATATACCACAGCTGAAGCCCACTTCATTGTTTTACCTAAAAGTATGGAAATTCTATATTCTATGCAGAAAATTTAAAGTTATGTACATATGTGTGATTACAATAAAGTAGTTCTAAACTTAATTAATTTTATATTTTTAAAAAATAATATTACAGTATACTACTTCAAAATATAGGTACAGTGGACAATAAAGAATTATTTACTTTGTATGTCTACCAAACAGAAATAGCAGTCAGTGGTATGATCTTGGGGCTCTCACCATACCATTGGAACACCAAATAGAAGGTTTTTATTTTTCCTTTACATTATTTTGATAAAGAATTAAAGCATGTTGTGCAACAGTTATGTGGTGGCCCATGGTTTATCTTGGTCGCCAATTTTACATCCAAAATACAAATTATATATTTTTTTCACTAGAGAAGAAAATTTCGTGAAACTTGTTTTAATGTTACTGAACCACATATGTAGCAGAATTTCTCTGGGATATTTTTAAACTGTCCTCTTGGCATTTTAATTAAAATTATTGCTTTTATTTAAAATTTTACTTAGTTAAATAACCTGAAAATAAGAAAGAATGAAATTCGTTAAAATCTTCAAAATTTGACAAAAATAGTAATTGACCACGTACAAAAAACTGGAGTCATTTCGATAAAAATAACTTCAATTTTTGAAATCTACACATAAAAGTCCCTAAAAAAGTGTTACTCTAATCTTCGTAGACGACAAAAAGTTAAATTTTGTTAGACAATGTAATTACTGTTATGGAGCACAAACATAAATTATTCCACTGAATATTTTATTTCTTATTCTGTATATTTATAAAATTAATATTCTTCTATATGTAAGGATTATATGATGTATAAGTCGAATCTATTTGCTATATATATATATATATATATATATATATATATATATATATATATATATATATATATATATATATATATATATATATATATATATATATATATATATATAAAATGATTGCTCGCAATCATTTAGTGGACTACATTGGTATGTATCTGGCATCTTACAAGAGGGGGTGGGCAAAAGGTCCTGGAGGAGAAGTAAGCTCTCTTTCTTAATGCCGTTTTGAGACAAAGATAGGACGGAGTCCTTCGTGCGATGTTTGTTTGTTTTCTGTTTATTGTGCGCAAATCGATAGGGTTAAAAGCACAACTCATGCAATACGTGGAAGCTGCCGGTTGAACACTTTAGATGGGGCTCTTCGTAAGGGGCACGGCGATTTGCCTTCCTGGCCGCCCTGCTGAAGGGATTCAGCGCCCCGTCCGCCCACAGCTTAGCCTCTTCTCCTTTCCTCCTTCCTTCAGACAGCCTGTGTTTCTCCCTTACTTCCTCACTTACCCTACAACCTCTACCACAACTTTCTTTAGTCGGCCTCTATTTTCACATAGTAGATGCTGACCTTCTTCTCAACCAACTATCCCGGATCAAGGCTGATTGGGGAGGGGACAATGTTCATTAACCCCGGAGCTCAGGTTTGAGATAGTGGGTTTTTAACAAAATGCTTCATATTCACCGATACCTTCATCACATTCCCTTTCCTTCTCACTTCACACTCCATCCTTTTTATGCCGTGCCCAAGGTGGAGCCGCCAAGCCGAAGGGCTGCCAGGTCACCAGGCAGAAGAGATGACCTTAAATGGCGGGAGGTGATTAGCTTCTGCTAGGGTCACCATGCCCAATGATGACAAAACCGAAAATCTTCCCTCAATTTCCCCTCGTCCACCATGGAAGACGCCCTCGGGCAGATCACCCTAAAAAATGGAGGTCCTTCCCCTTTGCTTTCAAAGGGCAAACTCTAAAATTATTTGACAGGAGAGGAGGTTAACTCCTCTTCTTTGCCTACGGGTGTAGGGGACTACCCCGCACCCCCTTTTCTCGAGGTTCCCTCGGGTGGCTCCCCCTTTCCAGCCAGTAGGCATCCCATAACCGACCGCTTCCCATTGAAGCGGCTCGGTAAGGAAAACACCCTTAGGGAGGAGAGGGAAGACAGGGCCACTCAGCCGCTTCCCTCCAGAGAACTGCTGGCTCGCATACTAACCTTAGCGGAGGTCAAGGCCTGTCCCTTCCCATACGCGACTCGCGACACCGCTGCCAATGGCGACTGTTATGTCCTGGGGGTGGAGGGGATGGCAACATGGATACCTCCCCTAGATAGACATGGTCCTTGAGGTAACCCAGCCTCAGACGGTAGGGCCTTCCATGGGGAAAAATCCGGGGTCGGTGCTAAGCACCGAACCCGAGTCCGTCCGCCAGTATGCATGGTCCTCCTCAAACGGTTCTGGTCTCCAAGGCAGTACAAGGAGGCGATAGATCTCCTCCTCCGGCCAGTGCCCATGCGACCGCCAAGGCCTTCTCCATCTCGGAGGAGGACATTGCTGAAGCCGGTTCATCTGGCCTGGGGGCTCCTTCCAGCAGAGGGGAAAAGCGGGTTCATTCCCCACCCATATCTCCCAAGAAGAAAAGAAAGAAAAAAAGACAAACAAGACTCAGGGCTCCTCTCTATCAATGGGGGCTGCGGGGACGGATGGTTCTGCTGCTTTGGTAAGCAACGAAGTCATGATCGGAACGTCCGGCCCCGCTGCCCCCCGGGTGCAGAGTCCCTTACAAAGACCAAAGGTGCAAGTGCCCAGAGCGGAGTCTCGGTTACGTCGGGGCCCTTCATTCAGAGACTACCCGGAGTTTTCGAGCCCGCTGGCTTCAAACGCTTCCTGGTTATTCGCTCCACTGATGAGAGCATGCGAATGCGTTTAATCCCTCTGAAGCGGCTATGATTAGTTCCCTTCGGACGCTTGATGGCACGCCCGTGAGTGTGACGTCGCACTCTACCATGAACTTCGTGAAAGGAGTAGTTTATGCGAAAAAACTCGTGGTCTACTTCATAGACAACATCACCTTAGAGCTGGCCGACCATGGAGCAGCCAAGACCGAACGTGTGATGAGAAAACACGGCCCACGTTCTTGCGCCGGAGCTTGCTTCCTACATGTTGCCTTTTCTTTTTTTATTTTTTATTGTTGTTTTTTTGCATCTTATTTTAAAGTAGCCTAGTACTAGGCAGTGTTGAATACAGCGACTAATGCCCAAGTAGACAGTCGCCAGATGAGCTCTTAAAATTAAAAAAAAAACTTAGACAGGGCCCCGAGCAGCACCAAAGTCAATGCCATTTGCAGTGTCACGAGGATGGAGAGAACCACACAATTGAATTGGTAACTGTTACTTCAAGATGATAGAAAGTTTAATGCAGAGGAAAGGAAAATTTCCTCTATCATCTTAATATCCAAGCCTACCATCCTCTATTTGTCCAGCCTCACATCCTGAAAAGTTTAAAGTACACTGCCTTAAAATTATATGTTCCTATGATACTCATTATAATTCTTTTTGCTAATAAAAAGTTATCATTTACTTCTATATGTTTATAAAGAAGACTAAAGTGGAGTTTTCTCATCTGTGGAGATCTCGAAAGAGATATTGTACTTGGAGATCACACGAAAGCTTTAGATGTGCAATTTCAAAGTACAATAGAGTTAGACGAATTTGGGCTTGAGTCCTGCAATGGCATTAATGGCTTGTTTGAGTAATCGAACTTAGACATTTATCATTCAAAGGGCAGAGATAGTTTGATATGTAGCCTATAAGTCGCTCTAGTACACAATGGAATCTATTATCCATTTGTATTAGTTACACTTTAAACTTAACTCAAATAAGATTACCATAATGTCAAACTTATGAAATTTAACCGTATATATATATATATATATATATATATATATATATATATATATATATATATATATATTAGGAAAGAAGAACAAAACGAAGAATGCAGGTCCCATCTTTATTGTCTACGTTTCGGGTTATTTTCTGAACCCATCTTCAGGAGCAATAAAACAAAATTTCTACTATTAGAACCTCACTAGTTTTTTTGTTCGTTTGGTTTTCATGAACATAATGTTCATTTTAGTATTTTACCTCCGTTTGCGTCAATTTTTAATTATATTGTACTTGTGCCGTAGTATAGATTTAACTTGTTTTATAGCTCCTGAAGATAGGTTTAGAAATCATAACGAATATTATATATATATTATATATATATATATAGCAGCAGGAAAAGGAGAGCAAGTACTGAATATAACTTATATTGCCAACGTTTCTGGCTTTGGACCCAACTTCTAGGCTAGAATATTAAAAATATATATAAGAACAATTGCTTAACAATTAGGAGAACAATGATAATTAATGGCTTTAGGCTAAAAATGTACTAAGATGTAAAACAAAAAGAAAAATATCAAAATGCAATATAAAACAAAAATCTGTATATTAAGATAGAAAATAAATAAATTCAAACCAAATTAATAAGGTTACAATTAGAAGAAAAAGAAAACCTCAATAAATAAACTAAAATTTGTTACCTGATTCGGAGAAAGCTGTGAACTGATAAATGAAATTTAAAAATTATACTACCAGGAAAGATGTGACTTAGTATTAGTTGGTTCTCTGATCTATGTACTTGGTTGGTCGAAAAACAACAACAAAAAATGTTAGCTAGCTGGTTGTTTAAATGGTAATTAATTCATGGTGACAGGTTAAAAAAAATTCCAAAGAAATTATTCAGGCAATATATAACGGTTGGAAGTAGACTCCTTATTTAACTGAGGCTGATTATATTTAATTAAAAGGGACTCAATTATGAAAAGGTAAGATTTAGATTTTGATTCAGATAATATTTTAAATTGATTATAATCTATAGGTATTTTACCTAAATACGAATGAGATCGGACAAAAGAGTTTTCTTTTACGGAGACATTCATTCCTGTTCTTTAACTGACGCCACGGTGAGCATCAATGCGAACCTTGAGAAGACGTTCCGTACATCCAATGTACTTTCCCAAAGAACATTTGGGACAAGTATTTTTATATACTATTCTGGAACGCAAAATGTCAGGAATGGAGTCCTTTACAATGGACAAAGAACTAATTTTTAAGAGGTTTACAAAAATTGGCGTTAAATTAAAATACAGATAGAATTTTTTCAAAATATTCGATAATTCCTTCCTAAAAGTATCAGTTTGGTATCCCATAAAGGGAAAGGAAATGTATAATTTTTTTGCGGGGAACATTATAATTATTTATAGGTTTAAAGACATTATTTAAAAAGTTTTTAATAAAATTGATAAAAATATGGAGTGGGTAGTTGTTTAATTTTAAAAAGTTTTAAGTTTGATCATTTCCAAATGGAATAGGGTCCAGTTAGAACAGATATTAAAAGCACGGTGAATTAAAGTTATACTAGCATTAACTTTAAATTGATAGGTGCAGAAGCTGTAAAAGTTTAAACGAAGGTTACTAAACGTTGGCTTTCGTAAAACAAAAAGTACAAAGTAACCCTGATTCTTTTCTATTTTTACATCCAAAAACGATAAACTGTTATGTGTTTCTGATTCTATTGTAAATGAAATGTTAAGGTGATATGAGTTTATGAAGTTCTTGAAAAGTTCCGATTGAGCAGAGCTATGGAATAATGTAAAAGTGTCATCTATGTATCTTTTATAGAATTTAGTTTTGAATTCTGTAGGAAAATCATTTAAAAATTTGGTTTCCAAATGGCACATGAAAATGTTAGCGACGGTTGGTCCAAGTGGAGAACCCATGGCCATACCATTGACTTGCTTGTATACTTTTTATTAAAAGTGTAAAAAGAATGTTTGACAGATAATTCCTAGAAGTGTTTTAAGAGAAGATCGAGGAAATCCATAATGTAAACTATTGTGTAAGGAAATAGTTTATCTAAAATTATGTCTATGGTTTCAGTTAATGGAATGTTTGTAAAGAGAGATGAAACGCCATAGGTGACCATATGACCGTTGGAACCGAGCTGCTTGAGTTAATCTACAAATTGCTTAGAATTATCAACAGGATATTCATTTTGAGTTAAATCGGAGAGAAGGGGAACTAAAAATTTAGCAATAGGTGAATTGTAAGCGGCCAGAATAGGTCTTAGAGGAATACCAGCTTAATGAGTTTTTGGAAGACCGTATAAAGGACACAATGAAGAACCAGAAGAAAAAAGTGACTGGTAGGTTACTTCGAAAATCAACTTCTGGTTTTCAAGTGACCTAAGAGTCCTGTTGATTCGATCCTCTATACTAATGATTAGTTTAAACGGTGGGGTATTAACCATTTGAAATTTAGTTTCATCAGAAATCATTATTTCCATTCTGGAAACATAGTCAAAACGGTTCATGTACACAACACATTTAGATTTATCGGGTCTAATTACAAGAAGATCTTGCTTTAGACAAAGCTTCTTTAGAATATTCGAGTCCGATTTGCTGAAAAAGGAAAAGACTCCGTGGATAGATTAGCAAAAGTGTTATGAGCCAATTTGTGCAAACGATCTTTAAAGAGGTGTGCGTGGCCATATCATGGTTTATTTTTTAAGGAAGTAGAAAGTTTTTCAAATGGGAGAAACAATTGTGAAAAAATCGGTCTATACAGCGGTATGCTGAAGTAGAGGCCAAGTGACACAAGAATTTTTCCTTGCAACTCAGGCGTTCTGTCAGATAGCCAAAAAACTATCTTTCAATTGGCCTCTTTAAGAGTAACCCTTTCTTTTCGAAGAGAACGGAAAGTTTATTTTTATTCCGTCTCCGCCACGCCTTTAGAAATAAGAAAAATTATTGCAGTAACAGTTAATTATGCGGTTAAAAGGCTATTTTTAGCAGACACAGACATAGTCTTCATCAAAGCCCTCAGAAGGAGCTCTTCTCACATACACGAGAAGGTAAGACTTAAAATAGGCGTTCTCTCAGATAGCCAAAAAACTATCTTTCTATTGGCCTCTTTAAGAGTCACCCTTTCTTTTCGAAGAGAACGGAAAGTTTATTTTTATTCCGTCTCCGCCACGCCTTTATAAATAAGAAAAATTAAGGCAGTAACAAAATTAATTATGCGGTTAAAAGGCCAATCGAAAGATAATTTTTTCTCTATCTGAGAGAACGCCTATTTTAAGTGTTACCTTCTCGTGTATGTGAGAAGAGCTGCTTTCGAGGGCTTTGATGAAGACTGTGTCTGCCAAAAATAGCCTTTGAGCCGCATACTTACTTGTGTTACTGAAATAATTTTTCAAATATATATATATATATATAAGAAACTTAAAAAGTAGCGCATGAGTATAGCAATAAACGCAAAATTCCCACAGGAAAATGAAAGGCGGATTCCGAGAACTTTCTAACTTGTTCAGTTCATTAGCAGTTCATTACTTGGAATCTGCCTTTCTTTTCCTGTAAGAGTTGCCTATATATATATATATATATATATATATATATATATATATATATATATATATATATATACGAGAGGCGGTGAATAACTTTTGCAATTCGGATATAAGGAAACGAGATATGAGGAAAAGTGTTTTATTATTTTTCAATATAACTACCCTCGACTTCAATGCACTTGCGCCACTTGTCCCTGAAGCTTCGAATTCCCGACAACCAGAAATCTCCCGACTGCTGTTCAAGCCACTCCTGGACGGCGAGCTGGACATCTTCATTGTCCTTAAACCGGCGTCCACGCAGTGCAGCCTTAAGCTAGTGGAATAAAAAGTAGTCGCTATGGGCCAGATCTGGACTGTAGGGGGATAGGTGAGCTCCTCGAATCCGCACTCGCACAGTGCAGCTTGTGCAACTCTGGCCTTTAGGACAGGGGCATTGTCGTGGAGGAGCAGGACATCGCGTGTCAAATAGCCGCGCCGCTTCTGACGGATGCACTTCTTCCAGGCCATGCTTTCGAGCTTGGTCTCGGGATCCTAGTGATGGACCCACGTTTCATCACCTGTCACTATGCGTGACTCAAATCCCGCCGGGTCTTGGTTGTACAAGAGCAGCAGCTCATCCGAACTTTGACGACGTTGAAGTCGATCATGGGGCGTGAGGTTTCGTGAGGTTTCTAGGGACCCAATGGGCAGAGACCTTGGTCATGGTCAAATTGTCATGAATGATGTTGATAACACCTTCATGCGATATTCCAAGTTCTCGCTCGATTTCTTCGACCTTCACCCGTCAATTTTCGAAGATTATCCTCTCCACACGGGCCACATTGTCCTCGTTGGTCACGTCTGACGGGTGTCCTGAACGGAGGTCATCTTCAAGGGACTCACGACCATGGCAGAACTCCCTATTCCAGCGAGCAATGGCCGCATAGGAAGGTGCGGTGTCAGTGTACACTGCAACCATGCGTTCATGGATCTCTTTTGCATTCTTGCCTTTCTTGGTCAAAAATTTGATCACTGCGCGGTGTTCAACCTTCTTCATTGTTGAAATATTTGTGACTGACGATCTGCGATTAGCCAATGCTTCTTAAATAAAGGAGGCAGGAGTGTGCGGCTGCAGGTCCTGACTTGTCATAACTTGTCTTAACACCCCCACAAACAGCTATCCCCCTTCCTCTGTTCTGCCCTACCGATTTGCAAAACCTATTCACCGCCCCTCGTGTATATATATATATATATATATATATATATATATATATATATATATATATGGATAAAACCACAGTAATAGGACTAATTTTATATGCGAAAGCAGGTTTCGACGGAAACATCCGTCATTGTCAGTCGCTAGTGAACAAGTGAAATACAGAGGTTGCTTAACGTACAAACACACAAATCAGTGGCGCTAAGGTGGAAGATGCGAGAATGTGCCGGCATTTTTGAGAAACGGAAGTATGAATTTCTTGCTTATTTAAGTATTAATATTGAATTGGCTGTTAAAAGTATTAAAGTTGGGAATTTTTTTTAAAAGTGCCATTTTAATTAAGCGTCGATGTATATAATTGTGAGACTTATATACTATTTTAGCATTATCAATATAAATTTGATGATTTTCATTGGACATACGATCAATATGACAAAGAAGACAGACCTCAGCGACAAAGTTTGAAACCAATAAGGTCAAATGCGATAGATGAGCATCTTTTCTAACCTGACCAACTTCTGCTCCCGCCTCTCCACATTAAAGTGGGTCTCGTGAAGCCATTTGTGCTTTCCAACAAAAAAAAGTGTAAAGTCTTCGTTGATTATTTTGAGTAAAAAATAAGCACAAAAGAACATAAGAACAACTAACAACAAACATGTGGTATTAAACCTCATCAATTGCTTTTATGCTGTCCTATCATCATCGCCATATGGACTTGTTTCCTTAGTAATTTATGATGTGTGTGAGTGTAAAAGGTGGACCTAGTTTGCATCCAAACCAATGGGCAAGTTAGGGGTCGCAGGGATTTAGCCATGATAAGACATTCTCTATTATCATCAATTCTTCAAGAATCTAACCTCAACCAGATTTCAACCAAGGGGTTCAACACGCTTCAACGCCACTAATACTACCCACCTCCCTCCGTCCCTCCCACACCTATTATGCTCTAATAACCACAAGAGTACCCATAATTTTTTACCCACCAAGGGAACTTCATAGTGATTAGGGTGTTATGTGCTGTGACATCACGTCCAATCAGGATAATTCGCTGGGAAGACTACCCCAAGAACAACCCTCTCACACACCCCCTTCCAGCACTCCCAATAGCATCATTACCTTACCATTTTCTGCATTCGCATCTAGCACCATCTTCTCCAGCACCATCTTCTCCAGCACCATCTTCTCCAGCACCCTGTCATTAGCTTCGATCATCACTTCGAAATCCCTCTCACCCTCAACCACCAACACAATGTCATCAGAATGCACCAATATAGATATATCGATCCATCACCATTCGTCATCAATCTCGCCCCGCTTTACCTCATCCCAACTACTCTCACTACTCTATTCACATATGTTCACCAACCATGAAGATATCAAGCAGCCTTGTTTTACCTTCCACACAACTTACACTACTCATTCCAGCAATATTTCCCCCTTCACTCACGCTTTACTTCCAAAATAAATCTCTTCACGCCATCCAATAGATTACCACTCACTCCATACATTCTTAGCACCTGCCACACTCGTTATCTATTTAGACGATTATAAGCTTTCTCCAGATCCATTACCCAGCATAGAGGTTGCACTTCTTATCCCCTATTTTTTTAACTCGATCCTTCAGTGGAAGTATTTGATACACCTCCTAACCCCCTAACAACTCTTGTTCAACCCTTATCAATCTCACAAAATTTTCTCATACACTTGACTTACAACATTCAACACTCCTTCCGTATTTCTTGTATTCACTTTTCGCCTTTATCCTTATAGAACGGCACTATTACTGCACTCTTACAGACCTCAGCTACTCTTTCTATTTCAAATGTCTTACGACACAGCTACCAAGCACCTCCTATAACATAATCACTAACACTATTTAGCATCTCATCAACTATATCATCTATTCCAGCTTCCTTATCATTCTCCAACAAAGCACTACCAATCTCTAACATGCTTATATCTTCCGTACCCCGATACAGCACCCATTTTAAACCCCAAAAGCCAACCATATTTAAATTTGCCTAAGTGCGAATTAGGGCAGCCCTGTCACTGGATTGATATGAACTGTTTAATGGCGCCTGAAAAAGTTGTTGGGGCACTTTCTAATAACCCTCACACAGGTCAGCTCACCATCCCAAATTAAAAATAAAGTGACCTAGTTAGAGATCCGTGATACCATGGTGGTTTTGGCCCTTCCTGGGCTAGAAATGGTTCCGGAAGTGACCCAGCCCAAGATGGTAGGATCTTACACGGGGTCGAACTCGGATTCGGTGCCAAACACCGAACATGAGTCCACACCTGTGCAAGCTTCTCCTCAGGTGGCTCGAGCTCCCGAGGACTCAAAGAAGAGGTGGGACCTCCTGCACGATTAGTGACACCATGAAGCCAAGACCTTCTCCATCTCGGAGAAAGATCTTGCTGAGGCTGTTCCATCAAGCCTAGCGGCGCTTACCGGGGGCAAAGAGATTCAGGTTTACTCCCCGCGATCCTCTTCTAAAAAGAATAAGAAGAAGTCAAAGAGGATTAGAGATTACTCTCCATCTGTTGGGGTTTCGGGGAAGGACGGGTTCGTCGCCTCTTTCTGTTTTAGGCCACATGTTCATACACGAGGGAGGTGGGATTTTCTCTGACGCCGGTGCCTGCTTCCTTTTTCTTGTTTGCTATATTTGTTCTCTTTGGTTTTCTTTGCCTTAGATTTCGGTTTTGGATTGGTGTTTGACTTATAATTTAGCCTAGATTTAGGCCTGTAATTAATAAATTACGGCGACTTATGCGCTTGTAAGCAGTCGCCAGATGCGTGCTAGAATATCCTTGTGCTGAAAGAACGTGGTTGTTTCACATAACTCATAAATCAAAGAAATAACTATAATTGAAAGATTCGTTCCTCAATAATTTTTAAAAATAAATTTTATATTTTATATTTTATAGATACTTAATTGCTGCTTAGTATTATTATTTAATATAAGAAAAGATAGAATAAAAAGAAAAAGTGCTAACTATAACTTTATATGGTCCATGCAAGAACATAACGTATAATGTTTTAAAAATCAGCGTAAGCATTTATTAATAAACAAGAAACATTATAAACAATTATGATTGTATGAAATATTTGCATATGTTGCTATGTAAAAGCATAATAATATAAACCATTAACACTACACGTATAAAAATATAATAAACAAATAAATTCTATCTGGCATAATAACTAACGAGCTAAATCCGTCGATGTTCTAAGATTCTTTGTAAAGATGAAAAAAAGTAGTATCAATGACTGATGTTCCAACAAACTATGTCTCTAATGCAAATAAATCTTATTATCTTACCTCTGTCACTACTCCATGAAGATTTATTTCGTGTGGATAACAACTAGTTAGTTCTATTTAGTACCTCTCTATGAATGTGCGTCTGTAGTTCAAATAGAAGACTAATTAATTCATAGGCCAACGCTCAGCGAATCTCTTTCCCTAGAGCACATAAATCTAATTACTCTAGTTTCGTGAAACTAAAATAAGCTTTGATACTATTGTAGGTAAAAATGAATCAATAATTAGTACAGACAAAACTAATTGGCTCTAATTGTTAATTCTCCAGGGAGCAGTTTCTATGGTACGGATGAAGGACTAATTAGTTTCATAAGCTGGCGATTTAAGAAGCTCTGTAGCTAGATAAAACTAATAAATTCAATTTGTTAACGCTTAGGAAGGCCGTATTTCATAACATGGTATTACGGGCGATTTGGATATTACTCTACTGCTTCCATCGCGAGGTTTTGCGCTTTCCGGTGTGGAAACCATTTTTTCTTCTCCCTAAATTTGTTCGTGTTTTACTCCATTTTTCTGTGTTAGTGATGATGTGTTCTTGTGTCTACACTTTTCTCTGCCTCTTTTCCCTTCTCTGGATGTTTCACTGTTGTTATTTTTCTTTGGGGTTTAATTTTTTTACTAAAGAATTAGGATTATATTTTATTTATTAATAAAAAGTGAGACAACGATAACATACCCATAAAATTTTGTAGAGAGAAGGGTACTAAAAAAACAATGGAATTACGGGAAGTGAAATTACGTGCAAGGTACGAGGCACTAGTAACCTATAATGTAGCATAAAGTGAAAGGTACTTAGGACTACTAGTACCAAGTGTAAAGTTCTCTGGGAACTGGAGGAAGTGAATTGTACTTCGTCTGTCGAGTAACTTTACCCGATGGACCATAGCATCGTCCAGATATTAATTAGTGCTACCTCTCGGCTTGAGCGAAGCCTGCTATCCAGTATATGAGTTGAATGACCAGATGGAAGGCTACCATCTAGTATATGGGTTGTTGTATAGATACAGCGAATCATTCCATCCAACATGTAGGTTATGCTATATCAAAGCCTGCCACCCAGTATATGGGATTTTATGTGTCAAGATAGAAACCTTCCATCCAGTATATTGATTGTTGTGTGGCTGAAGCAAAGCATGCCATAAATATATAGATTTTAATGCTAGAGCGAAGCTTGCCATACGGTATATAGGTCGTTTATGCTCTGTAGAATTTGGGATGTTGTACCTATACCTAAAGCAAAACTTGCCATGCAATATATGGCTTTGTGTATCGTTAGAGCGAAGCTATCGTGCAGTTTATATTTTGTCATCTGGCCGGAACGAAGCCCGCCATTCATTAAGTGAGTTATTGTTTGGCTAAAGCGAATCATGCTCTGCAGTATATGAATTGTATGTCTAGAGCAAAGCCTTCCATCCAGAATATGTGCTGTTGAATGGTTAGAGCAAAGTCTGCCATGCAGTATATTGATTGTATAACTAGAACGAAGCTTGTCATCTAGTATATAGGTTAATTTATAGCTATATCAAATCTGGTCATCAGGAAAATGGGTTGTTTCTGTGTAGAGCGAAGCATGCCTTCGACTATATGGGTTATTTTATGGGTAGGGTTAAGCATGCCATATAATATATGTGTTGAATGACTAGAGCGAAGCCTATCCTGCAGTATATGGGATGTTGTATGGAAAGTGCGAAGCCTGTCATCCAGTATATGAGTTATTACGTTGCTAGATATCGAAGTTTGCTCAACAGTATATGGGTTGCATTGTTAGAGCGAAAACTCCATTCAGTATATAATTTATTGCTTAGCTATAATAAATGTTTCCATCCATATATGAGAATTTGTATGGCTACAGCGATGCCTGCCATCCAATATATGTGTTGTATTTCTTTGTCAAAGCCTACCATCCAGTATATGGGTTATTGTGTGGCTAAGTTGACACCTGCCATCCAATATTTTCATATCGGTCATGGCACCCCTCGCGGACGAGTATAACTTGCGCTATGGTTTAGAGGTTTGCGTTGGCGTTTTTCACCGGGTACGCCTGTGCGTGATTTGTTTAGCGTGGATGCACTGGTGCACGAACATTTCATCCACGACCTTCACTGCGGATATTGATACCCAGTGAAACAGGAGACCGCGACGACCGGTTCTTCTCCAGAGTTGCAACCTCTCATCCACCCTTGCATTCATTGGAATCTGAATTGCGTCATCTCATCTGGCTACTTGGCCGTTGGAGGATCTGAGTTGGATGATCGTTCTTGGTCTCGCTCCTCACCCTCGACCAGGGGCTCAAATACACTGAAGCTGCTCTAGGGGTCGTTGGAGCACGCGAGTTTCTCCATCGCGACAAGGTGACAATCGAGGAGCAGATTTTGGCGGTATGGCTAACTAAGAGCCTACCATAAAGTTTATTAGTTGTATTGTTGCAGTGAAGCTTAATATGCAGTATATCGGTTATTTATGGCTAGAATGAAGCCTTTCACCACTATATGGTTTGTTGTATTACTTGATCGAAAACTGCTATAGAGTATATGGGTTGTTGTATAGCTACAGCGAGGCCCATCATGCAGTGTATGGATTATTGTTTGACTAGAGCGAATCCAGTATATGGGATGTTAAATGGCTATAGCGAAGCCTGCCATCCACTATATTGGAGGCTGTGTGGCTAGATCGAAGCCTTCTATGCCCTATGTAAGATTTTGTATGTCTTGATAGAAGCCTGTCATGGCGTAAATTGTATAAAAGACTCGAATGGATAAAATGGATTTAGAAAGAATTGTCTCGTAATGACATTCGATTTGTTGGGATTGGAAGGGGTTAGTGACATCCCCGAATTCCATTTCATCTTCTTTCGTTTTCCTTTCTTTCCTCGAGACTAGGACAAGTTTAAAAAGGTTTTTGCCTAACGACCTTTTCTTACAAGTGCACAGTGGGCCAGAAGGCCAAATTTTGGGACAAAATTATTTGAATGAAAAATAATATTCTATTTGTATATATATATTGATAAAAAACTGAAAGATAATGCTTCTGACAACAAAATAACAAACTTTTACAAAATATTACATTAAAAAAATGGAAAAAAAGAAAAGTAATATTATATTAATTGTTATCATTGTCTTCAGAATCAGTATTTTCAAAATTGTCCTCTTGGTAGATCATACTTATTGCTTCAAATGATAGTTCTAACCTCTTTTTCTCTGGTGTTTGACGCATAGAGCTCAATAAATGGTCAGAAGAGCACAGCAGTCTTGACATAATATCCTAATTTGCAGGTATTCTTGAGCTTTTTCTAGAAAAGCTCTGCCTATATGAGCGAAACTACTTATTTCTTGGTTCTTGAGCTTCCTCCGAAAGTAATCCAATTGGAATATTGAAATTTTCTATAACTTGAGCTCCATGAACGAGCAATTTATGTAGTGATTGTGGCATATAATACCAGTTGTATAAGGAAACAAATAGGCCTGCAGTTGAACGAGAGTAATCAGAGAATTTGAAAATGTCTATTCTTTCTCCAAATGACACAAGACAAAATATAACATGAACTCTTTTCAAAAGGGAAGCATCAAGACCTGTTATTTTGGCAGAAACATCGGTTGCTTGAAAGAATCTTCGTGCTATACTTTCGTCGTTTGTTGTCCCAGAACCATCTGGTTTTGGCATATACATTAGAAGTCCAGTTTTTTTTCTTGAAATCTTTTTGAATTACAAATTTTCTTGCAGTTACTAAAGTCTTAGATTCTTGTGTTTTTGCTTGCCAACTTTGTATTGGAATTTTATAAGCAATGTGTAAAAAACATTCCATACACCTTATCCAAGAATGTAGTGTGGATAATCCAAAGTTAAGACTTTCTTGAACAACTGGGCGTCGAAAAGCCTCATCTAAGAAGTTCATTTGTTTTGGGGTACATCCACAAATGCTGCAACATTGAAATGAAGATATTATTGCTGATGGAGAAGTTGCAACTTTTCCATCAATCATTATAATGTTAAGTGAATGTTTGACTTGACATAGATCCAAAATAGTTAAGTGGCGAAGTAATTGGATGTTTTTTTGCAAATTATCCACTTCTTTTTTAAGCAGGTCACATGGTTCCTTCTGAAAAGAGAATCTCAGAGGCCGGTAATATAAGGTAGAGGATGCTTTTGAATTTTTCTACAAAATGATCTCTTCATTATGTAGGTCTGTTGCTGTAATTTCAATTGGTACATAACAGGTCATAAATATAGAATTATCATTTACAAGAACTCTATCTCTTTCCAATTCAACTTTTTGCTTGTAAAATGACTGTCCTATTGATCCATCAAAACCAATTTTTCCATGCGAAGTTAGATTCTTGAGTTGTCCAAAGTCAAATGAGTTGGCTTCTATAATGCGCTTTGCAGTGTGATCTAATAAAGATTGAAGGATAATTTCGGTTGAGGTTTCAGTGAGTGGCCACTCTGTGACCGGAGAAGGATAACAGGATTTCCTAGCTTCTCTGACAATGTTATATGGGGGATACAAATCAACACCTTTACTTTTGGCTCCATTTCTCAAGCACTGGTAATTTCGCTTTGATAGGGAGCAATCAATTATTAATACTAAGGCATCATTAGCAGAATATAAATGCTTTTTTGACATGCTACCCTGCACCTGCCTTGAAAGACTTGTAGATGGAGCTTTTAATGCTGCAAATCTTAGCCTCTCTGGTGTAACAACTTTTAACTCTACAGTCTTTCTCATTTTTCGTTTTGACTCTAAGCCTCTTGAAATTCAACATAAGGGCGAGCTGCTTTCAAGAGATGTGAAATAAGGCTTAAATTATTTCATTTGAGAACCATTTTTAAATTTTATGAAGGAACAGTGTTCTATTTTATTTTACTGATTGCCACTTCTGACGAAAATTCTTTAAAAACTTCACGACATCAGCTTCTAATTGTTCAGGACTGAAATTTAATTGCTTTGCAGTCAAATAATGAAATAAATAGGACTTACATTTATTGTCTGAAAGCCGCACAAATGTTTCCCAACCATAGTTTCCGTCAACTCGTCAAAAGGATCTTGATTTGTCACACTCATTCTGCTGATTATAAATCTTGCAAATCTGGAAATGGATGGAATAATGTTAATATTATCCCTGCTAGCAGTTAGTAGCAGTTTATTTTAATTACATATAACAGGTTCCTAACATGTAAATGAAATAAAAATGCGTCAGGTTTACAGCTTTCCATAGCAAAATTTTTGCCAGCTATTTATTTAAAAATTTAAATGGTAGATATTGTTAAAAAACTATGCATTTTTATTAGCAGCATTACTTGTATTAAATATCAAATGTGAATTAACTATTGCAATATAAAATTTTAAGTGTTATGAAATAGATCCTACCGTATGTTGAGCCTACTTCTGATACGAAAGTAAGAATGAAAGAAGCAACACATCTCACGACTCTGAAACTTGCTTCAAATAAATCAGGTCTAATCATGTATCATCAAGTTTGACTCTTTCTGTTTGCCAACAGATTGAACTCAGGCAGGTTTATTTATGGGAAAAGAAAATTGTTAAACATTAGGAAAGAAATCAAAACTTCTGAAAATGCTATTTTATAAACTTCATTTCTTTACTTTTGTCTCACTTCTGGCCCACTGTGAAGTAGTGGAGATGGGAACAGTGAGAATGTGTTGAAGATACCTAGCTGCTGATCGACCTGTGGGCCTTTGGTTCCTAGAAATAACCTGGCATCCTTTACCAAAACACTGTTCAACAAAGTCATAAGCAATGCAACATTCACCCCTCGAAATGGCTAAGTTTTAACCCTACTCTACCATGCCACACTAGGAATGTTGCTTACAAATGTTCAATTGCAATGCAATGGCTTAAGAGAACGTTGGTATGTTGAATCAATATGTTGAGCAGCATTAGACATATAAAAAGGCCTTTTGAATTTTATCAAACCTTACTTTACTGTAGTAAATCATTATGAAAATCAGGACCTACATCGAGTTTTCCCCACGATATTATCAGCCAAATGACTTGGTATTTCTCTCTCAATTAAGTAATGTTATAACTAGGCAATTATAATTGTAAACAAAGTTAATTACACATAATTTATTAAATGGCACTTCATCTTTCTCTTTGATGAACGAATTTCCTTCTCTCTGTTCTATTTTGGGATTGTTTATCGATTTATTATTGCTCGCATCTTTTGTCGTTACGACGTTAATCAGTGTTTTGATGTCTTACTTTCAATTCCCGTTCATCCAAGTCTCGTTAAAGACTATTAAAATGGGTTTGAGGCTATAATTTGTTGTATTTGGCGGAAACCTTTTCCTGATTTCTTCTTATGTAATTCTGTTTTCTTTGTCTTTGCAGCATTTTGTTTCAGGGTTTCTTTATGTACCTGAAATTTGGGGGCACCCAGGACTTATTTGTTCTTGTAACTTTTTCTCTCAAAATTTTGAGGCGGAAATTACGTTTAAATAGGTCAGGAGGGAAGGGGGGTTACATTGGCATGGAAAAAAAACCTGTTACCGAAAGATATAAGCTTTTCTTTGAGGACGATTAGTAGTGTATAACCGAAGTATCTTTTTGCGATCTGTTGTAGAAACAGGAATGTCGTAATATAACACTTTTCGAGTCGATTAAATTCAATAAAATAAACTTCATTTCATCCTCATTAATGCTTTTGAATTGTGCTGAGAGGTGCATCTTCATATCCTCCTATATACTTTTAAAATCCTTCGTCCTCTTATTGACCTAAACATTCATTTATAACTTGGCACGTTTCTTCTACAGTTTCAGCAGTCCGACAGGTTATTTTTCTAATAGTTTTTTTATTTTCTACTTGAGGCACTTCGGTTGCATGTGAATGAAAGTTTATAATTATCAACATTCATTTACATGCAGCCGACGTAGTTATAACTTTCACTATCTCACTAATTTTTACATTAATTCAAGCTTTGCATTGCCTCCTCCTTTGGCATATCCAAAATTGTGATCTCTCGAATCCATCACTTCGTTTTTCTTCGCTGTTAAAGAATTGCCGATGGCATTATTAAAGGTTTTACACACTGAATATAAATAAATAGCTAGTTCGTGCAGTACTGGTTTACAATACTAATACCTATCTTGGTTACATCTACCATTAAATAGTAAAATAATTAAAAGAGTTGCCAAAAAACAAGACATTGCCCATATAGTTTCTTAAAATACAATAACTTAAAATTTGCGAGATATTTAAATTAAAAAAATGGAAAAATTATAAAACAATCAACACGAGCTCGAGTGCCGTGAGTTGGCCGCGGCCAGTTGTCCAATTCTCATCAATCCCCTATTTAAGTCAGTGTCTGATATAGAAATGGCTGGCTGAATTTCATGTTGCAAAACCTTCATTAAAATGAATTACTGTATTTACAATTTGTAATTAAAATAATAAGAAAAACTTCCAACCTTCCATGGCACCTCATAATTTGTTCTACATGTCAATAATGCACTTATAATTATATGTCATAGTATTTTTAGAAGATCTTTTAATAGATTTTGTATTATTTCAATTTTTAGTCACCAAAGACTTGTAGTTCCATTTGAGTCAAAGGCCATCTAATATACATGTATTCCACTGTTGAAAATAGTACCTTAAATGGTTCTTAATGGCCCTTAAATGGCCCACATACTAGAGCTCCAATCAATATCCGCTTCGGGAAAAACATGTCAACAGCTAATAAAACTTTATCAAGTTGCATCTGTATTTTATATGAGAAAACCATTTCATGAAATTAGATCGTTTACTACAATTATTCACCCATATGTAGACAAGAAAATTATTCCTATTTAAATCACTGAACATTCCCATACATGTTTTAAGAATTAGATGCGATGCGATTTTCGTTAGAGTAAAGGTAAGTTATTTGAAACGGAGTACAGGATGTTTCTTAATTCTTAGTTCCCATGTTAAGACACTATAAGGGGCGCGGTGATTTGCGTTTCTGGCCGCCGTGCTGACGGGACTCAGCACCCCGTCCGGCCCCAGCTTAGCCTCTTCTCCTTCTTTCGGACAGGCTATATTTTTCCCCTACTTCCTCACTTCCCCTACAACCTCTCCCACAACTTTCTCTGGTCGGCCTCTATTTTCACAGGGTTGGAAGTCCTTCTCTTTATCCTCTCGCAGGGGACCCTCCAAATCTCTTTAATCGGAGAGTAGGCTTACTTCCCTCCTTCGCCTACGGGTGTAGGGGACTCCCCCCACTCCCTTGTCTGGAAGTGCCTTCAGGTGCCTCCCTCTTTCCAGCGGGAGTCCCCCTTTTAGTTTCAAAGGGGACTGCAAAGAAAGCCAGCAGGCAGATCATAGCCCACCGCTCCCCATTGAAGCGGTTCTGTAGGGCAAACTCCCTTAGAAAAGAAAGGAAAGACAACATCCATCGGTCGCTTCCCTCAAAAGACCTGCTGGGTCGAATGTTAAACCAAGCAGGGGTCAAAGCCTGTGCCTCCCCATATTCGACTAGTGAAACTGCTGCCAATGAGACCTGTTATGTCCTGGGGGCGGACGGCCAAATGGAGACCCCTCCAACCCGAGATAGACATGGTCCTTGAGGCAACTCAGCCTCAGACGATAGGGCCTTCCATGGGATCGAATCCGGGCTCCCGCCACGAGCGAACTCGAGTCCACCCCTATGCAAGGTCCTCCTCAAACGGCTCGGCTCTCCAAGGCAGTACAAGGAGGGTAGGGATTTTTTCCTCCGGCTGGTGCCCCTACGACCGCCAGAACCTTTTCTATCTAAGAGAAGGACCTTGTTCATCCCAGTCCATCCGGTCTGGGGGCTCTTGCCGGTGCAGGGGATAAGCGGGTGTTCATTCCCCGCCCTCCTCTCCTAAAAAGAAAAAACAAGAAAAAGACTAAAAAGACCTTAGGGCTCCTCGCCATCCGAGTTGGATGCGGGGACGGATGAGTCTGCTGCAACTTCGGAAAGCGACCAAGACAAGATCGGCACATCCTGCCCCTCTGCCCCCTACCCGGGTGCAGAACCCCTGACTAAGAACAAATTTGCTAGTGCGCAGAGAGGAGCCTCGATTACCTCCGTGCCCCTCATTCAGAGACTACTCGGGGTTTTCGAGGCCGCTGGCTTTAAACGCTTTCTGGTTATTCAGTCCTCTGATAGTAGCATGTTGGCTAAGAGCAACATAAACAATAAAAGAAGAGCTTTAGCTTGTGTGATTGGTAGAGAGCCAAAGGTGACCCGTTTTTCGCACGGGAGCCTTTTGACAAATGGGTCAAATCCTTCCGAGGCGGCCATGATTAGTGCCCTTCGGACACTTGATGGCACGCCTCTGAGTGTAACGCCGCACTTTACGATGAACTTCGTGAAAGAAGTAGTTTATGCAGGGGAACTTGTGGACTACTCCATAGAGGACATTTTCTTAAAACTGGCCAGCCATGGGTCGGTCAAGGTCAAACGTGTGATGAGAAAACAGGGATGGGCCTCAATACCCACTCCTACACTCTTCGTCACGTTTGAATATGATAAGCTCCCTGAGTCTGTGCGTGCCGGTTGGTGTCGCTACCGCGTGAAGCCATTAATGCCACTGCCGCGGAGGTGCCATATTAATCACTTCTGTCGAGGTGCAAAGTCGGGGTTACCCGAAACCTGTGTAAGTTGCTCCAAGGAGGAGAGCCGCCCCTCGCTTCTTCGAAGCAATGTGGTGCGTATCTCCTTGAGAAGGAAATCCTGGCCGTTCAAGCTCAGGATCTCTTTCATTTCGCGAAGATAAGGACTAGGTCCTGCGCTACCCGGCACGTCTTATGCCTCAATGTTAAAAAATACACCCTCTATTACTGGCCTCTCCAGGCCTACGCGTACGGTAGTTTCCGTGCCCATTCGGAACCCTTCTGCGGGTTACCCATCCCGGGCGCTCCCTTGGTAAAGCTGGTGGCACAAAGGGTCCACACCCATCCTCGGCTAAAACCATGGCTCCCTCCTTTCCCCAGCGTAACCGTTCCTCGTAAGGAAAAACGGCCACGCGCCTCCACAGAGTCGTAAGACTCACAGGAGTCAACATCAAGGAAGTTGGTCGCTAGGCAATCTTCCGAGGTTCCTAAAGCTGTACCCCGAAAGGAGAGAAGTCAACTGGGAGAAGTTCCGGAGGCTTGTCTCATCCCGTTCCCCGTTAGTTATCTATTTGCCGGCGACCATTTGGGTGCATGACCCCTTCCCACCCTCCCGGGTTATATGGGTTTTGCGACCCCACCACTACGGGATGTGGGCCGGGCGGGAGGATGTGCAATTTACACACGGCATGATGTCTTCGTTCTTCTCTTCGCTTTAGATACCTCCTTTCAGGCAATAGCTGTGCAGCTGCACCTTGATAGGAGGTATACTGTTATTTCCGCGTACATTTCACCGTCAGCCGACTTTGATGCGGTCGACTTCCGCCGCGTCGTGGCACGGTTGCCGAGGGCCTTTCTTTTGCTCTGGGTTCTAAACGGTAGACAACCCCTTTGGGGAGACTACTCTATTAATTCCCGGGGTCAACTCCTTGCCAACCTCATCGACAAGACAAAGATGGGTCTCCTAAATGTGGATGAGTTTACGCATCACTTCCCGAGAACCGTTTCATTTCCCTGCCTCGATCTATCTTTGTGCTCTCCGGATGCACAACTGATTTTGATTGAGGGTTGATCGATGACTTCAATGGTAGTGATCACTTTCCCATTCAAATATCATTTTTATGGCCGCTGCCACCCGAGAGCCCGCCCCGGTTGTGCTTGTAACGTGCGCGTTGGTCTGCATTTCAGGAAATGACTAAATTCTCTATCCCAGTCGAGGAGTTTAGGTCGCTAGATGAGGCCGTTGAGTTCTTCTCTGGAAACCTCATCGCCGCCGGCCTAACTACTATTCCTAGAAGGTCTGGCCGTTTTGCACGCTGACCACTCCCGTAGTGGTCAGCCGAGTGTGAGACGGCTCTCAAGCAGAAGCGTTCTGCCTAGAAGCGAGTCAAAAGAATTCGGGTCAAGTTCTACATGACCTCCCTCCCGTTGTCCAGGAGAATGGGACCGCAATCTCGGACACCACGTCGATGGCGGAATCCCTCACCACGGCTTTCTCCATATTCTCTAGCCGGAATGCTGCTCCGCCAGCATTCAATGCACGCCGTAATGTCGCGGAAGGCTGCCGTTTGGACTTTAGCACCAAAGGCGAAGAACTCTTCAACGAGAGGTTTACTCTGAGTGAGTTGCGTTCCGCTCTTGCTTCGTGCGGGGACACCCACCATGGTCCGGATAATATCCCGTACACCATCCATAGACACTTGGGTGAGCGAGGCATGACGTTTCTGTTAGATTTGTTCAACAGGATCTGGGTGGAGGGTCTCCTCTCGGATTTCTGGAAAATCGCTACTGTACTCGCCTTTCGCAAACCGGGAAGAGATCACTATCCTCCGGCCGATTTTCGCCTAATCTCCTAACCCTTTGCGTGTGCAAGTTGATGGAGAAATTGGTAATTGTTAGATTAGCGTTTATTCAGCACAGCGGGGCCATCTATTTTCTGCGCAGTACGGCTTCCGCTAGTTACACTCCACGTCAGATGCTATACTCTGACTGGAAAATGCCGTCTGCGAGGCCTTCCTTCGTAGACAGCACTATGCCACGGTGTTTTTTGATCTGCAGAAGGCCTATGATACCATATTGCGATACGAGATTATGAAAACTCTCTACATGATGGGGCAGAGGCGACGCCTTCCAATCTTTATATCTGAATGTTTGCGAGATCGTCGATTCCGCGTACGGGTGGGGGAAAGGAGCTCTCTTCGATCCACTGGAGGAAGAAGAGAGAGTCTCACAGGTTTGTGTCCTCACTGTCACACTCTTTGCCCTGAGCATCAAAGGTATCACCTCGCTGCTGCCGAAAGATGTTTTCGCTACGCTCTACGTGGATGACCTTTCGAACTCTCTTGACGCGGCCCAGATGCCAACTCTGGAGCGTCAACTGCAACAGGCATTGAACCGCGTCTCTCGCTATGCCGAAGCGTACATATTTCAGTTTTCTTTGGCCAAGACTAAGGTGGTGCACTTCTGCCACCATCCACGGCCCCACCCTGACTCAGACCTTTTTCTTAATGGGGGTACGCCTGGAAGTAGTTGGATCGCCAAGTTCCATTGGTCTTGTATTTGACCAACGCCTAGCCTGGAAGGCTCATATCAGCAGCCTTAGTGTCTGTTGTAGCTGTGCCATGGATATTCTCCATTCCGTGACATTCAACCCTTGCAGCGCTGATACGGCTACTGCCTTAATTTATTATCGATCCTTTGTCCGTTCAAAGTTCGACTACTGATGCGAGTTTTATGCATCCGCAGCTGAACGAGTTTTGGGGAAGGTGGACACGATCCAACACACCAGCCTTCGCCTGACGACTGGTGCCTTCCGCACTTTCCCCATTGAGTGCGTACTAGTCTATTTGGGGAGATGCCACTCGCTCTACGCCGTGCACAGTGCATTATTCGCCTGTACGCGCGAGGCAGTCACCTCCATCAGTCGCATTCGCAGCTGATTTCGACGGTGCCTAGGATGCTGAGAGACGCCAGTCATAACCTAAGCCCTTTGCGATTATGGCTAGGAAACTCCTTTGAGAACCAGGTATAGCTCTCAGACCGAGGGCGCCCCTGATTCTGCCAGGACGTCACCGTGGAGGGTACCACCTTTAGCTATTTGTGGCCACGCCTCTGCTCCCAAATTTATACAGCGCCAGGAGAATTGTGTTCGACCTTTTTGTAGCACACCTCGTGTCAAGCTGGAGCCCTGCCAGTATATAAGGACGGCTCCAAGCCTCAAGAGGGGATCGGCTTCCACGCCATATGCCCTCTGTTTGAAGTTAGCGGGGCTCTGCCAGGCGCTGCGTCTGTCTTCACGAACAAGCTTGTGGCAATACACCACTCAGTACTGGAGATTACGCAACCTGCCCGGTTCAGGGACCGGATTGTGATCTATAGCGACTCATAACGCGCCCTGAGTGCTCTCGTTGCATTCGAATCTCCGCATTTCCTCGTTCGCAATATCCGTGATGCTACGATTTTGGCAAGCCGAGCGGATGTCGAGATTATCCTGTGCTGGGTTCCTTAACATGTACTAATTGCGGGTAATGAGATCGCCATTGAGGGCGCCAAAGTGTCCGCGAGTACTTGGCGACTGGACTAGCGTTTCGCTCTTCCTTACACCGACTACATGGCAAGAATACGGGCAGCTCTTTGGGCTGCTTGGCAAAGAAGATGGCAGACGATCGAAGGGAACTTAAAGTTGCGCGCCATTGCGCCTCGACTGTTCCTATGGACCTACCCCACAATGCTGCGTTGGCTTCAAGCTGCTTTCTGTCGTCTCCGAATCTGACACACTCGCGGGATGCACCGACATTTGACAGGGCGCTTGCTAGCACCCTACTGTGAAGACTGCGTTGTCCCCCAGACTGTTCGGCACATTCCCTTTGAATGTCTCAGTCTGTGCGTTTTCAGCGCACATTACCTCTCCCGGTGTATCTATAAATTCACCCCTTGATTCAGCATTCCTTCATTCGAAAAAACGTCTGCAGATTTACACAAACTTCAGTTTTCCTTATTTTAATTAATGCCTAAAAATTTACTAGCTACTTATGCATAACCTCATTTAGTAAGCGTTTAAAAATTTAACACTTACTTCAACATTGTATCATTTAACGAACTATCTGAAAATTTTCTAATTAATTTAACATTCCTTGATTAAAGAACTTCTTGAAAATTTACTACTTTCTTCAGCAATCTTTCATTTAACAAAGTGTGTGCACATTTACCACTTACTTCAGCATTACCCCATTTATCCAAGTGTCTGTACCTTTCCCACTCTAGTATTTCCTTATTTTTGAAAAGTTTAAAGGTGTATAACCTACTTCGGCATTCCTATATTTAACGAAATGCCTGAAAATTGACTACTTTTTTCAGCAATCTTGCATTTAACAAAGTGTCTGCACATCTACCACTTACCTCAGCATTACCCCATTTTATGAAGTATCTTTATTTTTACCACGATGTAGCGGGCTGAATATCTATACTATAATCCAAATCGTTCCAACCCGCTTCCTACACTAATTCGGACTTGAGAAATCGAGGGAGAAATGAAACGGATTGTATGTACAGTCCTTTATTTACAAGAAAAATATGGGTTAAATATTTATAAGAGATAGTGGTAAATAAATTTGTGATCTCGTTAAAAAAATCCTACTTATTAGCGAATATCCACAATCTTAAATAACTAAATCCTACTAACAAGCAAACAAAAGATAGGTGAAAATACAACAAATGCAATAGACGAATGAATGTACAACAAAATGCAAAATCGAATCAAGGAGGCCTAATAACCACACTTGATCCAAAACAATACAACAAAGAAAAGGCCTAGCGTTTTACTTATGGGGGTAAGTCTTACCGGCTACCACTCGAGTGTTCACAATAATTTTACTTCAAAAAAGGCTGGCGCCTCTAAACTCGATATAATATAAAGCGATCTTGTCTCAGTATTGAAGCTATATAGAACTCCTCCTCCTTCCAAATGGGACGTAAAATAACTTTAGTTGCGTTACTTCGAATCCTACAATCTCAGCCACTCTTTACAACTTGAAGGATTATCCTGTTGAATTTCAGTAAAATTATGGATTGTATTTTGGTTAAAATAATCCTTTATCAAAATAATTACTTTTCTTATTTTCGCCTCCACTCCATTAAATTTTATTAGATAAATATTACCTTCATTTTGTAAAGATTGGCTGGCATTGTACGATTTTGAATATTGCAAATTGAAGTTATTGTACCTACCATTTGGAAGGAGGAGGGCTTCTATATAGCCTCAATACTGCTACAAAATCGCTTTATATTATATCGAGCTCAGAGGCGCCAGCTTTTTTTTAAGTAAAATTATTGTGAACACTCGAATGGCAGCCGGGAGGACTTCACCCAGGGGTGTGAGGTGAGGCATTTTCTTTGTTGTATTGTTGTTAAGTACAAGAGTGGTTGTTAGGTCTCCTTGTATGATTTTTGATTGTTGAAATTTGCATCCAGTATGTTTATTAGGCCTCTTTAGTATCATTAATTTATTCTATCTAGTTCGTATATAAATTATTGGTTAGTGATAGGATTGTCTGTTTTTTTTTGTACGTATATCTATACTCGAGATCCCAAATATAATTACCCCATATTTTTGTAATTATTATTGTAATTTTATTTGTGAATGCAGGACTGTTTATCCAATCATTTCATTCTCCCTCGGGTTCTCATGTCCGATTTAGTGTAGGAAGCGGGTTGGAACGACTGGGGTTAGAACATAGATTCATGGCCCGCTACAACGAGAGCATTTCCTCATTTTTTAAAACTCTGATAGTGTATAACCTACTTCAGCATTCCCTTATTTAACGAAATGCCTGAAAATTTAGCATTCCATCATTTAAAAAAGTGTCTGAAAATTGAGCACATCAGCATTATTTCATTTAACGATCAGCAAATTTACCACTTATTTTGAGCGTTCCTCTAAAAGAAGAACACTCAAGTTCACCTAAAAGGGTGAACTTGGGCTTGGTGCTAGACACCGACCCTGGATCTCCCCTCTGTAAGACCCTTTTAATGCAGCAAGTGCCTCTGAAAGGTCATAAGAAGAAGAGGGATTCCTTCCCCCTCTTGGTGCACCTTTAACAAGAAAGATCCTTGAGATTTCGGAGAAAAATATGTCCGAGGCTGGCCCGTTTGGCCCGTTTGTCCTTGGAGCTCCTTCCGATTGGAAAGGCAAGCGGGTTCACTCATCGCCCTCATCTCTTAAAAAGAAAAGGAAAGATAAGAAGAAATTAAAAAGTATAGAGGATTCCTTTCCGTCCGCAGAGATTACGGGCTCAGGCGAGTTTGCTGCCGTTTCGGCAAGTGACCAAGACAAGACAGGCACGTCCGGCCCCAAGGCGCTCTCGAAGTTTGGGTTCCAAAGAAAGACAAAAATCTCAAATGAGGTGAGTGGAGCCTCATTTAAGTTGGGCCGCCTCATTTAGAGATTACCCTGCGTTCTGTGCGATTGGCTACAAGCACGTTTAACTTATTCGCTCCATTGATAGCCTAAGTTAGCCAAAGGCCACATGCTCCATCACAAGAGAGCATTAGTTAGAATATCTTGTAGAGAGCCGTAGGGGTCCGTTTCTCGCACAGGAGCTTTCTGGTGAATGCGGTGGCCTCTTAAGTGGCAGCTGTTTTATTGAGTGCGTGTCACACACTACCATCCATAAAGGGAGTGGTTTATGCAAGGGAACACATACACTACTCCTTAGAAGACATCAGAAAAAGCTCGAAGGGTCGAACGTGTGGTGAGGAATTAGGGATGGGTCTCGAGACCCTACACTACACAATTCCTCACGTCGATCGTGAGAGGTTTCTTAAGACGGGGCGCGCCAGTTGGAATCAGGACCGCACCACTGCCGCGTAGGTGCCTACTTGCACCGCTTGGTCCATAAAAATCTCTAATGTATAAAGTCAAAGTAGGGTTTACAAGAAGAGTGTTTAAGTTGCTCCATGGCCGTACATGATAATCTCAATCGTGTATGGCCAATCGTGTCAAATGCAGAGAGCTGAATCCTGCTTCTTTGAAGCAATATTGATAATATCACGTGGAGAAGGAAATCCTGGCCGCTCAATCTGAGTATCGGCACTCCTTTCGGGAAGCTAAGGAATTACTCCTGGTTCTCTTAGCGTTTTCTGAGACGTCCCTACGCCTCAATATTATAAAAGACACCTGCTCCTGGCTCTTTTAGTCCTAGGAATACGGTAACTTCCGTCTACATTCAGAACCCTTCTGTTGGTTCTATCAAACACATGCGCTCCCCTTGTTGATTTGGCAGCAAAATAGTTTAACAATCAGACTCAGCTAAAGTTAAGGCTGCCCTAGAGTGTCTGTTTCCCGTAATGCGGAATGGCAGCGTTTCTCCGCCGAGTCATTAAACTCACAGGAGGAAAGCCCCTTGGAAGTGGTTATGAGGCCGTCTTAAGGGACTCATAAAGCTATCTCCCCAAAAGGGACAGCACCAAAGAATCTTAGGCTCATATGCACCATCCATGTGACTGGAAGACGCGGTACCCTTCAAAAGAAGACCCCTGTCTCCGAAGAAGCCTCACCATCGAAAACCTTCGGAGCAGAGGGAGAAAAAGACTGATAGCGAACCCAACCTCCCCTGTTAAGTCTTCGAAGGCAACACCGCTTAATTTCCGGCTCCTTGCTCTCTGGATGCATAGCCTGATTTGGGGTGGGAGATGGTCGTTGAACCTCAGATAAGTAATTACTTTCCTATTCAAATATCATTTTCTGGCTTGCGGCCGCCTGAAAGACCACCCCTGTTTTGCTTGGATCATGCGCAGTGGTCAGGAAATGACCGAGTTTTGTGTCTGAGTCAAGGAGTTAGGAGTATGTGACGGCCCTAAAATAGAAGCGTATACCTACATATCGCTTGGACATATGCTTCGACCTTCATGTGAGTGAGGCATGGCCTTTCTGTTAGATTTGTTCAACAGGTTCTGCACAGTAAGAATCCTCCCAGACACCTGGCGAATGGTTACATTGCTGGCATTTAGCCAGCAATAAATCGCTTTACCCCGGCCGGTTTCCATACAATCTTTCTAAGCTCTTGTGTGTTCAAGATGGAAAAATTGGTCAAAGTTAATTAGCCTTTTTCCTGGATAGTGGAAACCACGTGCCTTCTGAACAGTGCGGTTTTCGCGTTAGTTCCACTCCTCATCGGATGCTCAGTTTTGACTGGAAAATGGTATCTGAGAGGTTTTCCATCGTAGATACCACTACGTAACGGTGTTTTTCGATCGGGAGAAAGTCTATTATATTCAATGGCGAAACGGTATCATGGAAACTCTCTGCACGTTGGGAGAGAGGGGTCGATTCCTAATATTTATTTCTGAATTTCTGCGAGATCGTCGATTACTCGTACGGGTGGGAAAAGTTTTATCTGGCTCAATGGAACAGAAAGAGGGTATCCGCATGGAGGTTCCTCATTCTCACACTTTTTCCTGAGCATTAACGATATCGCATCGGTGCTAGGGGATGATGTTCTCGCTCTGCGACCTTTTGATCTCTTTTGGTGCGGCACAGAGAGATAACATTTGTTGCCCGGTTCGGAGATCGGATTGTGATCATTAATGACTCACAAAGCAACGGGAATGGTCTCGAAAAAATTGAATCTCTTTTTCCGTGGTGATATGGTTACTCTGAGCCAGATGGATGTCGAGATTTTCTTCTGCCTGGTTCCTAGACATGTGGGAATTGTGGGGAATTAGCACTGCGTTGAGGACAACAAAGAATACTTAAGGAAACAGCAACCAGACCAGCATTTGACTCTTCTTTACACCGAGTACATGGCATCCCTCCGGCCAGTCTGGCAATATACTTGGAAGACGGCGATTGAGAACTTAAAGTTGCACCATTACACTGAGACTGTTCCCATGGACCTACCCCTAATGCCGCAACGGATTCAGGTCACTTACTTTCGTCTTTAAATTGGCCACACTCGCGGAACAAACCACCACTTGATGGAACGTTCACCTTGCCCCTATTGTAACGTCTGACTTGTCTTCCAGACTGTTCGACACACTTTTGTTGAATGTTCCAGTCTAGGTGATCTTCGCGCACTTTACCTGTCTCGCTACCCGGACGAGCGGGGTCGCTACCACTTATCCCTTGTACTCAGGATGGGCTTGAAAACAGACATTTGGACTATTTAACTGGTTCGAATAGGTTGACCTCCTCCATTTTATTTGTCTCTCTTAGGTATATGCCGTATGCTCCCACACTGGGTATGGGCTGGCCTACCGCGACGCCTCAGCGTGCTTTACTCTTCTTCCTTCTTTTACGATTCCTTTTCGTTGTTATCTGTTTTTTCCTTTGGATTTGTTTTTTTTTGTAGTGCCTTTTGCTCTTTGGATTTTAATCTACCCTAGCAAAAGACTAAAAGATGATTACGACTACTTATGTCCTTCTAGGCAGTCGCCGGATGTGTGCTGAAAGTAAAATGTACGCTCTTCTGGCCAGTAGAGGAAAATGAGGGTGCCTCTCATGGGAGGGACATTAATATCACTCTCCTTTCCTATATATCTCCCCTAAATGTGATACGCTACCACTGATTCTTTAGACTTAAGTTAACCTTGGCCTTGCTGAGGAGAGGAACACAATCGTACTCTTAAGCTATCCTGTACAGCGTCATGAAAATTCTTCACTCATGGTGTTCACTATTTAGTGTGCTGATAGGGCTACGAAAATACTTTTTTATGGCTCCTTTTTCTTTTTAAAATGAATATTGGCGCAAACTTTTCTTCTCTGCATTCAAACGTGAATTGCGATGGTGCATGCAATCTATCAGACTGGTCTTCGTTTTGTGTCTGATGCCTTCAGCGCGTCTCATATAGAAAGCCATTCATTCAACCCAGTTGAGGTTCTACTTTCTTTAGATCGTGCATAGTGCATACTGAGCTTATACATGCGAATACAATAGATTTCTGAGTTGCCAATGGCACCCATGACAGTACATATTCTGAAAAGAAAGGTCAATCATGCTCAAAACATTTCGGGCTTATGCTTCGGGAACTCCAAAACTTCGGCGTTACTAAGATGCTACGCTGAAGAATAGCACTATTGAATTTTGGTCGCGACACTTCTGCTCCCAGAACTTTCACAGCACTGAGAAAATTTCCTTCGCATTTCTTGAAGCACAAATCGTATATCACTGAAGAATTGCCGGTATATGATATGCAAAGAAAAAAATTGGCTTCTGCCCTATATACATAATTTGAAGCTGGTCGGGCTCTTCCTTGACTGCGTCCGTCATGACGTCCTTGTTGGTTGAAATATTCTGCTCACTACTGTACATTACGGACAGTACCCGATTCAAAAATGTTTTTTTTAGTCTATATCTACTCAAAGAAAATATTGCTAATATGCCCTTGAAGCATAAGAATGTCCACATCCAATTGTTAGTATATCCTTCCCTTCAAGGCTACTGCACGTTTCAGTGAGTTAGAGATTGCTTTCCCCTGGGTCTTTGACATGTAGGGGTGAGTGAGAACGAACGATCTGATATGGTAGCCTGGATGTTTGCAGGGTGAGCTTCTGCTTCTAACAATAAGAGTATGGTATAGATCAGGACAACTTTTATGGCTGCATACAAAGAAGATGGAATACTTACAACGGGAACTTAAGTTTACGTACCATTGCGCTGCGATTATTACTGCGGACCTACTTCCCATACCTTGACAGTATTACCCAATATTTTCGTCACTAAATTTGGCACATTCGCCATTTGCGCCGCTTTCTGATGTAATGCTTCGCTGAACATAATTATGACGATTGTTTAGTACCTCAAACTGCGTCACATTTTGGGTAAATGTACCAGTCTGGAGAAGCTTGGCTGTTAACAGCTGATTCAGGGTCATATACACAATTCTGGGAACTGTCTGGATATTGTCTTGGCTGACATACTAGGAGTTGTCGAGGCTTCTGTTCTCTCTCCCATAGTTCCTCTGATCATAATACCATCCATTGCAAATTTCATCTTCAATTCACTGTTCCTAACATAACGATCTCCCGTCAGGTATATCTAAAATTTAGAGTCAATTGGGATAATGTATGCATGGAAGTTGACCGTATTCAGTGAGTGGAATACTATTTTTAATTCTAGTGACACAGTATGTATTAGCTCTGATACTTGTCTTCTTAATATTCTACATAGAAGGATTCCATCCAAAATAATTAAATCCTGTGTCAAAGATAAAGCTTGGTTTGACGATGATTGCAAGTGTGCCTTTGATGACATACAGGTTGCTTACCACTTTTGGAGACGAAATCGATGCCAGTTGCTTTGAGATAATTATGTTGCTCTTAAAGCTGAGGCTCAGAGAAATTATAATGCTGCTGAAGCTCCTTATAATTCTCATTTATAGGATGTTCTTGCTGGAGCTACTCAGCCACACAAATGGTGGGGCTCCCTTAAGTCTTCATTGTTTGGTGTGGACTCTAGACTGCCTTCATTACGTGAACCTGATAGTACCCTGTCTTTTGAGCCCTTAAACAGAGCTAATTTTTTCTATAATACCTTTATAAACAAACAGAGAGATCAAGAGTTGTCTCTTCCCCTGACTTAATTCCTCTTTCCTCAGTTGAGATCAGTTGCCTTTAAATCAACTGAGCTTAAAAAGTATCTTCTTGATCTAGATACTAGTGGTGGGACCGACCCGGATGGCTTTTTTCCCCTTTTGTTCAAGAAGATCGCTAACACTTCGGCACCTAAATTGGCTTTTGTTTTTAGGTTGCTTCTGAAAACTGGTTCTTTTCCTTCTTGTTGGCGTAAAGCCAACATTACTCCCATTCCAAAGGGAGCATCGGCTTCAACTTTATCATCTGAATACCATCCCATCTCAATCACACTTATCTTATCTAAGATCTTTGAAAGGCTCCTTGCTAAACGATTGACCCTATATTGTAACACAATCGGTGTGATACCTGATTCATTCCTCTTTGGACCGTCGGCATGAGTCGTGTGTTGTAGCTATTGATTTCAGCTCAGCCTTCGGCATTGTTAATCATAAGGCTCTTAATTTATAAACTGTAAATTTATCGTATTGGCGGAAGCTTTCTTAATATTTTTAAAACAATTTCTTATAAATAGATCTCAGCGTGTTTCTTTTGATGGGATCTATTCTGCTTCTGTGCCTGTGGTCTCAGGCGTTCCACAAGGGAGCGTTTATTTTTTTAATTTTCTTTCCTTACTTGGGCATTAACCTTGAAAATAAACTGATATCTTATGCCAATAACACAACTTTGTACTCCTCAATTCGATCTCCATGTAACAGGAGAAGTGGCAGCATCTCTAAATAGGAATTTAGCCAAGATTATCTCTTTGGTGTCAAATTTGGGGCATGAAGCTTAATGATAATAAGACGCATTCTATTACCCTTAGTAGATCCCGTACACTGGATCCAACTCATCCCAGTTTGTACATATCAGTTGAACTTATTGAGGAAGTCGATGATTTACGTTTTCTTGGAGTAATTCTTGACTCGATGCTATCTTTTAAGCAGCACATTCGTTTCTTGTCCTCCTCAATTTCACAGAAGACTGGATTACTTTGTAATTGTTACAGAACTTTTGCTTGTTCCTCTACAGTTATTAATTCTGTTTATGCCTTCATTCTGCCTCATTTTCAGTATTGTGCTCCTGTTTGAATATCTGCTGCTAATTGCCATCTCAAGTTGTTGGACAGAGCGATGAACTCAATTAAGTTTATATCACCAGCTCTGTCCCTTGATTTGGATCATCAGCGTCAGGTTGGTGCCCTTAGCATTTTTTTCAAGGTATTTAATACTATTCAGCATCCGTTGCACGCAGCTTTTCCTGATTCTTTAATCCAGTTTACGTGACAAGGTTTGCTCTTAATCTTAATCACTTGGCTATGAATTTTATGAATGTTAGTACGATACAGTTTTTCACGGTGTTTTATACCATTGTTAATTAAAACGTGAAATGCTTTACCAAGCGAGATTGTACACTCAAAGGATATTTTTTTAATTAAGTCCCGTGTGAATGCATTCTTGAAACAGTAGCTTTTTCTCATCTTCTAATATTCCATATTCATCTGGGTTTACTATTAACCTTCACGTTTTTCATGGTTGCCTTTGCCTCTCTGAAGAGAGGCTTTGGTAGCTCTCAGAATAATAATCATATTTACTTGGTAATGAGTCGATAGAAGTCGCTACTGTCTGTCTCTAGTACTTAAGACGGGGACCTATGCGCCAGGGTGTTGTATCAGAAAATTTTAGAAGAGGCAGGCCTCCAGCTGGCTATCTGAATTTTATTTTGTACCACGGCTAATTTTAACTGACGTCTTGAATCCTTGAAGCAAGCAGGTATCTTTAAGGGAATTTTGTTAGGGCGTGACTGATTATTTAATTTGTTGGTTTTATTCTATCGCTTAACTTTCCGACTTCATGCTGGACATTTTATTTATATTAGAGACAAAAATTTCTGAACTATCCAAAAATGTAGATCAAGTCATTATACAAAATAGTTGCTTGTGCACAGCTTCAATTGAAATTACATTAGGAAACCAATGAGGAGAAGGGAACTGAAAGTCATTTTTTATTTTATTGAAGATGAGGTAATGCAACGTTTCTGCCAAATGATCATCTTCTCTCATTATATAAAAGATATACGGATAGTTTAAGTGAGATTACATGCACACACAAATTTTAAATTAAAGATGATAAGTTATGTAATTAAAATCAAAGAACATGAAGTTTATACATAGTCTAATACCAATGTAGCAATAGGAAGTAATTATATGTTTTAAAATAAATAAGTAAAAGATAATAGAGAGAAAATCGAACAAGAAAAAAAGGTGAACGTTACTTGTTTGAACTGTTATATCCGAAATGAATATAAAATTAGAAGAAAAGTGGAGAATAAATAGGTTTCTATTATTGAAGTGATAGTATACGGTTTAGAGTAGCAGAATAAGAAGAAGAATTTATTTGGGGCTTTAGCCATTTAATTAGGAGAGAATCGGCAGTGCGAAAGCACCGAGACGTTGAGAAGGTCCTACGGTGAACGACAGCTATTTCCAGGTGTTAGAAGCACAGTTTCCTAAATGAAACACAGATGAATATAGGTTACATGCAGATTTGACCTCAAAACTTTTAAAGTCAGAACTTCGTTCACAATCTCTTTCACACCATAAATACCTCTAAACCAGTGGGGTCCTTACTTTCTCTACCTTCTGCACACCAAACAATCTTCTCAAATTATTCATCTGCACTGCTCTGAGTCTAAATAATTCCTTTTCCTTTAATGCCAATTCCTACTTCCATAAACCAACGTTGGCACCGGGATACCCGCAGGCAGCTTTCCTGCATATTCCATACTCACTTCATCATCATTCACTGTAGAGGAATTGCAACATAAAGCCTCCCGGAGGGCCAGGTGGACATATACCTTAAAGTTCCCTCCCCACTTGTGGAGAAAGCCGTAGAAGCGAGCCCCATGAGGAGACTCGTAGGAACGGTAGCAGGCGAATAACGGTAAATGCCTACCCTGTTTAATCTCCCCGCTGCATAGGTAGTTGGAGCGACCATCTGTGTTAAGGCAACCACCAAAGGCCCTTAGACGACGCTCAAAAGATCCATTTACCTACGAGATCCGTAGGCCCGTGGTTATATCAGCAAAAAGCGGTAGCAGTCAAAAGACACGCCAAAAATGGGGGCGGTTGAGGGTCTCGCTAATTAACAAGACGACTTGGGCACCTCATTGCCAACCTCTGCACTTCTCGCTCTCCGAAATGCGCCCTTAACACTCGCGCTCCCCTCTGTGGCCTCGCCCCTTTCTCCTTAGATGGGGCGGTTGTCCGCCTATAAATAAGCCCCTGAAAGAAAGAGAAAGGATTATTATTCGGTGAAAACGATATACGATCAGTTCATAAAGATCGATCCTTCAGCCAGTCAAGATTATTCGGTGAGAACGACATAGAATCAGTTCGTGAAGATCGATCCTTTAACCAGTCAAGATTATTCTGTGGGAACGATATAGGATCATTTCGAGAAGATCGATCCTTCAGCCAGTCAAGATTATTATTCGGTGAGAACGACATAGTATTAGTTCGTGAAGATCGATCCTTCAGCCAGTCAAGATTATTCGAGGAGAGACGAAAAGGATCAGCTTGAGAAGATCGATCCTTCTCCCCAGTGCCGAATTAACATAAATCGTCAAGTTTTGTATCGGTCCCATACCAAAGAATTCTTTTCAGACTTAGAAGAAGTCTGACTGGAGAAAAGAAAACCCACTCAAACTCGAGTGACTCTCACAGCTCAAGCTCTATAAGAGTGAGAAGAGAAGAACCCAGCCCCAACGAGGTTCCATTCGTTAATTAGTTGGGCACCCAGCGTTAAAGAATAAGACACGAAGAGGGTTCAAGATTATCCAGAAGAGGATTCTTTGAGCGAGGAGCACCATAACTCTCTTCGTCTTCTTAACGTAACCGGAGGCAAAGTTGAAATAACAAGTTGACATCGCCCAACCTCTCTTCCTCCATCCCATCTCGTAGAAATTCTAACATCGGCCACTCCAAATCTCCGAAGCGCAAGATAAGCCATCCATCGACTTCCGGCAACTCATGATCCCTTCTGTCATGTAAGTTAGAAAGAACATTTATATTCTATTGCAATAGTATGAGTTTATTACGTTTCACAATTTAACTGAAGTAGAATCAATTGTGCGTGAACCCCTGTCATATTTACTAGTAGAAAAGAGTAATTTAATTTAATGTTTAACACTAATCTGAAAGGGTCGCGAAAAAAATACTAATTGGCAATTGGTTTGTTTGCGTGTAGCCTATTTGTTTATTTTTGTCTTTGAGAGATATTGTATTAGGCCCAGTTGCCAAGCGGTTTGGTCTAGGTTAGCGTAGGAGGAGAATATACATGTGTTTACTGTTTTTTGTCATAGTTAATTGTTAAATTTAAAATATATGTTATTTTGGGATAATTCCTGTGCGTTTCTGTATATCCTTACGTGTTGAAGGGGCTCTTACTTAAAAACAACAAAATTAGCACCCTTTGACAAAAGTATACTTCATAAAAGAAGTATATCACGATCAAAAAGGTATAATTCGACATTCACTAAGGGCCGGATTCACCAAAGGATTTTTTTACAATTTAAAACCTTGGTCAAAGGATGCACCAAGAACTTGAATATCACACTCCAGTCCCATTTTCATCAAAAACAACATTGCCTTACTCTTTTCTGCATTTACTTCTAGTCTCCTTCTCACACATACCCTGTCACTAGCTTGGGATTATGTAAATAATAGGGAACCCATCTCCTGTAGGAGTCACTATTCTTAACAAGGGAGTGTTTTGGTAGCAATTCTTCACATAGTCAAATAATGTTCGCAATTCTTGCCATGGTAAATTATAAAGGACGTTTTCATAACCACTGACGGTAGGTTCATTTTTATCCATATTAACCTAACCTAGCCATTGCAAAATCTAGGTAGGGTCTCTTGAAGTCAAGTTTGTGCCCTTAGCCTAGTAGATATAGTTATCTACTAGCAGTTGAATAGATGGAAGTAGTGGACACCAACAGCAAGAACAAAAATTGAAATTAACAGCACAGCACCGTTAACCACATTTTACACTTCATTAATCCAGAACCTAGCGTTCATACACAACAGATTAAATCTCAATGGGGAAGACAAAGGCAAAAATTAACAATATGTGAGGCTGCAAACGCGAATTTCTTTGAAGTTATTTACAAGAGTTTACGTGTATGAAAAGAATAAAGTAACATGTTAATTAATTTATATAACACAAATATCACTCAATTTCCATTTTAATAAATTAATATACCAAAGGCAAAAATTAACAATATGTAAGGCTGCAAACGCGAATTTCTTTCAAGTTATGTACAAGAGTTTACGTGTATGAAAAGAATAAAGTAACATGTTAATTAATTTATATAACACAAATATCACTCAATTTCCATTTTAATAAATTAATATACATTCATTTTTATTAAAGGGAAGATCCCGTATGTTTAATTTTCTTAAAGATGACCTTTATATTTCGGGTGTTATTCTTGACATTCGAAATTTGGAGTCGCTATTCTTGACATTGATGAAGATAGGTTCCCTTTTCTTGACACGATCCAATGCTTCGATGGACACCCAAAGTCCTCTCAAGCTTTGCCACTAATACCAAGTCATCAGCTCATCACAACATATACCGTATCACCCACCATCATTAATCGAACTTATACCCATATCTCTCAGTCCCACCCGTACTCATCTCATTGTTCGACCCATAAAGATATCAATCATCCTTAGCACCATCACACATCCTTGCCTTTCCAGCAGACCTAAACCAAACTCACTCCGGCCAACTTTCACACGAACGCACGCCTTACTTCCAGCATTAATATTTTCTACACCATCTTCAGTTTATCACACTCTCCATAAATTAAAAAAACCCTTGCATATGAACATTTCTCTATAATCATACGCTTTCTCAAGATTCATAAACATAACTATACTTCTCATGTCTTATCCAATCTCTTGCGTCTTAGCCTTTGTAAAATTGAATTTCACAACACATAAATTGACGCCATTCGTTTCCGCAACCGAAAAATCCTAGAAGGAAAATAACTTTTTCAGGATATTCGAGATCCACATGTTTTGACTATTCTCATTTCTTTGCATTCGTTATTTCCAATAGAAAAAATGTATCCAGATTTTTACTTGTTTATTTGATGAGTATCTCCTAGGGGTCAAAGGTTTAACGTGGGATTTAACCCATACGTCAAGATAGTATATGGAAACTGCTACAAAATAGACCCAAATAGTACTCCATTCGATGACCACCCATAGCCAACGTGTCTTAACTTAGCTCAACTGGTAAATGTTTTTCCTATTGGCTATGTTGTACACATTGAAAGAAATAATAGGGATAAAATGCAGCGATAATAGAACCTCAGCGATGTTAAAACCACAGGTCTTATGAAAATTGAGGAAATCAGCTTACACCGGGGTTCGAACCAGCGAACCCTCGTATGTAATCCATGGAGTGATCAACGATAGACAGAAGGAAACGAAGCTTGCACTCTTATATGCCAAATGAATAAATATTTATCTCAGGACTCCGGCGTGAGTGTTTCAGGACTGGAGCGTGAGTGTACCAGGAATGCAGAATGAGCGTTAACGAGCACAGCGTGAGTATGATTCCAGGAGTGCAGTGTGAGTGTTCCAGGGAGTGTAGCGTGATTAGTCCAAGACTACATCATGAGTGATTCAAGAGGGCAAATTAAGTGTTCCAGGAGTGCAGCGTGAGTGTTACAGGAGTGAACCGTGAGTGATCCAGGAGTGCAGCGTAAGTGGTCCAAGAGTGCAGCGTGAGAGTCCAAGGAATGCAGCGTGAGCGTTCTAGGAGTACAGCGTGTACATAAAACCTATTTTCTGGATGGATATCCCAGCGCTGATCTAAAATGGAAGCTTGAATCTGAATAAGATTAAATTCCTTGAGATTTTGAGTCTCTCATTTTCTAAATTAATCTCAAAAATCAGTTACTAGATATAAACATTTTATTTTTTCGCTGTGATGTACTTTGTCTTTTCTATCTATTTCGAATAGTTTTTTATTATGGTTGTTTTTTGCTGCTACGAACGGATTTTGAGTCACCTTGGACAGGAAAAGAGTTTGTGATGTTTGATCGCTGAAATAGTGAGTAGAAGGAAGGGGAGAGCAAAGTTAAGATCTATTGGAGACCGACTCCATAAGCCTGAATGGGAAAATCAAAGTTTCGAAACTAATGGTAAAATTGTAGAAATGAATGTGTTTTTAACGAAAATAAAGATAAAAAAGGGAATTAAAGCAAGATTTGAACATTTGTACCAAGTGAATTAAATAGCAGGAGCATGAAACTCAACACGCCGTTATCACACAGAATTTTCATGGTAGAGACGGATAAGCGCAACTGTATTTATTTTGGGGTGCTTTATTACCGTCTTACCCCAGTTTGATAACGCCGTCCCGCTCTGAGGCTCAGCAGCCGTGTTCATCTTTTCCCCTTTTGGGTTCGAAGCGAATCTCGCTTATTTTCCTTTCGCTTCGTCAATGCTCCGAATTTATCAAGATCCATGTTTGCTTAAGCCGCGTCCGATATCCCTTGGGACGCCTTGCTGCGCACAGCCTTCTGACGACAATCGGTGTGGCTCCTATTTAAGGTGATGTCTGCAAATCCTCAGCAGATAGAGAGAGCGCGAGCTTCTTGCCGTCCAGATCCGAGTATCCGTACCCCGTGAAGTGGTCCCCTCGCCCTTGTGATCTTGTTAGCAGATCGTCTTCGCGTAATCCGCTATGATCAGAGGAAGATTACAGAAACTCCATTTACGCCCTGGACCATTATACTGGGTTTCTCTCGTATCGCTACATTGGTTGAGACTTTCTGCTGTCCTGCAGACGAATCTCGATTTGTGATTACTTCTGCCTGGAGCCGAGGTAATCTCAACCCCCTTTGGAGTCTCTCTGGACGCCTTCGCATCAGGGGCCCCATCGATGAAGACCTGGCCATTGGTCTTCCACTTCCCCAGTTCATCCACCAGAGGTAACCAGGAGTCCTTTCCTAGTAAGTCCCACCTCTCCGTTCCCACTCCTAAGAAGAATTCCTCCATTTTGTGTAACGCCAATAGACTTGCTAAGTCTTCCCTTCAATCCAACTTATTGGATCACTTATATATATTTCTCCCGAACCTAGTTTCCTTAATTTTTGCCCGTCATGATATTCTTTGGTCGTACTAATTATTATTTAGATTTCCATATTTATCTGTGCCTTTGTTCTTATTATTTGTATTAAAGTTTATTTTTGTAGAGGTGTTTATCTTTTGAATAACCCCTGAGACTAACCAGGCAAACGTATTCCCATTCAAAGAGCCAACCTTAATATTATTGCACTCTAGTTGGAAAGTTTTTACCATCCCCCAATTCAATTGTACCCGAGCCCCAGCGTCGACAGTGTCAGTCTGGCTTACAGACATGTGTACCCTTATGAGAATTTTGGGTCACACGCCTTCGTCCCTCGACAATATGGATATAAATAAGAGAGATAAATGGTTTAAAAGTTATTTAGTCAGTGAGCGACGCCTCTTTTGTCGGCTCTATAGCAAAATCTTAAAATTCGATTTAAAATAAAGACATCAATTACTTTGTATCTGTTTATTTCGACGTTCGTTTGTAAGCACAAGTCGTTAGTTTAAAATCTCTCTATTTGGTGTCTCTAGTATGAGGTTCAGGCTTTCAGTTTTCAAATTAATAGTAATTATATGCCTAATAAATGTACTCCATTCTACAAAATGCGTGATTATCATTCTCCTATATTTTAAATTACTGGCAAACTCCTGCACGGTCTTCCTTAAGGACCCTCGGTTCCTGTGACCTGTTAGGGGTCTGCCAAATGACCTCGCTAAAATAAAACGTCCAAATGAAGTCAAGCTTCTTCCTTCATAATTGTATTTCTTGCGGGCGCATAAATACTCGTATAATTGCGTTCACTGGAATGCTTCTTGCGCATTACTCTGAAACATAAGAAGGTGTAATAGACGCAACTATTGTATGCGGTTAATATAAAATTTGTTACCAATGGTTTGTTACCCACCTTACTATAGTTACCAGAAAACAAAGTTACTATAGTTACCAGAAAACAAAGCCGATCTCATTGCAGTTTAACTGAGAGTTCTAACATAAGGCTTGCCCACACCAGTGTGGGAGCAAACCAGGTGTACCTGGACGGATAAAGTGAATATTAAAATTAATAATTTAAACAATTTTAGTTATGAAAGTTAAATTGGCCTTCGAATAAATTTATTTAATTGATGCAGATGAGAAACGACACAATAACCATGACCGATGCGGTGAGATGGTATTTTCTTTAGATAACTGCATTATTGATTGTATTCCAACTGATTTTTTATAATATTTTGATATTGGATTCAGTTGGAACACATTTTTGCATTTATCTTCCAATTCAAATTTCTTTTATGTTAACTCACTTCCTTCTTATTCTTCATTGAAACTGAGGCCATTGCCAAGCGTCGTTATACCCTGCATGCATAATCCTATTTTGTGAGTCGTTTGTACTTCACTCATACTTTAGATTCAAAGGTGCTTACATAGGTGTAACGAAATGGCAGCAGTATATGTTATACCTGCAGTGACTACATAAAAAAACACCTTAAGAGAGGAAAGAGAACGGAAGGCCATGAGTACAGGGAGATCCCCAAATATCCCGCATTAATAAAATTTAATACATGATATAAATATCTTCAGTAAGTGTTGAAAATATCATCCCTGCGCTCGAGAACAAAGATTAATTAAACCTTTTCCATTTAGTGGCAAGCACAAAGATTTCTAGCCTTCTTTTCTACTTACTCGTTTTCACTGCGGACATTTATTTAACTTTTTAACGAGGAAATTTTCTTACTACTAAGAGACTTTTAGATCACCCTGTATAAATAGACTATTAGTTATAAATATTTTATATTTTTAATAGGTGTCGCTACCTTTGGGATGTTAAGCAAACTCCATGCACATTTTTCTTTAAATGACAAAAAAAGAGAGAAAAAGAAAACAGAATTTAAAAATAGGCACGAAGCAAAATATCCCCTTTAATAAGAGGTTTGATATCACTGGAATGATATTTGTATCAAAGACAGGCATTTTACCTTCACGAAGAGCAGGTGCTGTATTGTACGTGACAATTTACTTTTAACAATTTAACAATTAGTAGAAGATATTTGTTTATATAATTTCTTTAATAATAGAGAGTATTAGTAACAAATCACTACAACAGGTTTATATGTTGAAATATTTATTAATTTTTTCTTAAACATATTGGCTATTTCGATAACATGCATGGTTAAGTCAATCCATATTCGAGTAAACTTACATGAGAAAAAATTGTACTCTCTCACTGTTAAAACTTTTGTTAACAAGTTGGTTTTCGTTACCCTATTGTACTCAAATTTTATTTAAATAAAAATAAATACTTTTGCCTTATTTAAATGCACAAAAGGGACATTTTGTTGCAGGTAATCTTTTCTCTTCAATCGTTTAATAAATCGTAGTGTATTTTTCTTTCGAACTTCGTTTTTGTTATCAAACAAGAAACAATTAGAGACGTAAGAAGTCGAAATAAATTTAACTTAGGAAATAAATGTTTATTTAAACAAAAAAGGATAAACTTCGTCCAAAGAAAGCTCATAAAATGACAATAACTTGAACATCCCCATAAAAATAAGCAATCTAATATTAGCCAACAACGCACAAACAAAAGTCATTTTGAGGATAATAGAATTGACTTTCGTTTCGTGGTCCTAATTTCAGGGTCTTGCTAAAAAATGGAAATTAGATAGAAAGTGTCTCGCAGCAAATATTTGATGGCTAATCAATAACGTGAATTTACTTACTAACGAGGAAAAAAGTTAAAATGATTAAAAGTGGATCAAAACAAACAGTATAAGAGATGAAGCAAGGAACTAATTGGAAGTGTATAAATAGAAACGGAGCGTAAGGATTTTTTGAAAGAATAGTCTTCAAGGGCTGTTCAGGGTGGGATGGCAAGCTAGTTTTCAATAGAGGGTATTTTTCGCGTTTCTGAACGTCAAAAAGCCAAAGAATTAAAATAACTATAATTAGCTTTTATTTAAAGGTATAAAAGACGATTGTACAGGGGGGAACACAAAGTGTAGACTGATATTTATTGAATCCTTTTAAGGACACAATACGAAATTACATATGTTTACTGTACACTAAAACGAAAATAAAATTATATGCTACAAAATGGGGCAAGCGAATATTAAATGTGAGTAACTTTTGAGTCGATGAGGCAAAAAAGTCTAGGTATGATCTGAGGGTGAGCAGTGCATAAGGTTTTAGCTGATATTTTCTTTCAGCATTTTTCAAGTTTGCACTACAAAACTTCAATAGATTAATGAGATATGCTACAACTCTTCTGCTCAAGCATTTATTACACTCTAAAGTCCATGGAGTTAAAATCTGGAGAACTGGAGGGGGGGGAGGGGAGGAAAATTTTCCTTGACCAAAACCCATTAAAATTTGCCTGACACCAGTCTTTATCTTTATTGATGGGTGAGAAGTTGTTGCATTTTGTTAAATAGTTACACTAGCATTTCCTATAGTGTAGTCCAACCATGAGATGACTTTCTCCTCCAACATCTCCAAATATATTGATTGATCTTTATCCTCTCTCCATGAAGATGAGACGTGTTTTATGTCCGTTGATATTAGGCCCGCCCACAGCATCAGCGAAGCTGGCTTCTCTCTTCTGAAAGATGTCGACTGTTCAACGGGAATCTCATTTTAATTTGTACCCAGACACAATCATTTTGTATTTAGCCTGGACAGTGAACAACGTCTAATCTTTCTAGAGAGCTGGTGGCTGTGACTCGTCAAGGAGCCGTTAGAGGAGCACCTTTTCTCTTTCGACTCTCTTCCTTTTGATGGGTTTGTAAAAGAGATCCTTTAGTCATCTTCAATGGACAAAGTTTCAGATCATCCTTCATGGCTTATTTTGACCTGATCTTATTTATCGCTTCTTCATGATGGTTGGGGGATGATCCTCTCTTTAAGAAGACAACTGCTTCTTTATTTAAGCCGTTGGGTGTTGTTTTTATATCAATTTACACTTTGATTTACACAATTCAATAAATACTGAAAAGACATTCAAGAAAGTAATGAATTAATGGTAAGTACACATATTTAAAATGACTTGTAAAAAGCAGTCTATACTTCATGTTTCCACCCTATATCAAATACCAGAAAGTATTTGACTAGTGACAACGAGAGAGAAAACCAAGATACAAAGTGAACTGCTGGTAAAATAGAAGGATACACTTCAAAATGGACATTTATTTAATTATAACCAAAGACAGAGTGTAGAGATATACCTAATGATTCAGTTGTTATCTGATAAGAAACTATTGGTTATACTAGCGAGACCGTGTATGTTCTGGTTAGAGACTATTAGATTTTATAAGTATTGGGTTTCCTGCTGTAGGCGATGGCTGGCAAAGATGGGAAAGGAGAACACTATTTTTTTTAATAAGTTCTACGATTGTTGCAGACGGATTGACTACTTAAAAGTTTAAATCATAAAAGGCTTAAGTGGCATAACTATGCATAATACATTGGTGCCAAATGTCATGGGATAGCAGTATATTTAGTCAATAGTTGGCAGCCTCTGGAAATTTCAAGAGTTGTATCCATTGTGATAAGCCATTTTATTCGTCAGTATGAACACCGGATAGGCTGCCCATGATAAGGTGACGTGAATTAACGAAGTTTGAGTGGGGTATTCCATTTCTGCGGGGACATACAACATTCGTTGATACCCTGTGTGTAACGAGAATACCTCATTGGAGGCAATACCACACACCGTAGACAGCGCAGTGCCCGACCACGGATGCTTAATGGTAGCGACCAGATGAGTTGGGTTTAAAATTGAATCCACATTCAATGCAGGAGGTACCAGACACATATCCATCAAGTTAGTTCAGTGTTCTTTACCTTCCATTGGATACGAGAGCAGAAGGTCCACCAGAGTGCCACTGGCAACACCACGACACTCGCCACAGCGCCAACCCTGAGTTCGTGACGTCGCCAATTAGATCCTTAAGGATTTGAAACATGTGGTGTGATCGGATTAATCACGATTTTAGTTTTTGTTGCTAAAGGTAGAGTTCAGATATGGCGCAAAGCCCCTGATGCATGTACCCTAGTTATCAACAAGGCAGCGTGCAAACTGGTAGTGTTTTCATACTGAAGGCGACACGTAGCATGGGTTGCAAACGATTGTCCGCCGCATCACACCAATGACTACTATGTTGCAATGCTTGGTTATCCTTTGCATCTCTTCATTGACTTGACGTACCAAAAATCATCGATGGGGTATTTCAACAGGATAATGTACCGAATCATCGGGCCTAGGTTTCTGAGAATTGGTTCGAAGAACATTCTGAAGAGTTCCTACGAATGTTGTGGCCACAGCGTTCACTCGACTTGAACCCAATCGAGTATTCATATGAAATAGTGGCCAAATAAATTCGACCCCGACATCAGACATCTACAAGTATCAGGGAACATGGAAAGGTATCGAAACAGCATGAGTCGACACTTCTCACGAGGTGTTACTTCTATTTGTAGAATTTATGCCACGTTGAGTTGCTGTATTTCACCTGGCCTGAAGGGAACCTCTTGATCTTAAAAAAGTCTTAGTAAATAAATGAGAAATTGTTATGTATTTACTTTCTTTTTCTTCTTGTTTGTTCTCTTGATGTAACAAAGATATATCCTCTTATTTACGATCTAAATTATTGCTTAGAGCAATTAGCCTTAATATCTTGATCTGGATTTGAGCTAAATAATCCCTCCTTCGGTCGATAAGTACATGCAAGCCCACATTTTCTTTAAACCGAGAAACATTGCATTAGTAACACACCAAAATTGCGAATATTTGAGATATATTTAATATTATTAACGAAAAAAAAGTTAAGAAAACTGTAAATATTCCCGAAAATAACGATTGTTTGTTTCCTACACTCTGAAAATTACAGAGCTTTTGTTAACTTAAGTACCTGTATAGTACAATAAAACTGCATGTAAAATTTGGTCTGTAGAATTGGTTTTAAGTCGATTTTGGTTGGTAGGGACCATATGTGCCGTGTTCCTTTAGGCGAGTTTAACATCCTCGAGACCAAACACGATCTCAATCTATGCCAGTAGCGAAGGGAGGCCTAGAGTCAGGAAAGAAAGGATCTCAGCAAAGTCATCTTAATAGACATTTTGTTTTTTTCTTTTATTTAAAATATATTTCTTATCAACTGAAAGATCTGCTACTTTATATACACTTCTTTTAGAACTCGAAATTTTAATGCAAATCTTTTGAAAAGTTCTGGCTAAAAAAATCATCAATTAAATTAATTATAGAAGGAAAAATTTCCCTCTCAGCACAGTATACTGAAGCAAAATTCAAACCAATTCATTTTATTCTAAGTTAGGTGACCCATGGGAAAGTTTAAGGATGCAACCAGCACATGCCATCCCCAAAATGAGAAACCGAATAGATTAATCGGAAAAATCGGCAGAAAAGTGATAACTTTTCTTTTGCCGATTTTTGTCTCGGTGGAGAAACCAGGTTTTCCTTTTTGATTTGCGGCATTCCATGAATCTTGCGAAAATCCAAGAATTCTAATGGTACCATCTATCAGTCGAGGGACCCCTAAAAGAGGTTTTGATAATTATCTGTTGAATGAGACCAAAAAATAAGTCTCACACTTCAATAGTTTAGCGGCGACGATTTTTGGAATCTTTTTTTTAATTCCAGATTTGATAATTGGATTCTTGTTTGAGTTTAACTGCGACACGGGTTCTGTTTTTGAGCTTGAGACTACCACCACCACTAATACTACCCTCCCCCCAATCTCCACTACTACTACACTACTTTCACCACCAGTACAACTACTACTACGCCACCACCACTAACAACACTACTACTACACAATCACCACCACTACCATTACTACTACATCAACACCACTACTACTACACTACTTCTACTACACCATCACTTCTACCACAATACCACCACTACTACTACACAACCACCACTGCCACAACTACTACGACAACACCATCACCCCTAAAACCATTACTACATCACCACCACCACTTCTACTACACCAACACTACTACTGCTACTACTACACCACTACTGCTACACCACTACTACTACTACCACTACTACTACTTCTACTACTACTACTTCACCAGCACCGCAATTACTACTACACCACCACTATTACTACTATACCACTACTACCACCGCTATTCTCAGTGCGTACATCGCAGTTTAGCTTACTAACATTGACATGATGGGGCAGAACTTTCTCTTGTAAACTTTCTCAAATATTTGAGAGTTGAATCGGGTAAAAGGTTCCATCGATGTTCAAAATATTTTCAAAACTTTCGCATAATATGATAAACGAGTATCAACTCCTTTTTTTATATTTGCCACTGAGTTCTATGGAGTTAAGGCGAGGAAGAGTTCCCTCCACCTCCGCTCTGTCTCTGTGTGAGTGTTTATTAACTTTGTGTTCAATCTCAAATATCAGTTTTAAAGTAGTTAGTACATGTGCTTGATTTTAATATTATTCCCTAGTACCTGTTCCTCATTTATACCGCTATCTTGAGCATCTTGGTTACTCCTTTTTCCGCACCCATACTCAGAGTCTTGATGGAAAGTAAAATGTGATGAAGCCTTTGAAGTATATCAGTCTCAATTAACCCATTTTAAAAATAGTGGTTCCATTTTATGTACAATTGAAAGATTGAGGTAACATAATACAAATTACCAAAGTAAAAGTGAGAAATGGTAAGAAAATAATAGTTAAAACCAACTTTTCTGCGATCATTCACAATAGAGAAATATAAATTCTTCTAATTAGGAGTGTAATAAGTCTTTGCTTTATCTAGTCATTCTTTTATTTTTTTATTGTTAATTCTAATAAGATACACAATGTTCGTTATGGAACCTGATTCCTTGTTAATGAAATTTAGCCACTGAATGAAGTTTTAGGAAGATGTCCTATGGTAAAATTTTTCCGTACTCTTTCCATTAATTTGAGTGAATAGTTGATCCTTGTCTAACAAACTTTAAATAACTGGCTACAAAATCACAGTACCTCTTATTCAAATGGCCAAATTTAAAAAAAACCCAATTAAAATTAGTGGGCATAACCTAATTTAATTTTCATATATGAAAATTAGGTTTAGTCCACCCATTTTGATCGGGTTATTTCAATATAGACCCATTTGAAGAAGAGTGGTTCTTAGTGAATTGATCCATGGTTTTAATAGGAAATTTATGAATTTACCTCTCGTGGATACAAAATAATTAATATGGATTGGTCTAAAAGAAACGTTCTTTTGTACGTTAATGAAAACAGACAATTTAGATAGCACTTCTGAGATTTTTGCTCGTGACTTCTTGCTAAATACTACTAAAATAAATGTTTTCCTGGTTTATAGTCACCAAGAAAAACGAAAGATTAAGATATCATTCTTTTCAAACACTATCAATCTAATTAGACAAAGATTAAAGGTTATTTGCGGTAACTTCAATTTTACAACGTAGAATTTTTAAATGAAATAACGGACAATGCATGAAATCTTTTTCTAGAATTTATAAACAGTAATATACTGCATCGATAAGTAGATGCACTGACATCTGGACATAATATCATGTATTTAATTTTGAATAATGATGTGTTAATAGAAAGTATACATATAGGAGAAACACTTCGGAATATCGATCACGTAATAATTCGATTCTATATAAATATTCCTAAAAAGATGTTCACGAGAGCTCTCAACTTGTATTTTAAAACTTGCATTATTTATCTTTTGGGGGCGTTGTTAAAGGTTTTAAATTGCGATGAAATGTTAAATGTCTAAGTAATCGCCAAAATGCATAATAGATTGTAGCGTTCATTTTTCACTATAACTATCGAAATAGTGCGGTATAAAACTATAAGTTGTAATAGGTCAAATTAGGTGCTACGGATAAATAGTGAAATTTAAAAGTGCCAAAACGGAGGGTAACCGATTATATACAATTACGAAAATCATCAATACCGTAAAGAATCGAAACTTTTACCCAATTATAGTCGTCTAGTCAAATGTTAAAAAAGAAAGTCTAAAAGAAGCTAATTAAAGGCACTAGTTTCTTTAGCAAACCATGAGAGGAACCATGAGGGCTTAGTAACGGTCTACATCAGGTGATTTAAACATAAAATGAATTTTTTTTTGTGAAAGATATTACTATCGAAGACGAAAATAATTTTTTCACAATATAAGACTTAATAAATTTTTAAAAAGACTCTTCACTTTCAAATAACCGAAGATAAAATTGCTTTTTATAATGAAAATTTTCAAACCACCGGAACTCAATGAAATTTATCCAGTGCATCCTATGCAATTAGAAAGTGAACTGTTAATAGCCCTCTGTACAAGTTTTAAAATCAATTACGAAGAAAATGGTCCTATGAGATTCAAATAAGCAAATGTAAAACCAATTTTTAAATGAGGCATAAAGACAGATCCAAGCATCTTTCGTCGAATTTTCCTTCAGTCTTTTGTAAACTCTTGGAGTCTCTTTTTTTAGAGAATAGATCGTTGAGAATCTGGAGGTAAATAATAGCCCATCCGGAGAGTTTAACCCGCCTTAAAAAAATATTTTTCGAAAATTTAAACAATTTAAAAGTTAGCGTTTTGTTCGACGCTTTTCCTATTTTATTGGTTTAAAAAAAAAACCGTAAAGAAATCTTTGAAAATATAAATTTTTTGGCCAAAATATTTTAGCTAATAAAGCGCTCCTCCTTAATAAGCGAGAAATGCGGACTAGGCTGGCCTAGTATGGCTTCACTACCGTCTCTCAAAAGTTTTAACTTGTTCGTTATTGTCAAAGATTTGCTTATTTATTTTTGGTAATAGGCTAGCCTAGTCGTATTTAATACCTTAACTACGTAAACCATGTGGAAGTCATGTTGAAGCTAGGTTGGAAGCTTTGGCAAAAATAACAAAAACATCCTTGGCCAAATTGTTTACCCTCCTTCTCTAAACCACAAGAACACTTTCGTACGAAAAGGATAAAGAGAACAAAGCGCTCATATGAACTCTATCCCTTGGGAAGCAATTATACCCTCAGTTTTAGAAGTCTTTTGAAATTGGGGAAACTATTTGGTTCTAAAACCCCCTCACTCATTGTGTGAATATAATTAATAGTGAAGCCAAAAATTAATTACTTGATTTTCCTTGAGGTGACTTAACTTTTGAACTTTCCTTTTTCAAAGGGAAATAATGGGAAACCCGCCTGCGGATATCAAAAGAATTGGAGGAAATTCGAATATATGCTATGAATAAGAGTTTACCAACTTCGTAAAGTCTCGCAGCTTGAAAATTAATTAGAAGCATTGAAATGACTAGGAATAGATGAGGATCATTAAAGGTTTCAAACCCTTATAATCTTGTTGAAGGGCTGTTTTGTGTTGAGAAATAAGGTGTGTGGAATGAATGAGAGGTTTCTGGAGTATTATTTTTGTATTGAACGGGAAATATTGGGATAATAATGTGTATTGGTAAATGAAACCGGCTCTCTTCTATACATTTAACTTTGTTTTTTTACAAAAAGGTTTTCTCCTACAAATTTAAGTTTATCAATTGCACCCAATTTTTTGCCCGGTTTTAATCTTTGTAGGAGTTTTTGTATTTTCTACTTTAATATCTTTTGCCACTGGGATATTTCATTCCATCTTGTTCCTTTTTTTCCAAAGAGAGGGGAGTTTCTAAGTGCTAGAACTGCTACTTTTATAATCTTGATTCCAAATTGTCCTCACTATTTCTCTTGTCGCTCCAAACTCCCTCTGTTTCGCCATGCAATCAAGATCTTCCTCAATCCAACTTTTGAGGGACGAAATTAAGCCTATTAAATAAATCCTATGAATTTAAACTTCATAGACGTCTTTAAAATACTAAGCGATTTCACTAAAATAAATTATGAGTTGTTTTTTGAGTTAAACAACCGATCGGTCACTATAAATAAAGGCTGCGAGATTATTAAAAAAATATCCAAAATGATGATAGCATTGAAATTTTTTTCTTAAAAAAATTATACCCTCCACTCCTGAAACGATAAAAGACCTCAGCCAATATTTCTAGAATATAAATAATAAACAAATCTAATAAACCCGAAGGAAGACGCAATTTATGGAATTTTTAAATAAAACAACTAGGCAATGGCTTCGCCACTCCCCCCTACAGAGAGAACTTGCGCTTCGCTACTAAGATTATAATTTTTAAAAAAGCAGCCATGGTTAAATTTTTATAAATTTTCTGAACTTCGCCAATTATAATAATTTTAAAAAACAACTTCTAAACTAAATTTCCCCTCTTTCAAAATATTACGTTGCTAAAATATAGTTATAGAAGAAGATATATATAAAAATAAATTTTCTGAACTTCATCATTTGTAATTCTTTTGGTTTTAAGAAGTACACAAAATTTCGATACTTGCATTTATTTCTGAACTTCACAATTTTGTTTTTTGATATTATAAAATAATTATTAGAAATAACTTTGATAAAAAGCATAAGTCATAACCAAACTAAGATGAAATTACAATTCGAATACTCAAAAAAATCCCTTTCTTAAAGTATAGAGTTAGTGATGATGATGATGACGATATAGAAGTAAGAATTCTTTACTTAGGAGAGAGGTTTCAGAAATGACGCTCCCATCATCTGTCCAAGACTGATGGAGACAGTGTCTTCCGAAACTTGTCTCCTAAATATATAATATTATATTGTTGCTAAAAGAAAATCCGTAAACTTTGTCTTCCTACGCTTTTAAAAGCCAGATACAAAGTTAAAATATCCAAATTATAATTGATATAATGCAATAATGCCTCTGATATTAGATTCATATTCATTTTCTTTTTCCGTTCGCTCCTCTTTTGCTCCTCCTTAAGTGGAACGTCGGGTTCTCCCTGCTACTCAATTCTGGCCTTCTCGATCACAGCTTTTAATCCAGTCTTCGCTCAATGGGCAAATGCGGATTCTCTGTCCCGAGATCCTGGACTAACTTTGCCTCATTAATTCATCCTCTGAATCTTCTCGGCGTTCAAGGACGACCAGAACTTATCTACTTCGCAACGCTTTTCCTCACCCTTGATCATGTCCCTTCGCTCCTCCTTTACGCTCTGTCCTAAACTGGCGATTTGCAAATGTTTTCAGCCTTGAAAAGCACCTTATAAATGAAAATTATTTATTATTATTATTATTATTATTATTATTATTATTAAGCTTGTCTCATCTCATTGGAGGGCAAGAATATCCGGCGAAAGTATCCACTAGTTAGAATCCAGGGCTCGAGTGTACCACTTTACTTCTGCTACTCTCCGATTTTCAGCCTTCTGCCATTTAAATTGTCGTCTTCTCGCTATCTTTATATATAAACGTGTCCAGTTTCTGATTTATTTGACCCATCTTCTATCGTTTATTGTCGCATTGTACCCTGCACATATCCACGGCAGATATTTTTAGTCTTCTGACATATCAGTCACACGAGTTTGTGTTCTTATCCTACAATATTTTCATGGTCATTGTTGTTTATTTCTTTTAGATGACTTCAGTTTCTGCCTTTGTAAGGTCGGTGATCAGTGTCCGAGTTACAATTACACACGTTAAAATTCGTAAAATGCAGAATCCATATCTGGATCTGGACTATCCATTAAATCTAAATCAACTCCTCCTTGGTCTAAGGCTCCCCACCCCCCCTCTACAAAACTTGTCGAAATCCGTTTATAACTCTTTGAGTTATTTTATACACAAACAAAGGGGATCACATAACCTCCGCCAAACTCTATTGGCGCAGGTAAATAGAAAAAAAAATTCTGGTATTGATTAATTGAAATCAGAATTTCGCTTCTTAAAGTTATGAAATTTAAAAGAAAATCGTGGCTTTGCCAGGGGCCATATTTCTTCCATTGTCGATCGAAAGGCAACTTTTAAAATAAATATTTAATATTTCATAACGAATCAATTTCACCTAAATTTAAGATAATTTAAATATGTAAATGAATTTAAATATAAAAAGTCTTTTATTTTTGTAAAAAAATAGTATTACTTAAATATTGAGGGCAATTTTGATGGCATGAGTCCTTTAATATTAAAATAATTAACTACAAGACTTATATGGTGAGGTCATTGCATCATCTCTCATGATGATGACAGAGAAGCTCAATTAATTTAGAGTAAATAAAAACATATTGAAATTTAAGACTTAAAAGCGAGAGGCAATTGAAGCCTCTCCGACACAAGATTTGTAAGAGAATCGCAATAAGAGAGGTGGAGTTATTTTATTAAAATGGGTAAGGGTAGTATATTCTAAGTTATGGTTTTGTTAGTGTGAGTATGTAGAGATGGCTAAGGTTACCATTCTGTCATTTATGGTTTGTAGTGTGGAGATGAGTACGGTTACCATCGCATCGCTTTTTGGTTTGGTTATGTGGGTAGGAGGAGATGGGTAAGGTAACCATTTCCTCACCTATGAATGTGTCTTGTGTCTTTCAGGCACACCGCCCCCGTGATGGGAGGCGTCCGTGCTATTCGGCCCTCCCTCGAGTGACGGAAGGAGGGCATCGCTCTCCTATTGCCCTTATTCACAACAAAGGTAGGGCATTCTTGGGGTATGGTTTATTGGTTCCGGCTCCAAGTACTTTGGTACTTTGTTTCCAGTTCTAGCTTTCATGTGCTGAATTCTTAGGGATGGGTTCAGGCATAGGGGTCTAGAGGCCTGGATGCCTGGTTCTGGGTTCTGAGATCTTTGACATTGTGATAGAACGGTTTGAGGCCGCTTAATTTAAAACGCTATCACATGGTGTTAAGAAACACGTTGCTACCCACGTGCATCTTCGCCTTGAAGCCGGGCGCGTTATCGCCCCACCTGAGTCAATATTTAACCAAGGAGGTTCATTCCACCCCGTTTCTCCCCATGCGCCGACCTCGCCAGATTGAGTTAGGCTTATGGGCAGATAAGGTATGTTCTCATAGCGTGGGTGGGCATTCCCTCGAAGCCCCCCTTCTATTGTCCCCTACGCCGAGGGGATGGCTCGACTATTTATATGGAAACTTTACCAATAAGAGCAGATTCAGATCCAGATTATCTTCGCGAGACATCCCGCCGATCCGGTCTCACCTTGTGCACCAGGGCCCTCTACCTCGAGATCCTCCATCTTTGTCCAGAAGAGGACAATATCCCTTGAGTGCCAAGGTTCGAGCCCTCAAGACGCCAAGTCCACAAGACCCCTGCCCCCTGTTGTTCAGAAAGAGAACAACGTTAGAACAGCCATTGTTCTTTGAGCATGTTGACAAGAGACGGTTCTCCCCCTCCCCCTCTGTTGTTCAGAAAGAGAATAACATTAGAACAGCCATTGTTCTTTGAGCCCGTTGACAAGAAACGGTTCTCACCCTTTCCCCCTGTTGTTCAGAAAGAGAACAACGTTAGAACAGCCATTGTTCTTTGAGCCTGTAGACAAGAGACGGTTCTCATCCCTCCCCCTATTGGTTAGAAGAGAACAACGTTCGAACAGCCATTGTTCTTGAAGCCGTTCGTCAAGAAACGGTTCTCATTCCTAAGACGTCACGTCAGGATCATTTAATCGCCCCCCTTCGGCTGGAACTTCGCCAGCGGACCAAAGATTCCTTCGCGATGCCTTCCTCTGCACAACAACTTGTAATTACGTAAGCTACACATTACCTTTGAGTATTTAACCTTTTTGTCAACCCTATCCTGTGCTTTGATTGGTTTAGCAAACCATCCCTTTACTTTAATTTTTGTTTGTTTACCTTTTTTTAAATCTGTCCCAAATCTCAATCCTCGGATTAGCCAGATATTACCCCGACCCTTTCCATTCTCTGTTTATGTAAACATTTTTCGTTTTGTGTGTTGTTGATAGTTTAATTAATAAAACTCTATTTTATTAATGATAGCCCTATTATTATCCTTGAGCTCAGTTCCACTTCTTAAGCATATTGAAGATAAATAACATCGTGCAACCAGATAACCACGCACTCTAAATATAATTCAATAAGTCTCTCAACGAACAGTTATATATATATACCGTCGAGAGTCCATCCTACGACATATATATATATATATATATATATATATATATATATATATATATATATATATATATATATATATATACCATTTAAATTAAGTATCAAGTGTGTAAGTTTTAACGCTATATCTTTGCAAACACTGGTTTCAGTCGAGTAAAGCCTAGTGTTATTCGTTATAAGAATAGAGTATAGTAGTTCCCTTTTGTTTTAACGATTGCTATCCCCTTTTTTTGAAACTTAAGAAGCTGGAGTAGCTCAAGGAACTGTTATAATAATTTGTTTGTGTTTTTTTTTGTGTGATTTTAGTCATTGGTTATCTAGATCGAGAAACCAATTACGAATAGGTCAGTGCCCATATTTAGGTAGGCTAATTCTCTAGAAGGCATAATTCTTATTGCAAGGAATTTAGTTGGTTGACTATTGCGCCCCCAAGTGCAAATATGACTCAGTTCGAAACCTTTAAAGCGCAAGGAGAATCCTTGGGACTTTCCAGAAGAGAATTAATTGAGTACGTTCAAGAGGAGCAAAAAACGGAAAGAGAAAGAGAAATCCAATGAAAAGAAAGAGAGGAACGGAAAAGACAAGCTGAGCTTCACCATCAGATTGAAATGGCTCGTGTAGAAGCCGAAATACAATCAGCCACTTCATGTTCAGAAGCCCCGCCCAATCTCTCACTTAAGCTCCCCAATTTCAGGGATGGAGAGTATTTCGGAGCATTCTTAGCCCACTTAGAAAAGATCCTCGAAATCAATAACATGGATCTGGAGGCTGAAGGTGTAGTCAGATTACTTCCACTGTTAAATTGTAAATTGTGCGAGATTTTTATATCTTTACCATCTGAATGTACAATTAACTACAGCACCTTGAAAGCTGAGTTATTGGCCGCTCATAATATGACTTCCGATTTCTACCGACAAGAATTTCGAGGAGGTCGTATTAAACCCGGACAGACGTTCCGTCAATTCGAATACATTCTTCAGAGGAATTTTAAATTCTGGTTAGAATCCTCAAAGGTTGATCCGAACTACGAGTCCTTAACAGACTTCGTGTTACGAGATCAATTTTTGGCGTCTCGCCCGACGGAAATCCGCGCGTTCGTCAAGGATCGTCGGTGCCAGACCTTTAAAGAGTGTACCGAAGAAGCGGGTGTCTATGCCGCAAGCCATAATTTATACCCAAAGGAGAATCGAACTTCTCACCAACCCCCCGACCAGGAAAGAAGGAAGGATTCGCGCCCCTTCCTAGGAAAGCTGACGAAGTTTCTGGGCCCCGTAAAACCCCAAAACCAACAACGGGACACCAAACCTTCCGTTAAGATTTCTCCTCCATCACTCTTCCCGAAGCGACCAATCATATGCTTCACCTGTGGTGTAGAAAACCACATGAGCTGGAATTGCCCCCAAAATTCTAGGCTTAAAAGCGGACCAGCCCACCAAGTTCACCAGATTAATGTCCCCCCGGCTTCCTCGGTGGTGCGGACCCAAGCAGCAACTTCTCCCCCTCCGTCAGGCCAACAGGTAAATTTTATTTTTGACAAAAGTTCACTGGGAACTTTGAAATTTGAGGAGGGCAGCGTTAACGGCTGCCGAGTATCGACTCTCGTCAGGGACACAGGGTGCACGTGTTTCATCGTGTCCGACGAGCTCCTTCCCCCCAGTGGACCCTACTACGAAAATTTGCGGTAGTACATGACTACCTTGGGCGGGCGAACCGATTCCCCGTCGTTAGATGTTACCTGCAGTGTCAATATTATGATGGCTGGGCTGAAGTCATTTCAGCACCCATAAAATTCTGTTCCGTACTTATAGGATAGAGCCCTTAAGTAAGCTCTGATCCTGTGTCCCAGGCCGCCCTTACTCGAGGTCGAGCTGAGAAGGAAGCCTAGGAGTCCGTCCCCCTTAGAACCCCGATACCGTCCGAATTCTTGGAGATCCTTAACCAGGACTTTAGGACGCACAAAAGGAGTGTGAAGCACTAAAACCCTTATGGGATAAGACCCAAAACAAGGACACGGAGACTGTCCGTGGACCCAAAGTCATCAGGTACCTGGAGCAAAGTAGCTTACTTTATCGATCCGCCGAGGACAGTAATAACGCTGTTACTACTGTCCTATGCCTTCCACGATCCCATGTCCCTATAGTGCTCAAAGTAGCTCATGACAGCATTTTTCCGGTCATTTTAGTCATACTAAAACAGGTCAGCGCATTTTAAAATATTTTTATTGGCCGGGTGCTGCAGCTGACATCTTAAAGCATTGTCGATCGTGCGATGTGTGTCAGAAGACCTCCGCTAAGGGGCGAGTCAAACCGGCTCCCTTACAAAGGGGACCAGTCATTACTGAACCCTTCTCCAGAGTGGCCATCGACCTGGTTGGCCCTATCCACCACCCTTCGAGCGAAGGGCACAGCTACATTTTCACCTTAGTAGACTTTGCTACCCGTTTTCCTGAGGCTGTCCCCCTTCGCCGAATCGATAGTATTTCTTGCGCCGAGGCCCACATTTCCATTTTTTTAAGGGTAGGCGTCCCTAAGGAAATATTCTCCGACAGAGGCCGACAATTCACCTCTGAATTGATGGAGTACGTAGGGAAGCTCTTCATGGAGAAGCCCCTTTTTACCACCTTCTTCCGTCCACAGACAAACGGGATGTGCGAGAAATAAAAATGGAAATTTAAAATCCATTATTAAGAAGGTCTGTGCTTAGCAGCCCCGCGAATGGCACCGATATCTCCCGGTCGCCCTATTCGCCTATCGGGAACTTCCTCACCGTACATTAAGCTTCGCCCCGTTCGAGCTCCTTTATGGACGTAATGTACGTGGGCCACTCAGTATTTTGAAGGAGTTGTTAATCAAGCCCCAACTGGATCAAGAACTCCAGTCATCCTACGCCTATGTCTTGGATCTACGCCAGAGGCTCGAGAAATGCGCAAACATCGCCTATGAAAATTCCGATGTCAATTTGGAAAAATACAAAACCTATTTTGATGTCAGGTCGGAAGATCGTAACTTTAAGCCCGGTGATGAAGTACTCCTGCTCCTTCCCACAGCCAGTAATAAATTACTGAGCCAATGGAAAGGTCCGTACTCGGTCCGCGAGGTACGAGGACCGGTAGATTACCTCATTGGTACCCCAGCAGGCGATAAGCTCTATCACGTCAACTTATTGAAAAAGTACCACCGACGCGCCCATGGAGATACGTTCGTAGCACTGGACGAAACATCAGCGCTTGAAGAGAATTACCCCGCGGAGTCCCTTAATGTAATCGAGACAGTGTGCATCCAACCTAATGCCGATTACCCTATTCCTTTCCTACCAGGCGAGTCTTTTGAACCCTCTGACCTGGATATTGACGCGCAGCTGACACCACATCAAAAGAGTCAGCTGCAAGAACTATTATGTCAGTTCGATGACGTTATTTCAGAGAAGCCTGGATGGGCTACTAGTTTCGAGCATGATATTAAATTAACAACCTTAGAACCCGTCCGTTCAAAACCCTATCCCATGCCGATTCATTTACGCCAAGGTTTTAACGCCGAAGTTGATAATTTAATTAGTTTAGACATAATAGAACCGTCCACCTCTAGTTATAGTTCCCCAATCTTCATGGTCAAGAAACCTAATGGCTCTTATCAGATGTGCATTGACTTCCGGAAGTTTAATTCGGTAACTGTGTTCGACGCCGAGCCCATCCCGTTGGTAGACCAAAACCCTTCACCTTTTTGAAAACGCCAAGTTCATCTCAGAACTCGATTTGTGCAAGGCGTATTATCAAATTCCCCTCCGGCCCGATGTGAAAGCATATACCGCCTTTGCAACGGAGAAAGGCTTAATGCAATTTAAGCACCTTGCTTTTGGCCTCCTGACTGCTTGTAGCAACTATAACCGTCTTATGAGAAGGTTGTTAGATCGACTTCCGAATGTATCCTTTTACTTCGATAACGCCTACGTCGCTACTCGTGAATGGAGTCACCATTTAACCACCTTATTAGCTCTCTTCGAGCGACTGCGCGAAAATGGCCTCACCATTGGCCCTAGCAAATGCCATTTTGCCCACGAAACGATAAAATACTTGGGTTTCAAAATAGGACAAAGCCAGTTAGGTCCCCAAGAGGACAAGATTAAGGCAATCGCTGACATGCCCCTCCCGAATACTAAGAAGCAATTAAGATCATTCCTAGGATCAGCTTCTTACTATCGGCGATTTGTCCCGAATTTCGCTGCAATTTCGGCACCCCTCAGCTCCCTTTTAAAAAAGAATTCCCCCGATCGTCTACGTTGGAATGATGTCGCTGTTTCCCATTTTAATCAGCTCAAGAGTAAGCTTATTTCTGCCCCCATTTTAAAGTTGCCCAACCCGGAAAAATCCTCTGGGATTAAGACCGACGCGAGCAATGGGGGCAGTAAAGGTGTACTCCTTCAATATGAGGATTACGGAACGAGTCATCCAGTTCCATATGCTAGTCGCCAATTATTACCACGGTAAAAGAGATATGCCACTATAGAGAAGGAAGCTCTAGCAATTATCTGGGTTATAGACAGGTTTAAAATGTACTTGATAGGAAAAGAATTTCAGATAGGAACTGACCACCGCCCGTTGGCCTATATTTGGAATGTACGATACTCCAACGGCCGAATTATGCGCTGGATTTTACTCTTGCAAGAGTACCAATTTAAGATAAATTATATAAAAGGTTCCGATAACCAGGTCGCTGACGCACTCAGTAGAAATGCGTTACCAAATAGTGTAGATTAATTGTATTCGTAGGATTAGGATCTCCATGTATGTATATACCGTCTTGTACGACTTAAATTAGATTCTCTTGTAATATAATTAGTTAATGTATATGTCTGAATTTTGTGGCTCAATGTCTATTTTTTTTCTCGTATGTATATATATTTGTACCCATTAAATTACGAATAAATTATTTTGTCTCATATGTACTAATTTTATATCATTTCATTGCTCCATGTTCCTCTTATGATTAAGTTTGTATTAAAGGTTAGTTTCCCCTATAATCAAAAGATCAAAATAATCATATGTATTGAGGTAATACTAGCTAGGTGCATGAAGGTACGGTCGGTACAAGAAAATGAGTTCCCCACAACGGAGCTCTATCGTTGTCCTTCTCTCTTTTTTTTCGAAGTGACAACTTCCCCCGGAATAAAGGGATGTGATAGAACGGTTTGAGGCCGCATAATTTCAACCGCTATCCCATGTTGTTTAGAAACACGTTGCTACCCACGTGCATCTTCGCCTTGAAGCCGGGCGCGTTATCGCCCCACCTGAGTCAATATTTAACCAAGGAGGTTCATCCCACCCCGTTTCTCCCCATGCCCCGACCTCGCCAGATTGAGTTAGGCTTATGGGCAGATAAGGTTTGTTCTCTGGGTGCGGCTGGGCATTCCCTCGAAGCCCCCACTCTATTGTCCCCTACGCTGAGGGGATGGCTCGACTATTTATATGGAAACTTTACCAATAAGAGCAGAGTCAGATCCAGATTATCTTCGCGAGACATCCCGCCGATCCGGTCTCACCTTGTGCACCAGGGCCCTCTACCTCGAGATCCTCCATCTTTGTCCAGAAGAGGACAATATCCCTTGAGTGCCAAGGTTCGAGCCCTCAAGACGCTAAGTCCACAAGGCCCCCTTCCCTGGTGTTCAGAAAGAGAACTATGTTAGAACAGCCATTGTTCTTAGAGCCCGTTGACAAGAGACGGTTCTCACCTCCCCCCCCTGTTGCTCAGAAAGAGAATAACATTAGAACAGCCATTGCTCTTTGAGCCCGTTGACAAGAAATGGTTCTCACCCTTCCCCACTGTTGTTTAGAAAGAGAACAACGTTAGAACAGCCATTGTTCTTTGAGCCTGTAGACAAGAGACGGTTCTCACCCCCCCCTGTTGTTCAGAAGAGAACAACGTTTGAACAGCCATTGTTCTTGAAGCCCGTTCGTCAAGAAACGGTTCTCATTCCCAAGACGTCACGTCAGGATTATTTAATCCTCCCCTTTCGGCTGGAACTTCGCCAGCGGACTGAAGATTCCTTCGCGTCGCCTTCCTCTGCACAACAACTTGTAATTACGTAAGCTGAACATTACCTTTGAGTATTTAACCTTTTTGTCAACCCTATCCTGTGCTTTAAATGGGTTAGCGAACCATCCCATCCCTTTAATTTTTGTTTGTTTACCTTTTTTTAAATCTCTCCCAAATCTTAATCCTCGGATTAGCCAGATATTCCCACGGCCCTTTCCATTCTCTGTTTATGTAAACATTTTCCGTTTTGTGTGTTGTTGATAGTTTAATTAATAAAACTCTATTATATTAATGATAGCCATATTATTATCCTTGAGCTCAGTTCCACTCCTTAAGCATATTAAAGATAAATAACATCGGTCAACCAGATAACCACGCACTCTAAATATAATTCAATAAGTCCCTCAACGAATAGTTATATATGGTATACCGTCGAGAGTCCATTCTACGACAGTCATGGACCCCATCTCCCGGTCCTTGAGCCTGGCTCTTTCAGTCCTATGAGCTGAGCTTTTTGGTCCTTGGTTCTTGGATCTAGATTATTCGTCCTATCTTATAGATTCTGTAGTTTTAGGTTACTCGCTCCTGGTCCTAGATTTTCTATATGTTTCCTGGGTCTAGATCACCCCCTGTATCACCTAGGAAAGGAAACCAGGTAACACATCTGACAACATCATCACTTTCTCCACCGACGTTCTTTAATAAGTATTCTGGCTGTGATACCCTCGATGGTTTTCGTTTCCATGAGATAAATTCTAAAAATGTATTAGGTGATTTATGCTGTCAGAATGAGAATATATACATATTACAAGAAATACAAGTTTTTGTTATGATCAAACTTCCCTGGGAGTTTAGAAACTTCATGCAAATTTTTACAATTATATGCTCAGTCTCTCAGTGAGTGGAATGTTGCTATTCAGTGTTAGTTCTAATTCTACGGCTTCGAGAAAAGTTTAAGTACTTTTAGGGTGATGAAAAGTTGTTTTGTGATGAGCATTCTGGGATTTACGGGTGCCGTTGTGTAATATTGACATTGGTAAATGGATTCTAATTTTTTGCGTCGTTTAGAAGTTATAGTTTTCATACTGATGTTAGTTGATCCAGAATCATTTACAGCTATTCAATTAGTTAGTTAGTTAGTTAGTCAGCGCCGATCCTTCCATGATACTGGGAGGATCCCCGACCAGATAATGAAATTTTATATAATTCAATATAACAATCGCTGGTCGGCCTGAGGGCCCCAGGATCCGGTTCTCTTTTGGGAAGAGGTGCAAGGAAGTATTATGTTTTGACACCAAACAGCGTTCAGGTGGAAGCCTTCTTCACCCCGGGGAGAGGGACCTTTTCCGCGTCAGAGGTACCTGGATATAGATACCCATCGACAATATTCCTTAGAACTGAGAATGTGTGTGTTGTGCTGTGAAGGCGGGAGAGAAATGAAAGCAGTGTTGTGATTGGCTAGGTGTGAGGTGAAAGGTGTAAGATCTACCCACCCGAAAACGAACTGAGCACAGCGCGTCCACCAATCGGTAGCCATATCTCTCTGTGCGCTGACGTTTGTGTTCGCTCATGCCGGGATTTGGACTTGAACCCGGTACCGCAGCATTGTGAGGTCAACACTGTATCCACTCGGCTAGCTATTCCTTTATCTGTTGATCATAAAACATGTACATCCATGCAGTAGTTGCATCAATATGGTCTGAGTATGATAGTGACAAAGCAAAAGGTTTAACGCATAGTTCTACACAAGAAGAGGTGAAAGGTTAAAAAAAAAAAAATAATTACAGGAGATAAACCCCGTAAGGGGCGCGGCGATTTGCCATCCTGGCCGCCGTGCTGACGGGATCCAGCGCTCCGTCCGGCCCCAGCTTAGCCTCTCTTCTTTCCTTCAGATAGCCCGATTTCTCCCCTACCTCGTTGCTTTTCATACAACCTCTCCCACAACTTTCTCTGGTCAGCCTCTAATTTCACAGGGTAGATGCTGACCTTCTTCTCAAGCCAACCACCCCGGATCGGGGCTGGGGGGAGAGGGGACATTGTTCCCTAACCCCTCAGCTCCGGTTCAGGATGGGTTTTTTTTAACAACCTGCTTCATCCCCACCCATACCTTCCTCACATCCCCTTTCCTCTCCTCTTCACATTCTATCAATTTTACGCCATGTCCAAGGTGGAGCCGCCATGCCGATGGACTGCCAGGCCACCAGGCGGGAGGGGTGGTCCCGAATGGCGGCGCCTGGCTCTGCCGGGCTTGTAAGCACCTCTCACAGTGCGGGCAACTGCAAGAGGTGATGAGCTATTGCGTCCCGTATTAAAAAGAGGGTCACCATGCCCATGTATGACAAAAAAAACAAAAAAACCCAACCCTCAACTTCCCCAAGAAAATCAACGGAGCCGCCCTCGGGCAGCTCCACCGAGAAAATAGAAGTCCCCCCCCTTGTGCTTGCGCAAGGGACCCGCCATAATTCTTTAACCGGAGAGGAGGCTTACTCCTCTCCTACGCCTACGGGTGTAGGGGACTCCCCCTCACCCCCTTCTCTGGAGGTGCTTTCGGGCACTTCCCTATCTCCAGCGGCAGTCCCTCCTTTGCTTTCTAAGGGGACTGCCAAGAAAGCTAGCAGGCAGCCCATTGCCGACCGCCCCTCGTGCAAGCGGCTTGGTAGGGCAAACCCCCTTAAGGGGGAGAGGGAAGCCAGGCCCCTTCGGTCGCTTCCCTCAAAAGACCTGCTGGCAAGAATTTTAAACCTTGCTGGGGTCAAGGCCTGTGCCTCCACACACAAGACTGGCGACACTGCCAAGGGGACCGGCGATGTCTTGGGAAGGGATGGCCAACTGGAGGCCCCTCCTGTGATAAACATGGTCCTTGAGGAGACCCAGCCTCAGACCCAGCCGAACCCGAATCCGCCCCTATGCAAGGTCCTCCTCAAATGGCTGAGGGCTCCGAGGCAGTAAAAGGAGGAGAGGGATCTCCTCCGACAGGTGCCCCTACGACAACCAGGACCTTCTCCATTTCGGAGAGGGACCTGGCTGAGGCCGGTCCATCTGGCCTGGGGGCTTCTGCCGGCGGAGGTGAAAAGCGGGTTCATTCCCCGCCCTCCTCTCCAAAAAAGAAAAAGACAAAGAAGACTAAAAAGACGAAAAAGACTCGGGGCTCCTCTCCATCCGCGGGGGCTACGGGGACGGATGGGTCTGCTACCACTTTGGTAGGCGACTAAGCCAAGATCGGCACATCCGGCCCCTCTACCCCCTCGTGTGCGGAGCCCCTGACCAAGACTTACACCAAGAGTGCACAGGGCAGAGCCTCGATGACATCGGGGCCCCTCATTCAGAGGTTACCTGGCGTTTTCGAGCCCGCTGGCTTCAAACGCTTCCTCGTTATTCGCTCCACTGATGGCACCATGTTGTCCAAGGGCAACATGATCCATCAGAGGAGAGGATTAGCTAGTGCAATTGGTAGAGAGCCGAAGGTGACCCGTTTCTCGGACGGCAGCCTTCTGGCGAATGCGGCGAATCCCGCCGAGGCGGCCAAGATAAGTGCTCTTCGGACACTTCATGGCACCCCGGTGAGTGTGACGCCGCACTCTACCATGAACTTTGTGAAAGGAGTAGTTTATGCGAGGGAACTCGTTGACTACTCCATTAAGGACATCACCCTAGAGCTGGCCGACCATATGGCAGTCAAGGTCGAACGTGTGATGAGAAAACAGGGAGGGGCTTCGAGACCCACCCCTACACTCTTCGTCACGTTCGACTGTGACAAGCTCCCTGAGTCGGTGCGTGCCGGTTGGTACCGCTACCGCGTGAAGGCATTCGTGCCACTGCCGCGGCGGTGCTATTACTGTCACCGCTTCGGCCATACGAATCGCTCATGTAGACGTGCAAAGTCGGGGTCACCCGAAGTCTGTGTAAATTGCTCCAAGGTCGCACACGATAAGTCCAAATCGTGTGTGGCCAAGTGTGTCAATTGCGGAGAGCCGCACCCTGCTTCTTCGAAGCAATGTGGTGCATATCTCCTTAAAAAAGAAATCCTAGCAGTTCAGGCCCAGGATAGACTCTCATTCCGCGAGGCTAAGGACTTAGTCCTGGCGCGCCCGGCTCTGCCTGGGACGTCATATGCCTCAATAGTTCGAAAGGCACCCTCTGCTCCTGGCCCATCCAGGCCAACGAGCACGGTTGTTTTCGCGCCAATTCGGAGCCATTCTGCGGGCTCTACCCAACCCCGGCGCTCCCCTGGTATAGCTGGCGGCAAAAAATGTTCATACCCAGCCCCGGCTAAAACCTGGGCTTCCCCCTCTTCCCCCAGCGTGACCGTTTCCCGCAAGGCGAAACGGCCACGCGCCTCCACCGAGTCGTTAGACTCACAGGAGGCAAAACCCCTGAAAATGGTCGCTAGGCTATCTTCAGGGGTTCCTAAGGCTGTCCCCCGAAAGGAGGACAGCAACAAAGGAGCTTCGGCTCCTTCGCCCACGCCCCGAGGTAAAGCGAGTGGCTCGGAGACGGTGGTTCCTCGAAAAGAGGCCCCCCCGCCTCCAAAGCCGCAGCGCCCGCCTAAGGTTTCGAGGCGGAGGGAGGAAAAGACTCGCATGGCGAGCCGAACCTCCCCCAATAAGCCCTCGAAGGCGACAGCGCCTCCAGTGCTTTGTCCGGCCAACAGCGCCCGGGGTTCTGCCCCCGGGAAGCGTACGGCCATTCCCGTGAGGGTCTTCAATTCGAGGAGGGTTCCCGCGTCTCCGCCGAGCTAGGCCTGGAGGGCATATTCCTTCAATGGAATTGCCGTGGACTCCGGGCCAACTGGGAGGAGCTGCGGAGGCTCGTCTCGTCCCGTTCCCCGTTAGCTATTTTTTTGCAGGAGACCATGCTAGGCGCGTGCCCCCTGCCTGCCCTCCCGGGGTATAAGGGTCTTGCGACCCCACCACCGCGGGATGGCCGGGCTGGGGGATGCGCGGTTTACACCCGGCATGATGTCTTCGTTCTTCCTTTCACTTTAGATACCTCCTTTCAGGCAGTGGCTGTGCAGCTGCACCTGGATAGGAGGTATACTCTGATTTCTGCGTACATTCCACCGTCAGCTGACTTCGACGCGGGGGACCTCCGCTGCGTCGTGGCACGGTTGCCGAGGCCCTATCTCTTGCTTGGAGATCTGAACGGCAGGCATCCCCTCTGGGGAGATTACTCCCTAAATCCCAGTGGACAAGTCCTTGCCGATCTGATCGAAGAGCTTGAGATGGGTGTCCTAAACGTGGATGAGTTTACGCATCGCTGTCCGAGAACCGCTTCATTTTCTTGCCTTGACCTATCTTTGTGCTCTTCGGATGCACAGCCTGATTTTGATTGGGGGGTGGTCGATGACCTCCATGGTAGTAATCACTTTCCCATTCAAATATCATTTTCAGGGCAACTGCCGCCTGAGAGACCACCTCGGTGGTGCTTGGCGCGGGCGCTGTGGCCTGCATTTCAGGAAATGACTGAATTCTCTATCTCAGTCGAGGAGTTTAGGTCGTTAGATGAGGCCGTTGAGTTCTTCTCCGGCAACCTCATCGCCGTGGGCCTGACTACTATTCCTAGGACGTCTGGCCGTTTTGCACGCCGACCACTCCCATGGTGGTCGGCCGAGTGTGAGACGGCCCTCAAACAGAAGCGTTATGCCTATATGCGCTATAAGCGACGCCCGAACGATTTCACTGTCGCTGAATTGCGTCGGGCTAGGGCTAGGTTTCGGTATATTTCGAAGCACGCCCGCCGCTCTTCTTGGCGGGCATACGTGTCTTCACTTAACGGGAAGACCCCTTTAGCTGAGAAGTCCCCCACGTCAAAGTCAGCTGACGGTGGAATGTACGCAGAAATCAGAGTATACCTCCTATTCAGGTGCAGTGGCACATCGACTGCCTGAAAATGGGTATCCAAAGAGAAAAGAAGAACGGAGACATCATGCCGGGTGTAAACCGCGCATCCCCCAGCCCGGCCATCCCGCGGTGTTGGGGTCACAAGAACCTTATACCCCGGGAGGGCAGGTAGGGGGCACTCGCTTAGCATGGTCTCCTGCAAAAAGATAGCTAACGGGGAACGGGACGAGACGAGCCTCGGCAGCTCCTCCAAGCTGGCCCGGAGTCCATGGCAATTCTATTAAAGGAATATGCCCTCCAGGCCTAGCTCGGAGGAGACGAGGTGGCCCTCTTCGAACTGAAGACCCTCACGGGAATGGCCATACGCTTCCCGGGGGCAGAATCCCGGGTGCTGTTAGCCGGACAAAGCGCTGAAGGCGCTGTTAGCCGGACAAAGCGCTGAAGGCGCTGTCGCCTTCGAAGACTTATTGGGTCAGGTTGGGCTCGCCATGCGAGTCTTTTCTTCCCACCGCCTGGAAACCTTAGGCGGGCTTTGCGGCTTCATAGGCGGGGGCCCTCTTTTCGAGGAACCACCGTCTCCGAGCCACTCGCTACACCTCAGGGCGTGGGCGAAGGAGCCGAAGCTCCTTGTTGCTGTCCTCCTTTCGGTGGACAGCTTTAAGAACCCCGGAAGATGGCCTTACGAACATCTTTAGGCGTGTTGCCTCCTGTGAGTCTAACAAATCGGTGGAGGCGCGTGGCTGTTTCACCTAACGGGAAACGGTCACGCTAGGGAGAGAGGGGGGAGCCCTGGTTTTAGCCGGGGCTGGGTATGAATCCTTTTTGCCGCTAGCTTTACCAGGGAAGCGCCTCGGTTGGGTAGAGCCCGCAGAAGGGCTCCAAATGGGCGCGGAAACAACCGTGCTCGTTGGCCTGGATGGAGCAGGAGCAGAGGGTTCCTTTCTAACTAATGAGGCATATGACGTTCCAGGCAGAGCCGGGCGCGCAAGGACCAAGTTCTTAGCCTCGCGGAATTAGAGTCGATCCTGGGCCTGAACGGCTAGGATTTCTTTGTTAAGGAGATATGCACCACATTGCTTCGAAGAAGCATGGTGCGTCTCTCCGCACTTGACACACTTGGCCACACACGATTTGGACTTATCGTGTGCGACCTTGGAGCAATTTACACAGACTTCTGGTGACGCCGACTTTGCACGTCTACATGAGCGATTCGTATGGCCGAAGCGGTGACAGTAATAGCACCGCCGCGGCTTTGGCACGAATGCCTTCACGTGGTAGCGGTACCAACCAGCACGCACCGACTCGGAGACCTTGTCACAGTCGAACGCGACGAAAAGTGTAGGGGTTGGTCTCGATGCCCCTCCCTGTTATCTTATCACACGTTCGACCTTGACCGCTTCTTGGTCGGCCAGCTCTAGGGTGATGTCGTTAATGGAGTAGTCAACGAGTTTCCTTGCATAAACTACTACTTTCACAAAGTTCATAGTAGAGTGCGGCGTCACACTCACCGGGGTGCCATCAAGTGTCCAAAGAGCACTTATCTTGGCCGCCTCGGTGGGATTCGCCGCATTCGCCAGAAGGCTCCCGTCCGAGAAACGGGTCACCTTCGGCTCTCTACCAATTGCACTAGCTAATCCTCTTCTCTGATGGATTATGTTGCACTCGGAAAACATGGTGCCATCAGTGGAGTGAATAACGAAGAAGCGTTTAAAGCCAACGGGCTCTAAAACGCCAGGTAACCTCTAAATGAGGGGCCCCGATGTCATCGAGGCTCCGCCCTGTGCACTTTTGTTCTTAGTCAGGGGCTCCGCAACCGGGGAGGCAGAGGGGGCGGATGTGCCGATCTTGTTTTGGTCGCTTTCCAGAGTGGCAGCAGACCCCTCCGTCCCCACAGCCCCCGCGGATGGAGAGGAGAGGAGCCCCGAGTCTTTTTTGTCTTTTTAGTCTTTTTCTTTTTTGGAGAGGAGGGCGGGGAATGAACCCGCTTCTCAACTCTACCGGAAGAAATCCTAAGGCCAGATAAACCGGCTTCAGCCAGGTTATTCTCCGAAATGGAGAAGGTCCTGGTAGTCGTGGGGGCACCGGTCGGAGGAAATCCCTCTTCTCCTTGTACTTCTTCGGAAACCGCAGCCGTTTTAGGAGGACCTTGCATAGGGGTGGATTCGGAGTCGGTGCTTGGCGCCAAGCCTGGATTCCCCCCTATGGAAGGCCCTACCGTCTGAGGCTGGGTTTCCTCAAGGACCATGTCTATCTCAGAGGGGGCCTCCAGTTGGCCATCCCCTCCCCCCCCCAAGACATCGCAGGTCCCGTTTACAGTATCGTCACTAGTCTTCTTTGGGAAGGCATGGGCCTTGACACCGGCAAGGTTCAATATTCTTGCCAGCACGTCTTTTGAGGGAAGCGCCTGAAGGGGCCTGGCTTCCCTCTTCCCCCTAAGGGGGTTTGCCCTACCAAGCTGCTTCGATGTGGAGCGGCTCGCTAAGAGCTGCATGCTGGCTTTCTTAGCAGTCCCCTTGGAAAGAACAGAGGGGACTGCCAATGATAAAAGGGAGGTGCCCGAAAGCACCTCCAGAGAAGGGGGTGAGGGGGAGTCCCCTACACCCGTAAGCGAAGGAGAGGATTAAGCCTCCTGCTCCGGTTAGAGATATATGGAGGGTCCCCTGAGCAAGCACAAAGGCAGGGACCTCCATTTTTTTGCTGGAGCTGCCCAAGGGCGGCTCCGTCGATGTTATAGGGGAAGTTGGGGTTTGGGTTTTTTTATACTCATCATTGGGCATGCTGACCCTCTTTTTTACACGGGATGCAATCGCGCATCACCTCTCGCAGTAGCCTGCACTGCAAGAGGTGCTTACAAGCCCGGCAGAGCCCGGCGCCGCCATTTAAGACTACCCCTCCCGCCTGGTGGCCTGGCAGTCAAACGGCATGGCGGCTCCACCTTAAACACGGCGTAAAACAGATAGATTTTGAAGACGAGAGGAAAAGGGATGTGAGGAAGGTATGGGTGGGGATGAAGCAGGTTGTTAAAAACCAACTACCCCAGACCGGAGCTCAGGGGTTAGGAAACATTGGCCCTTCCCCCCTCAGCCCTGATCCAGGATGGTTAACCGAGGAGAAGGTCAGCATCTACCCTGTGAAATTAGAGGCTGACCAGAGAAAGTTGTGTGAAAAGAGAGGAAACAAGTGTTTTAAAGGAAGGAAGAGATGCTAAGCTGGGGCCTGGACGGGGTGCTGAGTTCAGCACGGCGGCCAGGATGGAAAATCACCGCGCCCCTTACGGGGGTAAGAAGTAGCAAGTGATAAGCACTCCGTGGGTAAGAAAGAACTTAATTAAGAACTTGTTTTTGCGCAAGTTTTTAGGCATCACACTCATCCCTCAACTGACAGGTATTATCAAGAAATTCTTTTAACTTAAAGGAAAGGATTATATTTAATATAAATAAAAATACCTTTATCCATCAATCTAGTTTCCATTATTATTGACACTGCCCTCCCATCTTTTAACTAATTCCTTTCTTGAAGAATCCATTCGATTTTATTTAAATTTGTAATTAGATTTCATTTGCCACCCACCTCCGCCATATCAGAGTAAACTTTGACATGTATGTAATGTTGTAATAACCTAACTGAATGGTAGTCTCATGACACAATCACCCGTGAATAAAGTGGATCTTCTCAGGCTAAGGCAATTATTTTTTCTTAGGTCGAGAATTAGATACCACTACGGCCTTAAGATCACCAAGATGGAATGCACTATGGCGGCCTATACGCTAGGGTTTTTGACCTAAATCGCAGGATGGTATATTCTTTAATCAACGTTGACTTTTCCGAATATTCAACACATTTCCTGACACTTTCTCTAATGTGGTACTACTCTTATATTGATAAAGCATGATGTACCTTATCTTTGTTTCTCTTGCCTCCCTCACTAATGAAGTGTTCTCACATACCTTAGCTTACAAAAAAACCTAGGCATTATCCATAACACTATATTTTAAGAACAGGACTTTTGGGATGTGTTGAATATAAATTTTTGCACGCTCCTGCGCCGGGGGGACCTCTCCCCGACGCACCAGCTTGCTTCCTTTCCCCCTTTTGGGGTGTTGTTTTTTTTTCTCTCTCTAATTTTATTTTAAAGTAGCCTAGAACTAGGCCAGTTTTAATACGGCGACTAATGCCCAAGTAGGCAGTCGCCAGATGAGCTCTTAAAAAAAAAAAAAATTGAATATAAATTTTGATTCTCTTAGTTTGCATGTATAAATTGACCAAGAGCAAATAGGGAGCTCAGAAAAACATAAATATGACCAGGCAATGGCTTCGCCACGTCCCTCTACCGGGGGGAGCTTGCGCTTCACTACTAAGATTAAAATTTAAAATATAAAATAGAAGCCGTGGTTAAATTTTAGAGATTTTCTGAACTTCGCCAATTATAATAATTTTAAAAAGGAACTCTAAACTAAATTTCCCCCCTTTCAAAATATTACGTTGCTAAAATATATTTATAGAAGAAGATATATAAAAATAAATTTTTTGAACTTCACCATTTGTAATTCTTTGGGTTTTAAAAAATTCACAAAATTTCGATACTTATATTTATTTCTAAACTTCCCCATTTTGTTTTTTGATATTATAAAAGAATTATTGGAAATAACTTTGATAAAAAAACATGTCATAACCAAACTAAGATGAAATTATTATTCAAATACTGAGAAAATACCCTTCTTAAATTATTGAGTTAGTGATGATGATTATCGAATCGTGAGGAATTTTTTAAACAAGACTAATTACAAATGGTGAAGTCCAGAAAATGTATTAAAATTAAGATTTTTTTTCGTTTATTCGAATCTTTTATTGAACTTCTTTCTAAAATAGATTTTAATCCAATAAAGCAAAATCAAACTATTAAATAAAATTTTAAATGGAAAAAAAATGAGATCTGAGGATTCTGTTTTCGTATTTGAAAAGAATTCCTTTTTTTCTTGTATTTAGGCCTATAAAAAAACAAGCCGCTGTTCTCTTCCTTAACAGGAAGAGCTTGGTTACACAGGCACCCCTGCGGGGTGTGGTCTACGGCCTTATTTGCTAATCTTAACCGCCTTTTTTAATCCCCTTTATAGACTCTATATTTATTTGAGAAAAGAATGAATAATGTACACAAGGGAACATCCTTTTTCTCATTCTCTGTTGCATGGGATTTTTTAACTGATTCTAATTAGTTTTTAAACGCCGATTTCAAATCTAATATCGAGTTTTCTCTGTATGCTCTAATTTGCATGGCTTCTTCAAGTAGACATAAACGCATAAATGATCCAGATGTATTATTTTACATCTGTACCTGCTACACAATCGTTGGTCAAAGGCGAAATATAACAGTGTTTGGGTGCCTTGCCTTTAAGGCCTAATTTGATGTTCCCCTTTGTGACCAATGTAAGAATGGGAATGCTTTGCGATTAGGCTAAAGGAAAACGAAAAGGTCTACCTCTTGGATTCACTATAGTTTAGCAAGAGCTAAATGACCACATATCTCACTGCTATTTTTGCCTGGTCAAAACTAAAGGGGTTGGCAAGAAAAACCGACATAATATCTCCTATCCCAGTAGTCGTCTGCTATTCGACCTACATCGCCATCTGCTCAGAAGTTTCAAAACATAGTATCAGATCTGAAGAGTCCTCATCTAATTCAAAAGGGTTACCAACCCCAGATAGCTTTACTCAGGCGAAACTGAATGACTTAGCCCGTTATTTAGCACTCTTAGAAAGCAGAGGAGCTATTTATTAGCCTCCAGCCTAAATAAAAAAAACGTTCTTGATAGCTCTACAAAGCTGATATTTCAGAGTACGGGATCATATTTATTTTTAACTTTGTTTGTAGGAAACCAGCAATCTGTGTAGTACCACGATAGGATCTTTTCTCCTATTATTGGGCAATTTCGTCTCTTTAGCCAGATGGCTGAAGGGCCGGTTATTTGAGTATCTTGTGACATCTTTAGTGTTACGATATCCTTTATTTTTGTAAAATCATAAACATTGTTTTCACCCTTAAAAAATGACAACATACGAACTTGCTAGAGAAAGAAAAATATCTGGAGTGTTTACCAGTGCAGTGGGTTTTCAGAGGGATTTGAAGGGAAATGTGCCAGGGTTTCATGAATGTAGTTCCTAATAGATCGGCAGAAACATTATCACTAACTCTATAATTTAAAAAGGTGATTTTCTTTGAGTACTTGAATAATAATTTCATCTTAGTTTGGTTATGTCTTATGTTTTATTGTCAAAGTTATTCCTAATAATTCTTTTATAATATCAAAAAACAAAATGATGAAGTCCAGAAATAAATATAAGTATCGAAATTTTGTAGATTTTTTAAAACCCAAAGAATTACAAATGAAGTTCAGAAAATTTATTTTTATATATCTTTTTCTGTAACTATTTTAGCAACGTGATATTTTGAGAGGGGGAAAATTTAGTTTAGAGTTTCTTTTTAAAATGATTATAATTAGCGAAGTTCATAAAATTTAAAAAAATTTAACCATGGCTGCTTTTTTTTAGATATTAAATTTTAATCTTAGTAGCGAAGCGCAAGCTACACCGTAGGGGAGAGTGGCGGAGCCAGTGTCTGGTTATCTACAAGGTGTCCCAGAAAAAAGTTACCGTAATTTGAATTAATATAACTCAAAACTTATTAGAGATTTTTGAGTCCTGCAAAAACAAAACATATTTACCAAGTGTTTATCTGTCGATTCTGGAAATTTCATTAAATTTACTTTTATGATATTGATACACTAATGGGTTTATTGGAGGCGATCAAAATTATGTTTGCGCAAGGAAGTAAAATAATGAAACTTCGAAGTTTTAAATCAACAAATATATTTAAATCCATTTTTGACAAAAACAGTCCTCATATGGGTAATACAAATTTATTTTTTACTTTTCTAAGCACCGTTTCCTTCCCCATGTCCTCCATTTCTCTCCAAGCACAGTTGCGCCTTTGATCGCATTGATTGAACAACTTTTTTGATTAACTTGTGATTTTCCTTAAGTCTATTGACTTCACATGTACCTCTTAACTGGTTGATGATTTGTGGTAGAGTAGAATACACTTTATTCGTTAAATATCCCCATAAGAAATAATCGCGCGGTGTCAAGTCAGGGGATCTTGGGGGCCATTTAATTGAATGATTTAGCACGACAATGTGGTTGTCAAACGCTTCTCTTAGTTTTGTTCTTACAGCAAGCTATCTATGAGCTGGTGCGCCGTCTTGAATCCACAAAAGTCTATTGAATTGATTGCCGTAAATCGAGCGGAGTTCCGAGAAGATCCTTTCGTTGATCACGCTCAGGTAGACAGCACCATTCAAGTTATTCTCGTAAAACAATGGGCCGGAAAGATAGCCATTCCCGCATATTCCGATCCGCAGAGACACTTTCTGCTGACAAATACGTGTGTCAAAGTTGGATGCTGGGGGGTGGTTCAGCGATGCATATTGCCGAATGTTATGGCTATTTACCTTTCCATTCATGAAAAAGGCTGCCTCGTCACCTATCACAATGTTTTCTAAGAAACAAGCAGGTGGTTTATGGAGAAGCCATTCGACAAATTGTCTACGACGAGGAAAATCAGTTTCAAGAAGCTGGTGTCTTGAATGCATCTTATGGGGATGCCATTTTAAGTCATCTTTAATAATGCGGTTAAATAATGTCTTTGACAATTGTAACCCATTTTTTTCTGAATGATACATGTAGATTTTGAAGAAGTGAGATCTGAACATTTTCGATATTTTCTGTTGTTCTTATGGTTCTCATACGACGCAAACGACCTTTATTTAGATTTAAGCATGTTTCTTCATGTTGGTATTTGCGAACATTTTTCCAAATTGTGGGCTTGCTTGGTGGGTGCCTACGTTGTTCAAATGAATCTTGTACTTGTTTAATACTGCCAGTCTTAATAAAGTTTGTGACTACAAATACGCGTTGATCTTTTGTTAACTGCATGATTCAAAAGATTCTATGCAAGTAAACATTTACACAGAAACGCTTTGATTTGCTTAGTAAGCAATAAGGACGAGACCATAGCACAGCGTGGCTGAAAAACAACTGTAAAATGGCCTAGGCTTTGCTTGAAGAATCGCACAGTGACCTAGTCTACCTAGGCTCCCTATGCTTATCTTGAAAGTGCACGGTGGCCTAGCCTTCTTAGGCTTCGTTTCATTATTTTACTTCCTTGCGCAAACATATTCTTGATAGCTATCACTAAACCCATTAGTGTATAAAGATCATAAAAGGAAATTTAATGGAATTTCCAGAATCCACAGAGAAATAGTTGGTAAATAAAACACTCTTGTAGGAGCCCAAAATCTCCATTAGTTTTTGAATTATGCTAATTCAAAGTACGGGAACTTTTTTCTGGGACACCCGGTATAATTAATCCTTGCGAGAGATGTGGTATATACATTTGATTCTTAACCACTCGCAGAAATTTAAAGATCCAGAACCAGGCGCCCACACAAACCAATTAGAGTCTCTGGGCGAAGACGAAAATGGAGAATAAAAAAGAATATGGAATTGCTCGTTCTCTGATCGACTCCTATATGTGCGAGTTTTTATAGAGGCAAGGAAATGAAGGAAAAGACTTAGTTACTCAAATTTACAAAGACATCGTAAAATATTATCTATTAAATAAAGTTTAGCTTTTACTTTTTTCGTTCTTTAGCTTTTTTTAAGTTTACTTTTATTCACCCTCTAACCCCCATCCATAATATTTATAATGATCCCTTCTTTTTGAATGCCGCGCATGAAAAAGGCAGTTTAACCTCCTTAGGAGAAGAAATTGCGCCATAATAAGAGTAAAGATCTCTACGATATCCTAGATCTTCTAGCACATTTAGGTGTTGCCTCGTATAAGCCAACAGAATGTTCTCTTGCATAGTGGAAATATGTTTGGTGTCTGCCAGTTGGTCACTCGGTACATTTGAAAGAAACGAATGCCGAAATAAAAATTGGTAATTGACTTATTCAAAACTTTAGAGCACAAATTGATAATTTATCTGGAGCTAAAATTGATCAACTATCCTCCTTGGCGAACAGAAAGGTTTCACTAAGTTCCCATGCTATTTCTACATCTGTAATCAGACCAGATTGTCACTGGTGGTTGAAAGAAGAGATCGGCTCGTGTTAGGGTAAGAGAGGCGGATAAATTACTTAAATATTCTGGTGAATATTTTTCCTTATCAATTACCAATATGGCGGTTGTAAGCTTCACTAGAAGCTTTTATAATGGTTCATTAGAAGTGAATGACAAGTGTGAAAGTGAAGGAGACATCAACCATCTGAGTACGACGAGTAGGAACAGTCCTAAGATGCCTCCCGCAACCTTACGAGGAGCGGTCAATAAGTTTTTCAATTCAGAAAAAAGGAAACAAGATATGAGGAAAAGTGTTTTATTATTTTTCAATATAACTACCCTCGACTTAAATGCACTTGCGCCACTTGTCCCTGAGGCTTCGCATTCCCGACAACCATAAATCTTCCGACTGCTGTTCAATCTACTCCTGGACGGCGAGCTGGACATCTTCTTCGTCTCCAAACCGGCGTCCACGCAGTGCAGCCTTGAGCTGGCGAAATAAAAAGTAGTCGCTAGGGGCCAGATCTGGACTGTAGGGGGGATGGTTGAGCTCCTCAAATCCGCACTGGCGCAGGGCAGCTTGTGCAACTCTGGCCTTGTGAACTTTGACGACGTTGAAGTCGATCATGGGGCGTGAGGTTTCGTGAGGTTTCTAGGAACCCAACGGGCAGAGATCTTGGTCATGGCCCAATTGTCGTGGATGATGTTGATAACACTTCCATGTGATATTCCAAACTCTCACTCGATTTCTTCGACCTTCACCCGTAGATTTTAGAGGATCATATTCTCCACACGGGCAACATTGTCCTCGTTGGTCACGTCTGACGGGAGTCATGGACGGGGGTCATCTTTAATCGACTCACGACCAGGGCGGAACTCCCTATTCCAGCGAGCAATGGTTGCATAGGAAGAGGCGGTGTCGGTGTACACTGCAACCATGCGTTTATGGATATCTTTTGCATTCTTGCCTTCCTTGGTCAAAATTTGATCACTGCGCGGTGCTCAACATTCTCAAATGTTGAAAAATTTGTGACTAACGATTTGCGATCAGCTACTGCTTCTTAAATAGATGAGGCAGGAGCGTGCGGCTGTAAGTCCTGACTTTTCATAACTTGTCCTATCACCCTTACAAACAGCCATCTCCTTCCTCTGTTTTGCTCTTCTGATTCGCAAAACTTATTGACTGCTCCTTGTATATCTAGTCTTTAGCTATCAATAAAAAAGTGGAGGATTAAGGTCGTATTGACGATGAGAATTAAAGTAAAATGGGGTCACGAGGCTATCGAGAATGGTACCACAATTTCTGACCACGCAACCGTTTTATTCCGCATTCTCTAGCCGTGATGCTGCTATACCACCATTCATTGCGGGTCGTGATGTCTCGGACAGCCTCTAACTGTCCTTTACTTCCAGAGGCGGAGAACCCTTAAACGAAAGGTTACATTATGTGGGTTGCGTTCCGCTTTTGCTTCGTGCGCGGATACTGTCCCTGGTCTAGTCGATCTCCCGTACGCCATGCTTCAACACTTGTGTGAGCAAGGCATGGCATTTCTGCTAGCTTTATTTAACAGGTACTGAGTAGAAGGTATCCTCCAAGACTCCTGGCGAATCTCTAACGTGCTCGCTTTTCGCAAATCGGGGAGAGATCACTCTACTTCGGCCGGTTTCCGCACACTCGTTCTAACCTCCTTCGTGTGTAAGTTGATGGATAAATTGGTATATGTTAGATTAGCCCTTTTTCCGCACAGTGCGGCTTCCGAAAGTTCCACTCCACGTTGGATGATCTGTTCCAACTGGAAAATAGCATCTGCAGGCCTTCATTTTTAGATAGCACTACGCCACGGTGTTTTTCAATATAGAGAAGGCCTATGATCACGCATGTCGATGTGGTTTCATTGACGACACACGATGAGGCCGAGGGGGCACCTGCCAATCTATATTTCTAATAGTTTGTGAGATCGTCGATTCCGCGTACGGGTGAGGCGGGGGCGGGGGGGTATTCGGAACTATAGAGTAGGAATAGTGTGTTCCACAATAATTTCACGGATGACAAGCGCCAAAAGAGCCTATCAAAGTTGATATGTCCTCCGTGTAAACTCTCAGCACCGGACATCAAAGGAATCACCTCGACACTGGTGGAAGATGCTCTCGCTACGCCCTACGTGGACGACCTTTTGATATCTTGTGACGCGGCCTAGATGCTAACTCTGGAGATTCGACCTAAACAGTCATTGGATACCGTTACTCGCTATGCCGAAACGCATTGGCTTCGGCTTTCCTTGGCCAACACCAAAGTTGTGGACATCTGCCACCATCCACGGCTTCATCGTGACACAAAATTGTTTCTAAAAGGGTTTGCCTGGAACTGGTGGAATTGGACCTTTTCCTTGGACTTGTATTTGACTGACGCCTCAGCCTAGAGGCTCATATTTGCAGGCTTAGCGTCTTTTGTACCCGCGCCATGGATATTCTTCGTTCCGTAATGTTCAGTACCTGAGGCGCTGATAGGGCTACTGCCTTACTTTTTTATCGATCATTTGTTCATTCGAAGCTCGACTACGGATGCGAGATTCATCCATCCGCAGCCAAATGTGTATTGTGAAAGTTGGACTCGATTTACCACAATAGCCTTCGCCTGGCTACCGATGCCTTCCGCACAACCCCTATGAGAGCCTAAATGTCGATACCCGGGAGATGCCATTATCTATACGATGTGCAAAGTGTATTATTCTCCTCTACGAGCAAAGCCTTCGCCTTCCTTAGTCGCCAACAGCTCTCACTGCATCAGCAGCTGATCTCGTCGGTGGCTATGTCACCGAGAGGTGCCAGTCCTACCCTAGGTTAAGAAAGTCCTTCGAGATATCGGTATAGCTCTCGGGTCACTGGCGTCCCTGGTTCTGCCCAAGATGACACCAGGGAGGGTACCACCTTTGATTATTTGTCGTCACGCCTCTGCTCCCAAGGCTTCTACAGTGCCGGGAGTATTGCGTTCGGCCTTTGTGTCATATACTTCGTGTCACGCTGGAACCTTGCCACTGTATACGGATGGCTCCATGTCCCAAGAGAGGGTTGGTTTTCACACCGTATTCTCTCTGTTTGAAGTCAGTGAGGGCTCTGCCAGGCGCTGTGCCTGTCTTGACGGCCAAGCTGGTTGCAATAAACCGCTCGGTACAGGACAAGAGTGGATTGTGATTCATAGCGACTCCTAAAGTACCCTGAATGCTCTCGGGGCTACAGAATCTCCGCATCCTATGGTTCGCGATATCCGTGACGCTACATTTTTGTTGAACTGGGTGAATGTCGAGATTCTCTTCTGCTGGGTTTCTGAACATGTAGGAATTGCTTGGAATGAGCGTGCCGATGAGCGAGCATAAGAGTCAACGATGACTGGGCGACCGACCTAACGTTTTGCTCTTCCTCACACCGATTACATGGCAGGAATATAGGCAGCTTTCCGGGCTGCTTGGCAAAGAAGATGCGAGACGGTTGAGGGAAACTTAAATTTACGTGCCATTGCGCTGCGATTGTTCTCATGGACTACTCCCCAATGCAGTGATGGCTTCAGCTTGCTTTCTGGCATCTCCATATTGGGCACACTCGTGGGACGCACTGCCATTCGATGGAGCGCTCGCCTGCGCCTGTTTGTGACGACTTCGTTTTTCCTCAGATTGTTCGGCACAAATTTGTTGAATATTCAAGTCTGGGTGATCTTCGCGTACGTACCTGTCCCAGTACCGGAACGTTTTGGTCACTACCGCTTGTCCCTTGTACTCGTGACTGGTTTGTGCACACAAACTTGTTGACTATACTAAGTTTTGGAGAGGGCTGACCTCCTTCACTTTATCTGACTGTTTTATGTAGGTCACATGGGCGGGCCTTTTCCCGACGACGGAGTAGCCTTCTTTTTGTTGCCTTTTGCTTTGTTTACTTTGTTGTTCTTTTAGCGCTTGTATTTTTTATCGTTATTATTTGTTACTTACATATTGTTATTTATTTTTAATATTGCCTAGTAGAAGTAGGCTGTGGTGTGAGTACGGCGAGTTTTGCCTTATTTAGAAGTCGACAGATTGGCTCCTAAAATAATAAAAAAAATAACAAAACTAGCATAGACAGTAATCCAATGAGTTCCCGGCCATCTAGTCTTCTAAACACTTTCATTACTAAGACTTTCCAAGGGGAATCACCAAAGTCTAGATTTTACACGAGTGACAGAATTACAAAGCCTTCCGATTCAACCAAAATCCTTATAATGGAATACATAGAATGAAAGTAACAAATTAAATGAATAAAACTTGATCTCGTAAATCAGAATAACTAAGATGTTTCTGTAATATTAAATAAATATTTTATTTTTCTTCCTCCCTGACCGAATCAATTGAGTCAGGAGTTTTCCGCTACATTTTGCCTTCAATTTATAAGAAATCAATAATTGGATTTCAAAGCTCGGCTAATGCTTTCTTGACCCGTGACAGGCGAAGGAAATGCGCAAATTCTGAAACATTAGATGAATGGAGAAGTCTATGGCCTTTATTTTTACATTGTTTTCTCTGTCTCTTAAATTAAGTGGTTTACGGTCGTGTTATTTGAGTGGTTAGCAACCACCCAATGTATTGGGTATGCTAGGAAGTGGCTTTTCCTCCACATCCAGTAAGCAAATGTAATTCATATCACTGTCGGTGGCTGTTCATTGGGGTATCAACCACGCAATCTCCATATTGTTGGCGGGGTACGCTATCGCAAAGCGGGTAAAGGAAACCTTAACTCTAGGGCTAAATAAATATGATCGTAAGTCAAACAAAAGATAATTTATTAAAAGATAAGCTACAGAGCGGAATACGACTAATCTCTTTAGCAGGTTTCCTTTGTTTGTACAGGTTATGCCATCAATCTTAGTGTGGGCTGCCGCACTCTGTTCTCACGACTGATTATATCCACAATTGACGCAAAGTAATCAATATTTTATTTTTTTGTGCGGATTGATTCTTCAGTCCGAATTTAGCTATCCTCTCCTCATTTGGTCATTGCCCTCTCAACTCTCCATTATTTTCAAATGGACGGCGGGGCGTCACACAAATTTGGACGCACAAACCTATGCTGGGAGGTACATTTACACCTGACATAGTGATGTGGCCCTAGATAGGTCATTAAATTAGGGAACACTTGTTCTATTATTATTCGGAATTTAAATTTAGAATTGATTTGATTTATTCATTTTCTCAGGGTAAAAAAAAAAGATCATCATCGTAGAGGTAAATTTATCGATACTAAGTTAATTATAATTACTACATTTGACTAGTTATCACATGAAGAGACAATGGTAACTTAATATAGCTTCAAATTTTCGACGAATCGAATCTCAATGGACTTCTGCAAAGAATGATAAAATATTGAGTTCACCGCGAATATCCATCATTGACCATCACAGATAATTTGGCGTATGGTCACGTCTTTCTCTCTCATTGGATTGGTCAAAGCTGAATAATTGTCTCCGATGAGGCCCATTCAGATCACAAAAGGAAGGTGCTGAGTGTAGGGACAATTTGAGAGAATTGCCAGATTCATTAAGAGCGATCTATACGCCCGAAAAGCAATAGCTGTAACAATATTAAAAGAAGAGGGGTTAGGAAACCCCATGACTTTAGGTCTTAGAATTTAAAGATATATAAAGACTTATAGTATGATATACATACTGTATATCACAGTTTGAACTAGGGTTATGTAGAGTTCGATGTATTTAGATGTACACCCCTAAATACACTTCTTTACCGGGAAAAAAGTAAGTCAAACTTTGGATCCTGTGATGATGAGCCATTTCAAGGTTTTTTAGACCATAATTTTTTTTTTTTTTTTTTTTTTTTTTTTTTTTTTTTTATAGAGCCCATCTGGCAACTACCCACTTGGGCATAAGTCGCCGAAAAACACGACAGCCTAGAATTAGGCTACTTTAAAGTTAAAATATGAAAACTTAACAATCAATATAAATTTGAAAAACTTAACAATCGAAGCAATCTCCGGCAGCGGGGGGAGGTCCCCCTCACCCCGGTGCAGGAGAGTGCAATCTAAAACAAAACAATAACAAAAAAAGGAACCTTAAATAAAGGGGAGAAGGCCGGCCTCCCCCCAAAAGTCAATAAGTCCACCAGTCATGGTGCACGCACTCGTCCCGAGTACAAGGGACAGGCGGTAGCGACCCCGCCCATCCCGGTACCGAGACAGGTATCGTGCGCGAAGATCACCCAGACTGGGACATTCGACAAGAATATGCCGAACAGTCTGGGGGACGACGCAGTCGTTGCAATAGGGCACATGCGAGCGCTCCACCAAGTAACGATGCGTCACACGAGTGTGTCCGATTCGAAGACGACAGAAAGCAACCTGAAGCCGCCGCGGCATTGGGGGATAGGTCCATGGGAACAGTCGCGGCGCAATGGCACGCAACTTTAAGTTCCCCTCGACCGTCTCCCATCTTCTTTGCCAAGCAGTCCGAAGAGCTGCCCGTATTCCTGCCATGTAGTCGGTGTGAGGAAGAGCGAAACGCTGGTCCGGTCGCAGAGTCCTCGCGGACTCTTTGGCGCCCTCATCGGCGCGCTCATTCCCCGCAATTCCTACATGTCCAGGAACCCAGCAGAAGATAATCTCGACATCTGCCCGGCTCGCCAAAACCGTGGCGTCACGGATTTCGCGAACCAGGGGATACGGAGATTCCAATGCCCCGAGAGCACTCAGGGCGCTTTGTGAGTCGCTATAAATCACAATCCGGTCTCCGAACCGGGCACGTCGCGTAATCTCCCGTACCGAGTGGTGTATTGCCACCAGCTCGGCCGTGAAGACAGACGCAGCGCCTGGTAGAGCCCCGCTGACTTCAAACAGAGGGGATACGGCGTGGAAGCCGACCCCCTCTTGGGACTTGGAGCCATCCGTATACACTGGCACGGTACCAGCGTGACACGATGTGTGCTCCAAAAAGATCGAACGCAATACTCCCGGCGCAGTACAAGCTTTGGGAGCAGAGGCGTGGCGACAAATAGCCAAATGTGGTACCCTCCAGGGTGGCGTCCTGGGCAGAACCAGGGGCGCCACCGGCCCGAGAGCTATATCTACCTCTCGAAGGAGTTTCCTGGCCCTAAACCCAAAGGGCTTAGGGTATGACTGGCGTCTCTCGGCGGCATAGGCACCATCGAGATCAGCTGCGGATGCAGTGAGAGCTGTTGGCGACTGGGGGAGGCGCCGGGCTCGCGCGTACAGGCGAGTGATGCACTGCACGCGGCGCAGAGCGAGTGGCATCTCCCCAGCATCGACCAACAGGCTCTCAATGGGGGAAGTGCGGAAGGCACCGGTCGCAAGGCGAAGGCCGGTGTGGTGGATCGAATCCACCTTCCGCAATAAACGCTCGGCTGCGGATGCATAAAACTCGCATCCGTAGTCGAGCTTCGAGCGAACAAAGGATCGATAAAAAAGTAAGGCGGTAGCCCTATCAGCGCCCCAAGCGCTGAACGTCACGGAACGGAGAATGTCCATGGCGCGGGTACAAGAGACCCTAAGGCTGCGAATGTGAGCCTCCCAGGTGAGGCGTCGGTCGAATACAAGACCAAGGAAACGGTGCGACTCAACCACATCCAGGCGCACCCCATTAAGAAACAAATCTGGGTCGGGGTGAAGCCGTGGATGGCGGCAGAAGTGCACCACCTTAGTCTTGGCCAAAGAAAACCGAAACCTGTGCGCTTTGGCATAGCAAGAGACGCGGTTCAATGCCTGTTGGAGTCGGCGCTCCAGAGTTGGCATCTGGGCCGCGCCAAAAGAGATCGAAAGGTCGTCCACGTAGAGCGTAGCGAGAACATCTTCCGGCAGCACCGAGGTGATGCCGTTGATGCTCAGGGCAAAGAGTGTGACACTGAGGACACTTCCCTGCGGGACACCCTCTTCCTGCTCCTTTGGGCCGGAGAGGGCTCCCCCCACCCGTACGCGGAATCGACGATCTCGCAAAAATTCAGATATAAACATTGGGAGGCGTCCCCTCGCCCCCATCGTGTGGAGAGTCTCCATGATACCGTATCGCCATGCGGTATCATAGGCTTTCTCCAGATCAAAAAACACCGTGGCGTAGTGCTGTCTACGAAGGAAAGCCTCGCAGACGGCATTTTCCAGTCGGAGCAGAGCATCCGACGTGGAGTGGAACTTACGGAAGCCGCACTGTGCAGAAGACAGATGGCCTCCGCTGTCCAGGAAATAGGCTAATCTAACATTTACCAATTTCTCCATCAACTTGCACACGCAAGAGGTTAGAGAGATTGGGCGGAAACCGGTCGGAGTAGAGTGATCTCTCCCCGGCTTGCGAAAGGCGAGCACAGTAGCGATTCGCCAGGAGTCTGGGAGGAGACCTTCCACCCAGATCCTGTTGAACAAATCTAACAGAAAGGCCATGCCTCGCTCACCCAGGTGTCGAAGCATGGCGTACGGGACATCGTCCGGACCATGGGCGGTGTCCGCGCACGAAGCGAGAGCGGAACGCAACTCACTCACAGTAAACTTGTCGTTGAAGGGTTCTCCGCCTCTTGAGGTAAAGTCCAGCCGGCGGCCTTCCGCGACATCACGACGTGCATTGAATGCTGGCGGAGCAGCATCACGGCTAGAGAATGCGGAAAAAGCGGTCGCTAAGGATTCCGCCACGGACGCGGGGTCCGAGATTGCGGTCCCATTCTCCTGGAGAACGGGAGGGGGGTCCTGCGAGAACTTGCCCCGAATCCTTTTGACTCGCTTCCACACCTCAGCTAAAGGGGTCTTCCCGTTAAGTGAAGACACGTATGCCCGCCAAGAAGAGCGGTGGGCGTGCTTCGAAATATACCGGAACCTAGCCCTAGCCCGACGAAATTCAGCGACGGTGAAATCGTTCGGGCGGCGCTTATAGCGCATGTAGGCATAACGCTTCTGTTTGAGGGCCGTCTCACACTCGGCCGACCACCATGGGAGTGGTCGGCGTGCAAAACGGCCAGACGTCCTAGGAATAGTAGTCAGGCCCACGGCGATGAGGTTGCCGGAGAAGAACTCGACGGCCTCATCTACCGACCTAAACTCCTTGACTGAGATAGAGAATTCAGTCATTTCCTGAAATGCAGGCCACCGCGCCCGCGCCAAGCACCACCGAGGTGGTCTCTCAGGCGGCAGTTGCCCTGAAAATGATATTTGAATGGGAAAGTGATCACTACCATGGAGGTCATCGACCACCCCCCAATCAAAATCAGGCTGTGCATCCGAAGAGCACAAAGATAGGTCATGGCAAGAAAATGAAGCGGTTCTCGGACAGTGATGCGTAAACTCATCCACGTTTAGGACACCCATCTCAAGCTCTTCGATCAGATCGGCAAGGACTTGTCCCCTGGGATTTATGGTGTAATCTCCCCAGAGAGGATGCCTGCCGTTCAGATCTCCAAGCAAGAGATAGGGCCTCGGCAACCGTGCCACGACGCGGCGAAAGTCCCCCGCGTCGAAGTCAGCTGACGGTGGAATGTACGCAGAAATGATAGTATACCTCCTATCCAGGTGCAGCTGCACAGCCACTGCCTGAAAGGCGGTATCTAAAGAGAAAGGAAGAACGGAGACATCATGCCGGGTGTAAACCGCGCATCCCCCAGCCCGGCCGTCCCGCGGTGGTTGGGTCGCAAGACCCTTATACCCCGGGAGGGCAGGCAGGGGGCACGCGCCTAGCATGGTCTCCTGCAAAAAAATAGCTAACGGGGAACGGGATGAGGCGAGCCTCCGCAGCTCCTCCCAGTTGGCCCGGAGTCCACGGCAATTCCATTGAAGGAATATGCCCTCCAGGCCTAGCTAGGAGGAGACGCGGGGGCCCTCCTCGAATTAAAGACCCTCACGGGAATGGCCGTACGCTTCCCGGGGGCAGAACCCCGGGCGCTGTTGGCCGGACAAAGCGCTGAAGGCGCTGTCGCCTTCGAGGACTTATTGAGGGAGGTTGGGCTCGCCATGCGAGTCTTTTCCTCCCTCCGCCTCGAAACTTTAGGCGGGCGTTGCGGCTTCGGAGGCGGGGGGCCCTCTTTTCGAGGAACCACCGTCTCCGAGCCACTCGCTCCACCTTGGGGCGTGGGCAAAGGGGCCGAAGCTCCTTTGTTGCTGTCCTCCTTTCGGGGAACAGCTTTAGGAACCCCGGAAGGTGGCCTAGCGACCATCTTCAGGGGTGTTGCCTCCTGTGAGTCTAACGACTCGGTGGAGGCGCGTGGCCGTTTCGCTTTACGCGAAACGGTCACGCTGGGGGAAGAGGGGGGAGCCCTGGTTTTAGCCGGGGCAGGGTATGAACCCTTTTTGCCGCCAGCTTTACCAGGGGAGCGCCCAGGTTGGGTAGAGCCCACAGAAGGGCTCCGAATGGGCGCGGAAACAACCGTGCTCGTTGGCCTGGATGGGCCAGGAGCAGAGGGTGCCTTTCTAACTATTGAGGCATATGACGTCCCAGGCAGAGCCGGGCGCGCCAGGACCAAGTCCTTTGCCTCGCGGAATGAGAGTCGATCCTGGGCCTGAACGGCCAGGATTTCTTTCTCAAGGAGATATGCACCACATTGCTTCGAAGAAGCAGGGTGCGGCTCTCCGCAATTGACACACTTGGCCACACACGATTTGGACTTATCGTGTGCGACCTTGGAGCAATTTACACAGACTTCGGGTGACCCCGATTTTGCACGTCTACATGATCGATTCGTATGGCCGAAGCGGTGGAAGTAATAGCACCGCCGCGGCAGTGGCACGAATGCCTTCACGCGGTAGCGGTACCAACCGGCACGCACCGACTCAGGGAGCTTGTCACAGTCGAACGTGACGAAGAGTGTAGGGGTGGGTCTCGAGGCCCCTCCCTGTTTTCTCATCACACGTTCGACCTTGACCGCCCCATGGTCGGCCAGCTCTAGGGTGATGTCCTCAATGGAGTAGTCAACGAGTTCCCTCGCATAAACTACTCCTTTCACAAAGTTCATGGTAGAGTGCGGCGTCACACTCACCGGGGTGCCATGAAGTGTCCGAAGAGCACTTATCTTGGCCGCCTCGGCGGGATTCGCCGCATTCGCCAGAAGGCTCCCGTCCGAGAAACGGGTTACCTTCGGCTCTCTACCAATTGCACTAGCTAATCCTCTCCTCTGATGGATCATGTTGCCCTTGGACAACATGGTGCCATCAGTGGAGCGAATAACGAGGAAGCGTTTGAAGCCAGCGGGCTCGAAAACGCCAGGTAACCTCTGAATCAGGGGCCCCGATGTCATCGAGGCTCCGCCCTGTGCATTCTTGGTCTTAGTCGTAGTCATGGGCTCCGCACACGAGGGGGTAGAGGGGCCGGATGTGCCGATCTTGGCTTGGTCGCCTACCAAAGTGGCAGCAGACCCATCCGTCCCCGCAGCCCCCGCGGATGGAGAGGAGCCCCGAGTCTTCTTCGTCTTTTGAGTCTTTTTAGTCTTTTTCTTTTTAGGAGAGGAGGGCGGGGAATGAACCCGCTTTTCACCTCCGCCGGCAGAAGTCCCCAGGCCAGATGGACCAGCCTCAGCCAGGTCCCTCTCCGAAATGGAGAAGGTCCTGGTTGTCGTAGGGGCACCTGTCGGAGAAGATCCCTCCCCTCCTTCTACTGCCTCGGAGCCCTCAGCCATTTGAGGAGGACCTTGCATAGGGGCGGATTCGGGTTCGGTGCTTGGCGCCGAGCCCGAATTCCCCCCCATGGAAGGCCCTACCGTCTGGGGCTGGGTCTCCTCAAGGACCATGTCTATCACAGGAGGGGCCTCCAGTTGGCCATCCCCTCCCAGGACATCGCAGGTCCCCTTGGCAGTATTGTCACTAGTCAGGTGGTGTGGGGAGGCACAGGCCTTGACCCCAGCAAGGTTCAAAATTCTTGCCAGCAGGTCTTTTGAGGGAAGCGACCGAAGGGGCCTGGCTTCCCTCTCCCCCCTAAGGGGGTTTGCCCTACCGAGCCGCTTGCACGAGGGGCGGTCGGCAATGGGCTGCCTGCTGGCTTTCTTGGCAGTCCCCTTAGAAAGCAAAGGAGGGACTGCCGCTGGAGATAGGGAGGTGCCCGAAAGCACCTCCAGAGAAGGGGGTGAGGGGGAGTCCCCTACACCCGTAGGCGTAGGAGAGGAGTAAGCCTCCTCTCCGGTTAAAGAATTATGGAGGGTCCCTTGCGCAAGCACAAGGGGGGGGACCTCCATTTTCTCGGTGGAGCTGCCCGAGGGCGGCTCCGTAGATGTTTTTGGGGAAGTTGGGGGTTGGGGTTTTTGTTTTTTTTCATACATGGGCATGGTGACCCTCTTTTGATTACGGGACGCAATAGCTCATCACCTCTCGCAGTTGCCCGCACTGCGAGAGGTGCTTACAAGCCCGGCAGAGCCAGGCGCCGCCATTCGGGACCACCCCTCCCGCCTGGTGGCCTGGCAGTCCTTCGGCATGGCGGCTCCACCTTGGACACGGCGTAAAAAATATAGGTTGTGAAGAGGAGAGGAAAAGGGATGTGAGGAAGATGTGGGTGGGGATGAAGCAGGTTGTTAAAAAAACCCCATCCCGAACCGGAGCTGAGGGGTTAGGGAACAATGTCCCCTCCCCCCCTCAGCCCCGATCCGGGGTGGTTGGCTTGAGAAGAAGGTCAGCATTCTACCCTGTGAAATTAGAGGCTGACCAGAGAAAGTTGTGGGAGAGGTTGTATGAAAAGCGACGAGGTAGGGGAGAAATCGGGCTATCTGAAGGAAGGAAGAGAGGCTAAGCTGGGGCCGGACGGAGCGCTGGATCCCGTCAGCACGGCGGCCAGGATGGCAAATCGCCGCGCCCCTTACGGGGTTTTAGACCATAATAGAGCTTAACCTAACTAAACGTAACGTAACGTAACCTAACGAAAAAATCTACAATTGGATAAATTAGTTTAGGTTAGGTTAGATTATGGTCGAAAACAACCTTGGGATGGCTCAGCTTTACAAGATCCCAAACCTGTCCAAATGGCCAATCGAAACTAAACAGTGGCCATCATTGGCTACCAGTGTCCATGAGTGAAAAGGATTAGAACTAAGTAGCAAAGGCGAGTTTAACTCGGTTCGGTCTAAACAGAAAATTGTTGGTCTGTCAACTTTACAAAGAAAATTTATGTTAATTAATTATTGTATAGCAAAAATTAAAATTGTAATAAAAAGACCCGTTCTTTGACGCTACGTTCTTTGACAACACGTTCTTTGAAAAACGAAGAAAGGATGTCATTCCAGTGACGAGCTTTGCCTCATTTTAAATGGAAAATTTAGAGCTTTTTCTTTCTGTTTTTAATATCACCTCTCTGGCGACTGCTTACAAAGGCATAAGTCGAGTTATTCATTCTTAAGCAAAATAAAAGACTCAATTAAAATAAAAATAATAAAAAAAATATCATCCACCCAAAAACAAGGAAACCAAAGCAAAACAAACAAAACAAAAATAAGAAAAAAAGCAAAATTAATGAGAAGGAAACACGCTCCGGCGTCGGGAGAAGCCCCACTTCCACCTATCGCGGGACCATGCGACTACACCAAAAAGAGTCCAATAAAATTAAGGAGAACACCCTCTTCCGAAAATTCCCATAGTACTCAAATATATGTACAAGAACCCATCCAAAGTACAAGGGACAAGCGGTAGCGACCACGCTCAACCCAGTACCGGGACAAACAATATGCGTGAAGATCACTCAGAAGGGCACATTCAAGAAGAGTCTGGGGGACAAGGCAGGCGTCGCAGTAAGATGCAGGAGAGCGGTCAATCAAAGGGTGGTGCGTACCACGAGTGTGCTCAATTCAAAGACGACAGAGAGCGACCTAAAGCCGTCGCGGAATTGTGGGGTATGTCAGTGGGAACAGTCGCGGATCAATGGCACGCAACGTTAAGTTCCACTCGGCCCTCTCTCATCTTCTTTGCCAGGCAGCCCGGATGGTTGACCTGATTCCTGCCCTGTAGTTGTGTGAAGAAGAACAAAACGCTGGACTTGTCCAGTCATCGCAAACTAATTGGTGCTCTCATCGGCCCGTTCATTCCTCGCAATTTCCAAATTTCCAGGAATCACGTAAAAGATGATCCCATCTCGAGGCAACCCTGCGAATACCGTGAAATAGTATGTGTAGATACTTCAATGCCTTGAGAGCACTATGGGTGCTTTGTAAGTCACTACGGATCACAATCCGGTTTCCGATCCGGGCACGATGCGTTAATTCCAGTAACACGCCCTGTATGCAACGAGCTCGGCGAGAATACCGATGCAGCACATGGTAGGGCGCTGCTGACTTTACCTGTGTACTCTGGCACGGATTTAGCGTAGCACAAATAGGTTCCTAAAGATAAAGCGCAATACTCACGCTTCTGTGAAAGAGTGAGCAGCAGACGCGTTGGGACATATAGTCAAAGGTGGTACCATCCAGTGTGCCGTCGTTCGAAATCAAGACCAAGAAAACTCAACGAAACCACCACCTTCAGGCGAATGACGTTTAAGATAAAATCCGAGTCAGGAAGGAGCTGTGGATGGCGGAAGAATTGCCCTGCTTTATTCTAGGTCAAGGTTAAATGAAAGCTTTACGTTAAAAATTGCGAGAAATGCGGTTCAAACCGAGTAAAAACGATGATCAAGAGTTGGCATCTGGAACTTACCAAAAGAGATCGAAAAGTCTTTTAAGTTGAGCGTAGCGAGGCCATCTGTCAGCCTTACAGAGCTGATACAGCGGATGCTCTAGGCGAAGAGTCTCACAATGAGGAAACCTATTTGCGGCATGCCCTTTTCTTCAGTTGAGGGCTGGAGAGGGTCCCACGACCCGCACGCGGAATCGAAGAGATCGCAGAAAGGAATAAATAGATCTGAAGGTGTCTCTCCTTACCCACATGTTTTAGATAATTTCCATGATAAGGTATCTCCTCTTGGCATCACTGACCTTTTTTCCAAATCGAAAAACGCTAGGCCCTAGTGTTGTCTACAAAAGAAAGCCTCGCAAACGGCATCTTACAGTCGGAGCAGAGCAACCAACGTAGAGTCAAACTTGCTGAAGATGCAGTGTGCAGAAGACAGTCGGCCTTCCAATTCTAGAAAAAAGACTAGTCTAACATCTATCCCATTGTCCATTAACTTACACACGCAGAAAGTTAGAGAGATTGGGCGGAAACCGGCCGGGGAGAGTGATTTTGCTCCGGTTTTCGAAAATAGAGCACATTAGCCATTCGTTCGAATTCTGAGAGGATATCCTTTGTACAGATTATGTTAAACGAATCCTCCAGAAAGAATATTCCTCGCTCACCTAGTTGTTGAAGCATTGCATGCTGGACATCATCTGGAATAGTCACAAAGCGAAAGCGGAATGCAACTCACTCAATGTAAACTTGCCGTTTATGGGTTCTCCGCCTTTTGAGATAAATTCCATGAGGTGTCCTAAAGCGACAGCACGACGCACATTTAATCCTGACAGAGTATCATCTCAGATAAAGAATGCTGAGGAACTTGTTGCGAAGGAATTCGCCACGGATAGGGGGTCCAATAATGCGGTCCCGTTCTTTTGGAGAACGAAAGAGGGTTCCTACAAGATCTTTCCCAGAATCCCTTTGACTAGCTTCCATACCTTTGCAAGAAGGGTCTTTCTAGTGAAGTGAAGTCACCCATACCAACTAGGAAGCGACATTCGTGCTTCGAAACGTACCGGATCCTAGCCATATCTAGATGCAATTTAGGGACACTGAAATTGTTCGACGGCACTTATAGTGCAAGTAGGTAAGGCGTTAAGGTTTCAAGCCATTGTCCCACTCGCATGGTCAGCAGGAAAGCCGCCAGCGTGAGAAACTGTCAGAGTTTCGAAGAAACGTATTTAGGCCCATGGGATTGTAATTGTAGGAGAAGAACTCACTGGCCTCATCCACTCACCTTAACTCTTCAACTGGAACAGAGAAAGCAGCAATTTTCTGAAATGCAGACTACCACGGTCGCTCCAAGGATCATCCTGGTGGTCTTTCAAGCCATTCAAATTGCTATTTAAATCGGAAAGTGAACACTACCATGGAGAAAATTGACCACCTCCCACCAAACATCCGGCAGTGCATCTGAGAAGCACGGCAATAATTTACCGTGTGATATGGGCCAGGCAAGAGGATGCGCGATTTGCACCCAGGATGATATCTTCGTTCTCTTATATGATATAAATACCTTCTTTTTTGGCTGGTTTCCGCAGAATCTCTCTAAAAAAACTGCATGTGTAAGTTGATAGAGAAATTAATAAATAAGGGCTAAGCCTTTTTCCTGGACAGTGGATGCCTCCTCTTGTCTGCACAGTGCGGCTTCCACAACTTCCTCTCCAAGTCGGATGCTCTGCTCCGACTGTAAAATGCCGTCTACAAGGCTTCCTTCGTAGACAACACTGCACTACGATGTGTTTTGATATGTAGAGGGTTTATGATACCGCACAGCGATAGACGATGGTGGTGAGGGGAAGCATTCCAATTTTTATCTCAAATTCTGTAAGATCGTCGATTGAGCGTGAGGGTAAGGGGAGATCTCTTCGGTCTAATGGAGCAGGAAGAGAGTGTATCACAGTAAAATGTCCTTAGTGTCACACTCTTTGTCCTGAGCATTAATGGTACTAACTCGGTGCTATTCGAAAGTTATATCTCTACACTTTACGTGTACGAACTTTCTATCTCTGCCGGGACTGCTTAGATGTCAACCCTGCAGCGACGACTACAACAGGCAATGAACAGCATTTCTCGCTATGCTGGAGAGCACAGGTTTCGGTTTCCTTCGCCAAGATGTAGGTGTTGCACTCTCCCGCCATACAAGTCTCCACCCTAACCGGAACTTTTTCCATAACTGGATTCATCTGTAAGTGGTGGATTCGCACAGTTTTTTTAGTCCTGTTTTTGAACAACGTCTCATTTTGGAGGATCATATTCGCAACCCTAAGGTCTATTGTATCTCCTCAATGGACATTCTTCTTTCCCTGACTTTCATTAATTTGACTATGGATGCAAGTTTTAGGGATCTGCAGAGGAGCGTGTATTGCGGTCGGTGCACTCAAATCACAAAAAATCTCTCAGCTTGGTGATCGATGATTTCCGTATGCCTCACATTGAGAGCCTACCTGTCGATGCCGGGGAGATTCCACTACTTCTGCGTAATACACACTGCATTATGCGCCTATATGCGTGAGCCCAGTGCCTTCCTTAGTCGCCAATAACACTTACTGCATCCGTTGCTGATCTCGATGCTACCTATGCCGCCGATAGAGGTAATTAATAGCCTAAGCCTTTTGTTTTAGTGGTAGGAAAGTCCTTGGTGATCTCTGTGAAGCTCTCTGGTCGGTGACACCTCTGCTTCTGAACAGGACTCTCTGTGGTCTTCGAATTGCGGACACTTGCGAGACGCACTGGCTAGAGAAGCCGAAGGGAAGGTAATGTAGCGTACCATTGCACCGCTACTGTTCCCTTGGACCTACAACCCCAATGACGCGAAGGCTTCAGGTCGCTCTCTGTCGTCTTAGAATTGGGCACCCTCGACGGATGCACCGACATTTGATGGAACACTCCCCTTCACATTTCTGCGACGAGTGCATTGTCCCCCAGACCATTTAGCACATTATTTGCTTGATTTTTGCACACGTTACCTGCCCCGGTTCCGGGACAGGAGGTGTCACTACCGCTTGTAATTTCTACTCGCGATGAGTGCGTGCACATAGATTTGTCGACTATCTGGCTTTTTGAAGAATTCTGGCTTCCTTCATTTTATTTGATTGGCATGATCCTGTGATTGGGAGAGGCGGGGCTACCCGCGCCGTAGGAGCGTGACTGCTTTTTCTCTCTTGCTTTTTTTATAGACTTGGTTTTGGTTTGGTTGGTTTTGATTTTTTCTTTTTATTAGTGTTTTTGAATTTTTATATAACTTTGTGTTATGCTGAAATTTAATTACAGCAACGTCTCCCCTTCGTGACAGTTGCTAGATGAGCGCAGTTTAATAAAACAATAATATAAATATTTCTTCAATCGATCATTCGGAAATTGTGGCATAATATTTTATTCTTATTTGCACTTTTTGTGCACATAAATTTTTATTTTATAGACTTTCCATTTTCAATCAGTAGATAGACAGTTTTATTTATTATGAGTAGAGCATATCATAAATATATTAAATTTTTCTTATGTAGCTGATTCATCACACTTTTGCACGATTTTCTCAGTGAGTGGTTGGAATATAAAGCGAGACCCGTAGCACTGGTCGCTGGCGCGGTCAGCCAAAGTAAACGGAACCAAATCGAATATTGACGCAAGACTTATTGTCGCGTGCAAATTCAAAAGGCGAAAAGTACTTCTATACATAAACTAAAAATATCACAAATCCTGAGAAACATCTTAATAAAAGAATAATCTCACTAATACAAGTATCCTTCTAATACTTCCAGCTCCACTTAAAATCATGATAAAATTCAACGTAAAATAACTATATAGAAAAAATTCTGGGAAATTTGCTTATCACTAATCATCATCATCATCATCACTAACTCTATAATTTAAGAAGGGGAATTTTTTGAGTATTTGAATAATAATTTCATCTTAGTTTGGTTATGACTTATGTTTTTTTATCAAATGTATTTCTAATCATTCTTTTATAATATCAAAAAAAAAAATAGTGAAGTTCAGAAAATTTATTTTTATATATCTTCTATAATTCTATATTTTAGCAACGTGATATTTTGAAAGGGGGCAAATAGTTTAGAGTTCCTTTTTAAAATTATTATAATTGGCGAAGTTCAGCAAATTTCTAAAAATTTAACCATGGCTGCTTTTTTTTAGATTTTAAATTTTAATCTTATTAGCGAAGCGCAAGCTCCCCCCCGTAAAGGGAAGTGGCGAAGCCATTGCCTAGTTTTATTAAAATATTACCGTTAAAAGTAGTAATTTAAACTAAAAAAGGAAGTAATGAGAGCATTTCATCAAAGACAAGTTTGAATTCTGTTTAATCTTTCCCGTTGGTGAACACTTGGGAGTGATAAATTATCACCTGAACATTGACATGTTCATTTAATATGAATATAAAGTGTACATATCTTGAAAATATTCAGCTTCTAGAAGCAATCTAAAAAAATATTGATCACATTCAGGGAGAAAGGTAAGACATCATTGCTTACTGAATAGTCTAACTTACGAATTATCTCGCGACGTTCAATCTCTTTAAGCTTAAATTATTTACGCAAGGTGAATATGAATAGGATTTTATTCCAAGTTCTTTGTGTGGTTTAGTCACGTAGGATTTCTGCTGGATCTTTCGTAGGAAATTTCTCTGCATAGAATTCCATTATTGAAATATTGATTAAATATTGGTAGGAAACAAACCGTAATGTAAAAGACATCAGCACTAATGGATAGCCAAATTAACACTTAGAACTTGTATAACATAAGATATAGCAGAGAAAGACATCCCAATTCAGCTATTTCTCCTATTTAAAAGACTTTAAACACTTAAATAGAAAGCGAATGTACATGATTATTTTTATAATCTACCACTTATACACGCTGAAACCATTAATTATGAATAAATATAGGCAGTTGTTTAATTCTATTAACCCAATGCAAGGAAAATGAAGATATTCACTTTCATTCATGACTATGTTATCGATGAATGCAATTTGTATGATTCTTGGTCATTTAGATAACGCGTTTTACAATAAAAATAGGACACGCTAGGTACGGAACCCGCTCTCATATATAATAAACTTATGAATATGCTAAGTGATATGGTCGGGTTTGAAAAACTGGTCGTTTCAGATTTGCTTTTGAGACAGCTCAATGCTGCCTCCAATGTGATGGACGAGAGGGATGCCATGGAGGATTTTTGTTACTGTATCCTTAAAACGAAGAAACAACAAGTAATGAGGGCGATTCCATTGGTAAGTTTGTAAGGCTGGATTCGCAACAAGTGCGGTGAAGTAGACGCTTTGGAGTTTAACTCTATTAGTCCCAAGAGGAGTTTAGTTGGGGATAGAACGCTAATTTCTAATTCCTGTCTAGATCATCCACATACATTCCTTCACTCATCCAAGAACGATCACTACCTTTCCTCCCACGACATCATTACAAACAAACCGATTCAAAATTCCCTCTAAAACCAACTCTTACGAGCTATTCAAGAGTAATTTAATGAGAATTCCTGCTTTCTTTATAAGACAAGTGTCATTCCAGTTATTCTGACACCAACGCACTAAATGATCAAGGCTTTGATCCGAAAAAGAACTCGGATTTTAGTTGCATTGAAAACCTCCCGGGATCATTAAACTAAAGAGGAGAAGCAGAGTTTGCCAAATTGTACGTCATCTTAAGACGATTAGGGGGTGGGAGGAGTGTAACACCCTTGGAAAGTTTCTCTCGAAGAGTGGTGGAGAGTGAATTAGCGATGTAGCAAATAAGGTTTAGTAATAGAAATAGTAACTACTATGTTAATGATTTGACTAGTGTTCATTAAGTTTTCCAATCTCTTCCTTTTTCACTTTGCCGCTGGAACTTCTTTTTTTAATGCATATCTAGCAACTGCTTACTAGGGCATAAGTCGATGTAATTATCTCATAGCCTAATACTAATCTATATTCAAAAACAAAGCAAAAAAACAAAAGCAAAACAGATAAACAAAAAAAGAGAAGGAAGCATGTTTCGTTCCAGTGATGGCATTGGGGGGGCACATGGAAGCCCCCACTGAAATAGACATTTTCCCCTCATACAGTCCTAGAGAAGCAGATACATTGCCTACCCTTCGCTCCTAAAAAAAAATAAGAAAATGACTAAGAAGACCAATGTTTCCTCTCTCTTCGTGGGAGATCTGGGGATGGACGAGTCTGCTGCCCTTTCGAAAAGCGACCAAGCCACGATCGGAACGTCCAGCCCTAATGCTCTTAAGGGTGTAGAGGCCCAGACAAAGCCAAAGTCACAAGTGTACCAAGTGGAGCCTGATTACGTCAGAGACCCTCGTTGAGAAACTGCCTAGCAATTTAGAGGAGGCTAGCTTCTAACGCTGTTTGTGTTTTCGCTCCACTGATAGCAAGATGTTGGCCAAGAGCAACACATGCCATTAAAGTGTAGCACTAGCTAACCTGATTGGAAGAGAGCCGAAGGTGATCTGTTTCTGAGATAGAAGCCTTCTTGCAAATGCGTCGGATGCCTTCGAGGCTGTCAGGATAGTGCTCTTCGGGCACTTGATGGCAGGCAGGTGAGTGTGACGCCGCACTCCACTATGAACTTCGTAATAGGAGTTATTAATGCAAGGAACTCGTATTCTACTCCATAGATGATATTACCTTAGAGTTGGCCGACCAAGGATGGGCCTAGAGACACAGCCACTACACTCTTCGTCACGTTTGACTGTGATCCCTAAATCGGTGCGTGCTGGTTGTTATCGCTACCACGTGACGATATTTGCGCCAATGCCAAGGTGAAGTTGCAGAGCCTATCCCCATCAAAGAGGCTAGGGAATTGATCCTGTTGCGCTATATGTGACCTAGGACTTCCTAAGCAGCTTAAGTGAAGAAAGCACCATCTTCTCCTCGCTACTCCATGCTGAAAAGTAAGACAGCCACTTCGCCCTTTGGAATACTTATGTGGGCTCAACCTCTTCCAAGACCTACCACGGTAAAACTGGCTGCTTCATGAGCTCGTGCTCCGCCCCAGCTAAAGCAGCGGCATCTGTGCTTCCCATGCCCACGCAACCCCTTTGAAAAAAAGGAAGTAGCCGCGCGCCTCCACTGAGTCCTTAGACTCATAGGAAGTGAAATCCCAAAACGTGGTCTAGACCTTCCCTGAGGCTCCCTACGTCTTCTTCCCTACAGGAGAACAGCAGTACAGAAGCTTGCGCTCCCGTGCTAATGTTCGAGGCTGGAAAGGGCACATTGGAATATGAATCGCTCAAAAGGAAGAGAGGGCCCCTGGTCCAAATGTTTTCGAGATAGGAATAGTTGAACGCTCGCACGCAGAGCCAAACATTTCTAGAAGCTCTAGAATGCAGCGTCATCTTATATGGCCAACATACCATAGAGCTCTGTCTCCATAAATACTACAGACATTCCTTGAGGGTCTTTACGTCTAGAAGGTCCCCCCTCGTCTCCTTCGAGTTGGACCTTTCAGACCTATCTCCAAGGAATACCGCTGCGTCGTTCCATGGTTGCTGAGCCCCGCTTTTTCCCCTCCTCGTAGATGGTAACGGTAGATACCCATCCTCTGTGAGCACTAGACAATCAATCACAAGGTTATGTTTCAGCCAACCTGATTCAAAAGCTGGAGATCGGTGTTCTAAAAATGAATAAATTCGTGCACCATTTTCTGAGAACCGATTCATTTTACTGCCTCGAACTATCCCTATGATCTCCACACGTGCAGCTTGATTATGGGTTATATGTGATTGATGACCTTCATACTAGTGATACTTTCTTTTAAATATCATTTAATGAACCCCATCTGTGCTGCTTGGAGCGGGCATGATGGCTAACATCTCAGAAAATGACTGATATCTCTATCCCAGTAGCGTTTTATAAGTTGGCTAAGGGCGTCCTTGAGTTCTTCTCCGCCACTCTAATTAACATGGGATTTACTACTAGACCGAAAACCTCTACACGTTTTGTATGCCTCCAGCTCTCTTGGTGGTCGTCCGAGTGTGAGATGGCCCCCAGAGAGAAGCGATATACTTATAGACACTACAAGTATCGCCCCAAATATTTCACTGTAGGTCAATTTCGTTGAGTTACGAGTCTTCATTTAATGGAAGACCTCTCTTACAATAGGTAAGGAAGTTGTCAAAGGATTCGGGGCAATTTCTCGCAGGAAACTCATCCATTCCTTCATGAAAATGGAACCTCAATCTTAGACCCCGCTTTCGTGTTTGAGTCTTTCGTGACCACTTTCGTTTTTCTCCTCTAGTTTTCAGTTTAGCAGGACCTCTTGCCTGTGACTACACCATCCAGCTACTTGTGGATAGACAAAGAAAGGGTTGAAGGGTAGTCGTAGAAAAAAGATGGGTGTTGAGAGGGAGAGAAGGGAAAACGCACAAGCTTCTTCAGGCTACATCGAGGAGTAACAAAGTCTGCAGACCAAAAGTCACGTGCTCTCACTCATTCTGAATTATGACCTTACGACCTTCAAAACTTTCAATAATTCTAGGACTAACCTTGAGTTGACTTTGACAGTTATATCATTCGAAAGAGAATGTAAAACAATATAAGGGTTTCATATTTCGTTAGAATTAGCCAAATAGTTACAATGTTATTACCAAAACAAACAAAAGCAAAACGGGGACAGACCAACCGACATAATGAGATGTAGAGTCGCTCGCGACTAAAAATATACCTAGTTACGGGGCTCGAGTCTTGAGGACGTGCATTTCCTCTGGATACCGGATGTAACAGTCTACCAAAAATATCTCGCTGCATTCATGAGGACCGTGAGGCCATGCCTGTCCTTGAGGTTTCAATGTAGTCTGGGGGTTGGGGCTAACGGCCCGGCGACACCCTACACCTTCTTGTGGGTAGAAAAATGATTTATGAGATAGTCTCAGAAAAAGTGGGTGCTGAAGAAGAGAAGTTGGAAACGCACCAGTTTTCCCAGACCCCGTCAATGAGTTCAAGTCAACCCAGTGAGCGGGGCCTTTCCCTATATTCATTCGGGGCTGAATACATGCTGCTCCTCCGGTTTACGTAAGGTAGATCCCTGAGGTGGTTTCAAAGTATCATATATGAAAGACTAAAGAGTACAAGTTCTTAAAACTTTAGTTAAAAGTTAAATCTTCATACAAGGCTATTATTTTCATGTTATAGACCGTTCTCTCCAAAGTAGTTAGTTGCCACCCAAGTATTAAGATCAAGGGAAAATATGGACAATTCTCCGGAGGCTCTCAAATTCCAAACATTAAAATTGCGAGTAGTTAATTTTCCAATCTCAATTCAATTCTCTAATGAAGCTTGCTTAATCGATTAATCGAAATCACAGTAAGAAGCAATACTTCAACCAAAAGCCCCTTAACCAACATGAAAGAACAATAGTTTATACTATGTTTAATGGAGCTTATATTTAGTTACATAAATAAAGATTAAAATACATTCGAAGTGAATTTAATTGTAACAACATTTAGTTTTAAACTTCAAAGCTCTGATCCTCATCATTTTATAAATTTACTTCCAAAGACTAACAACAATCGAATAAATAACCAACAAAGAAAGTTTTGCGAATGTGGGGACATATTTTTCACAGAAAACAGAAGAGTGTAGTCATTCCTCGTTTGTAACTAGGGTAAGCTAAAGAAATTGAGAAATTAATAGGAAAATCTTTTATACGCTGAAGGCACAAAGCATTAAAATGAGAGTTACTAACATAAATCCCTACTCGGAGTGGGCATAATGATCGATACCCAAGTGATTTACGTTATTAATTAACAGGGGTTGAAATGTAGTAGCTTCATGGCCATCACTCTGTTCTCCCTGTCTGTCAGCGTATCTATTGACTGTACATCCCTGAGTGCTTGGATGATGTGACCTACACTGACAGACAGCTAAAGAACACTTGCTTGCTTTCGCTACGAAGGAAGGAAGTTTGACATTTTGGGCTTCGTGCAGCTTTCGCAAAAAGTGTTAAAGAGTTTGATCCCAAAAGATAATAGTTCTCGTGGTATTGTGAGAGCTTTACTAGTCTGAAAGGAAATTTTGTTTAAGAACTAGTGCCATAAGGGAATCCTATATAGGTCCTGTTCTCTTCTATGTCAGGAACTAAAATATGGCTGTATCCATGAATTCTCCCCGTATTTTGGTATTTGCAAGATGGAATATAATGGAAGGTAAAGCGATTTGATGCGCTTCAAAATGCGAAAACACACTGTTGCAACAATTACTCTGATCTCTTCTAAGTAAATTAAAACTAGAGACACTACAATAACAAATGTATTTCATATCAGTGTTGAAGATATAGATGTGATCTTGTTTAGAATGAAGACATTTACTGTGTTTAGTGGATCTTTCTGATCTTCACTTTCTATCACGAAAGTCACATTAGAAAGAAGATTCACTAGGTTAGTTGACTGGTTCCTCTAAGTCTTGTGCACGTCTATGCTGAAACATCCTTTATCCTTAAAAAGAAAGGGAGTAATCAACACATTAGTTTTGTGATAGTATATTTAAATGGTCGCACACTCTAATTGAGAAGATCATGGCTGCTTTAGTGGTAATCCTTGGTGCAGAATTTAATGCATGAAAAACTAACCCAGAGAGATTCACCAACTGGCAAATTCATGACTCGAGACCTTGACTTGACCTTGAACATCCATATTGTTTGTAGAAACTCAACGAAATTATGGGAAAACCACTAACTACTGCTAGCCAGGTCAAATCTTGGCAAATGTAAATTCTAGACTGCATCAGGGTCAGTCGCACAAAATATATCTCGCTCTCTTAAACATTAAAATACAAAACAGTGAAAACTAAACTGAAGTTTTGTTCAGTAGATGTCACTAAATTTGTAAATTTTGAGTGGAGAGAATTATTATCTTTCTGAATGTTTTTTCTATTTTTCTCTTCATTCCTGAAAGTACAATGATTACAAATGGAGAAGGTATAATGTCAAATTGTGTTTAAATAAAAAAATGCGGTTATACTTGTAAGTGAAATTAATGCTGCTCTTTCAAAATATATTTTTCAACGTAAAAACGGGAGAGAAGAATCTAATTTTCGTAATCTTCGCCTCTCTTAATTAAAATGTCACATAATTTAAATTCGTAAATGGATTTCTCCATTTCGACTTGTGGATTTTTGCCAGATCATTGAAGCTGAGTTTCACATTTCGAACTTTTAAAATCAAATAACTTTTGGCCCATTTTTCATTCTATTTCCTCGATGACATAAATTGTAATCTTAGATGTAATCATATCATTAAGTTGATTTAAGTGCATTAACCGAAGGGTAAGCTTAAATATACCTTAATGGTGGGAAGAATGTACTCTAGGAGGGAATAAATCCCACTATTGATACAAGGGCCACCATATAGTTTGGCACTCAAGAGATGTTCAGCAACCACGCCTATCATGATCCAGCCATTTTAATTAGACTCATTGTAATAGATAATAGTACTGTTGAGAATATTCGTGCAGTTCATGAAACGGCTAGTTAATTCCTAGTGCTTTCATCTGAAATATGCATACATGAAGAGGTGTTCGAGATTAAAGTAACAAATCGCTCGGAATTAACATTCATGTCCCCTTGTGGCGAGTTTTTGGTCTAATAGAACGTTATTAATCAATTATTGAAAATGGAAAAGATTTCCTTTGAAATCTTTCCTTAAGGAAGCTATAGACTGATATCTTCGCTTTTTCCACTTAGGAAAACTTGTTCCATTCATTATTGGGAATCACACCAAGATCATTCGACGAGCTTTCTTTTTCCATATATCTTTGATAACTAGGGAGATTTTAACGAATTTAACAGGTATGGGAAGAAATTAATCCACGAGTTGAATTCGGCAAAGTGAAAAGTCCATTCATCCCTATTGACTAAGAAAGTCAATTTCAAACGTTAATAAGGACTTATTCCTGACATTCTGTTGGCATCCATTCTGGTTTAGCAATCCTTCGGGAATCAAAACTTGCTATGATTCTTGCACATTTCATTATTTTATTTGAGCCCATAAATGGTAAGAGAAGAGGGGTAAAGCTAAGACAGTCTTTATTTAGAAATGGAAACCCCGATAAACGAGGGCGTACATAGTCTCTAATTAAGTTATTGGTGAATCTCGAAGGGGTAACAGATTTGTACATCCAAGGGGCCTTCTTGAAGGCATAGGGAAAATGTAGTTTTAGGATAGTTACCAACTGTTTCTGTAAGATCCAGGTAATTGCTACAGAAAAAAGAATTCCCGGGTATGTTTAGGAATCATAAATAAGAATTACCTGATCCAGGAAGCCTTGGAACCAAGAGTTTCTATGTCCATTTTTTTTAATGTTTGCCCGACATTTTCAACCACATTTGATCAAATCCAGAGGTACGAAATCCAAGGAGAAACCAAAGTAAGACGAGTGGGATGAGGAAATGAAACTCGCTTATATGGGTTAGTACAGCAATGAGTAGCCAGCGTTACATTGCACCGGGCATGCTTTAGGCACGCTCTTCACTCATGTCAAGCAAGTGACTGTATCCATTAGACAAATGTAAATAAAGAATTAAGACATTATAAAAGGAGCCAATGTTTATTTATATACTCGTGGTATGTGAATAATTGTTTGGGGGATTAAAATGGCATGATATATTGAAGTTGTATTGGGATCTTATGATTAATGGACAATATTTTTTATAAACACTAGAGTTCCAAGTTTAAGGGTCCATTAAATTGAAAACAAAAAGGTTATTGGGGGGGATGGGCATATTTTAATAGAAAGAACTACAGGTAGGCAGTAGGAAATGTTAAGATTTGGATTTCAAGAGCAATAACCCTGAGCTTGTTCTTACCCTCATCCAAACATTCAAGGAAAATTCAACTATAAAATTAACCCATGAAGCAGAAAACAACTCCACTTTTCTATTTATCTATGTCCTTGTCCATTCTCAACTGACACATTTCATGACTGAAGTTTACTTCGAATCGACAAATATGGGCTTCTGCATGAGTGGATCATCCGAATGTAATGATTGGCATAAAAATTCCGTAATCAACGCCCTCATCAACAGAGGCTTCTCTCATTCTTCTAAGTGGATAGCAGCTAATGCAGAATTAAAAGAGTATCTCAGCTGCTCGTCAACAATGAGTACTTACAAAAGTGAATTAACAATGCCATAAAGCAGAAGATGGACTCATACCACAGCCCAAGGCACAGAAATAAAAACGACAACAAATACAATAGAACTTAATTACCAAGCATTCATGAAAAACGGGCTATAATGAGGATGAGAAATATCTCAAAGCCTCTACTCACCGTAACGTCACTCTCAGTGACCTAATAAACACTATTAATTTAGCAATTTATTAAAGGCAAAACCAAACTTGTGCTCTCATCATCCAACTACCTTGCCCTGACGAACCACTAGCAGGAGTATAACCTTGTGTACGAGTTTACTTGCAATGTCGGTGACTGTGAGCATCTCACTTCCTCCAACATTGGGATGATTTATACCTCCTTGTCCCGGCTACTATCATCACACCTTCAAGGCGGAGCCATCAAACGCCAGAGGCAAAGCATAGGACGACCCTCCCCGCAGAAATGCTGAATAACAACACTACCATTATTCCTAGGGAGAGTGATAGCAGAAGCCGTCGCAATATGAAAACGAAGACCAACAATAGACATCAGCTCCAACCCGAAACCACCTTGCCGTCTTAATGCCAACCGCATTGAGTCAGGACTCATCTCCCACTTACCTTACCTCCTTTACCGATTACTTAACATTTGCATTTCCTCATGATATAGTTCGCCAATTTCAACATTATTCACTATAGTGAAGTGAAACAATGAAGTGTTCAACTAAAAAGAAATGAAACAAAAAGTGGTCAAGAGGAAGGCTTAATAAACCCTCAATAAAAACACAACTGAGTAGAAACTAAATAATACATACACATAACGGCAAGAATACGCCGAATTAGACGAGAGTGAGAAAAAGAACAAATGATTACAGAGATTTGTCAGGTCAACCGATAACTTTACAGGAGTTGCAATTACATACCAGTAGAGCAACAAGTAAATAATAGAATAGTAGAGGATAAATAAAAGTTGTGGTTCGGATTCCACGTTAATCAGTTGGACCAAACAAAAAAAATACTCCATGCTATCTTTCGATCCCCAGCTAAGCGTAGAGGGTCACCTGAGATCAAATTCTTCTTCTCCTACTATACTTTCCTATTAACCCTCTTTCATCTCCTTCTCATTCTAACCTCTCTCCTTCGAACCCTCTTTACTTTTCCTCTCCTTCCACCAAACATGGTGGGCCAGGGAGAGGATGGCGTCGGAAGACCAGTTGAGGTCAACTGGGGATCTTCTCCCGCCCCTCGGGCACCATTAGAGGCAGTGAGAGGGGAGCCTATGGCCAATTAATTAACAAAATTTCCCCTCATTTTGTCCAGAAAGGGTAGAAAGACGTCTTGGCTAATAAAGAAATGCAGCCAAACTGTTCTGAATTAAATTGTCTTCGGAGAATGTGGTTTAATTCCTCATATATATATATATATATATATATATATATATACATATATATACATATATATATATATATATATATATATATATATATATATATACATATATATACATATATATATATATATATATATATATATATATATATATATATATATATATATATATATATATATATATATATATATATATATATATATATATATATATATATATATATATATGTATATATATGTATATATATATATATATATATATATATATATATATGTATATATATGTATATATATATATATATATTTATATATGAGAAATATATATATATATATATATATATATATATATATATGAGGAATTAAACCACATTCTCCGAAGACAATTTAATTCAGAACAGTTTCGGTGTATCTCACAACCTTTTTCAACTGACACTGGGCAGAAAATATAAGAGAAATGCATATAAGCATAACACAAGATCCCCTCTTTTTTCCCCCAATCCTCTACTTGTGGCTAATCTGGAGGAAGGGGGGGTAGGCCTAAACATATTGAAGGGCTGGCATTTTACTATTTTGTTTATTTGCGATCTTATTACAGGATTAAAAGAAAATTGACCCTCAGATAGATTTAAATTAGGAACTGACGATATCAAGCTCGATTCTACGATTCTTCTCTTAACATAGTTAGCCGATTTAAATAATATTTTACTTCCATTGAAATCGATCGTATGATTCTTGTCTGTAACATGGCAAAATATTCCACTACTTTCGCTGCCCACTCTAATATCTCTTTTGTGTTCGTACAATCTCTTGTCTAGATTTCTCCCCGTTTTCCCTATATAAACTTTATGGCAATCGTTGCATGGTACTGCATATACTCCTATGTTATGATGTTCTTTGGGTTTCCTAGCCATCATCAATTGGTTTAGGGAATTATTATATTTAAAGGCTAGATTAATACCCGCTTTTCCAAATATGTCCTTTAAACTATTTAATTTATTATTAAATGGCAATGTTATACATTTGTTGAAGTCGTTAGTGCGGGAAGGCTTATTACCATAGAATGTTTTCCTAGCTGCAAAATGGGCAGACGATATGAACCAATCGGGGTAATACAAATTAGAAAAAATGGTCCTGATAATGACAATTTCTTCATCCAAATAGGAAGGATGACATATTTTGTATGCTGTAAGGAAAAGGTAAGAAATTATCGATTTTTTAACAGTATTATCGTGAAACGAAAAATAATGTATATAGGCATTCGAGTGGGTTGGTTTCCTATACACGTCAAGTTTTAATTCATGGTGATCTTTATTAATGAGGACATCTAAAAATTTGATGGAGACATGCAAATTATTCAAATTATTAAAAAAGGTATCAAAATCATGGCCATTAGGCCATGATTTTCTGTATTTTCTGTATGGCCTAATGGCCATACATATACATTATTTTTCGTTTCACGATAATACTGTTAAAAAATCGGTAATTTCTAACCTTTTCCTCTCTCTCTCTCTCTCTCTCTCTCTCTCTCTCTCTCTCTCTCTCTCTCTCTCTCTCTCTCTCTCTCTCTCCTCAGAGGGAGAGGTGACGCCCCCTTGTCGCGGGAAGAGAGCTTGTGTGGACCTTGGACTTTTCGAGCTATATCGGCGGGGGTACCTCTTCTGGGTACCCCTGTTAGGGCTTTCCTTGTCGATTTGGTCGGAAACGAGGTTCCAGACTAAGTGCGTCATTCCTTCCTTTTTCTACTCTATCCCTCTCCTTTTTTACTTTTATCCTATCTCCCACTCATACAAAAAGAAAAAAAACAACAAAAAAGCCTACTCCTATCGTGTCACTCTTTCCCTTTCTTCCTCAATCTACCTATAAGGACTTGGTAGCTACCTCATGCGTTAGAAGAGAGGCTTTGGAACCTCTATAAACAACGCCAATCGACGCTCACTGGTTGCGAGAGACTACGACTTGAGGGGTCTTAGGCGTTGGGGCACGATGAATGGGATGAGGGTAGTGCCCCGTTACCCCCTTTCCTGGCGCATAATTATTGACCATTCCCAGTGACCGTTGACGGGTGCCTCTGGTAGCACTGGTCCGTGGTGACGGCCCTTTGTTCCCATGTTGGTTGCCAGGCCAACAAAAAGCCTTGGGTGGAGTTTCTTGGTGTGGCGGGATATCCATTGAACGCTGCTCCGAGATCTTGGCCGTCGCGAAGGGAACTAGTACGATTTTAGTACGGGGCGTGCTTCGTTGTTGTTCACGTGGTGACAAAATCGATGGCCCCTTCGAGGACAGTCTGTGCTGCTTGGTTGGGAGCCACGGCACGCCGAGGCTTGACGACTCGGTCGGACAAACAGCAGCACATGGAGCGTGCCTTCTGAAAGATCCGAAACGCCTTTGATCGATAGGCGGGAGCGACTCACGCGGGGAGAACTCACCAAACCCCCTATTTTCTTATTGATTGGTCTTAAAGTGATTAAGTATAAAGCTTTCAGAATGACAGGAAAGAGAGGTCCAGGTGCTCTAAAATATACATGCGCAACATGTCAGAAGGATAAGTGGTGTGTGGATTTCACAGAAGGGTGTTTTTTCGAAATGCCACCCGGGCAGTGTCTGCACCGCTTGCATCCTAAAGGGTGAGGTCCAAGAAGCAGTTGCCTACTGTAGGGAGATACAAGATTTCTATAGGGCTTTGGAGGAGAGAGCTCGAGCACTCGAGATGAAAATAGAGCACGTGCGCAAGCTTAGCCGTCTCGAGGATAGGGTCGCAGAATTGGCCGCAAAATTAGCGACCCAGTCAACTCCAATTTCCGGAGAGCCACTCAATCAAAATGGCAACACTGCATCGTCAGTGCCCGGAGAGACTAGTGGCCAAGTAAAGAAGAAGAAGAAAAAGAAAAAGAATTTTAATCCTTCACTCCCCTCTAATAATGATGGTTCCGACGTAGCCGTTGCCGAAAGAGTAAGTCATGATGGCTTCACTCCTGTCAGAAGGGCAGCCCATAGACCGAGAGAGGTTTCGTTACCGACACCACTCCCAACGTCAAATAGATTTGCTCCCCTGGACTCGGGCCGAGAGTCTCCAATCATTATCGGTGACTCTCAAGTGAGGGGCTTGACAAATCGGCCAAACGGGATGCGCAAGGAAATGTGGCGCTTACGTAGCCTACTAGGCAAGAAGACGCGAGAGATCATAAAAGAAGTTAAAAAAATTAGACTAGGACAGCAAGATACGCCGGTAGTGGCCCAAACCAGTGGAAATGACCTGTTCCTACGAGGAGGCTCTGCAGGCTTTACTGAGCGCATCATCGAAGATGTCAGAAGTTTAGCAGCCTCGTTAAAAGAAATAACATCAAAACCAATCGTCGTTGGGATCATACCGAGACGCTCCGGGGGTGCCTTGGCTAACCAAAAGGCTCTGAGCATAAATTGGAGGCTAGGTGAAATCCTATCAGGAATGGGCGTATTTTTCGTCAACCCCTTCGACGAATTCTACGGTCAGTCAGGGCTGTTTAGTGAGGATGGCACTCACCTGTCTTTCCGTGGAAGAAGTGTGCTGCGTGAGCTCATCCGCGTGGTTTATATTGGGTAAATAAATCTGATGTAGGGGAAAGGATGACTGAGACCCCAGTGGGGAAATCCCACGAAGTAGCGCCCTCGGCAGCCGAGGTCGAGCACCCAGCACCCAATCCCTCCATCGATACAGAGAAAGGGGCGGAAGTGGGTGATGTTCAGCCTTCGAATCCAGCTTCGGAGGGGAGGACGCACGACGAACCGTCGGGAAACGGAGAAGTGGAGGGGGCAGTAGGGCTAGCGGACGCCCCCTAAGAGTTATTCTATTAAATGCCCGCTCAATAAGGAACAAGTTCTGCGAGCTTAGAGCACTGATGTCATCAGAGATGCTTGACATAGTGGCCGTCACTGAGTCTTGGATTCGTGCAGACACCAGGGACTTCATAGGTAAGTTTGGAGTACCCGGTTACGCGACCTTCCATAAAGATCGCGCTGACCGAGAAGGTGGTGGAGTTCTGGTGTATTTACGGGCCCATCTATCTCCCATCGAATGCAGAACTGTCCCAGAGCATGAGGTAGTAGGAGTCGACCTCAAGGTCGACAATACAATGTACAGGTTCATAGTGGCCTATCGACCTCCTCATCGGACGGTAGAGGTTGATATAGAACTGTACCAAAAACTGTCCAGTCTCTTAGACGGCCCTCCCTCGCTGCTGGTAGGGGACTTTATTTGCCGAGTCGACTGGAGTGACCAAACGGGCGACGGAGAGGCATCTCGGCTTGTAGACTTTGCTGACAGCAACTTTCTGACTCAATGGGTCGGCGAGCCTACCCAAAGGGGGCAACGTTCTAGATCTAGTATTTACCACTGAAGATGACCTCGTCTCTGACCTGTCAGTGGATGAGTGCCTAGGTGGTAGTGACCATAACATGGTAAGGTTTGGAGTACGTGTTCCCTGTACGCAAGGTACTAATGAACGAGCACGTAAATTGGATCTCAGACGTGCAGACTTCAATAGGCTCCGGGAGGCACTTGGCCAGATGCAACTAACTAACGAAGGTGGGACGAATTCCAAATGGAACAACTTCAAAAATCGTTTTATGGATCGTCAGGCCGAGTGCGTTCCCACGAAGGCAGTCAGACTAGCGAGCATTCAGCCTAGGTGGTTTTCTCAAGAAATCGCTAGTGCTATTAAAGCTAGAAAGTCAGTGCACAGAGCATGAAAGAGGAATAGTAGTGCGATGCACCATGAAGCCTATGTGACCCATAATAGAACGGTTAAGGCACTAGTGCGCACGGCTAAGCGTAACGAAGAAATTCGTGTAGCCTCTCTCTCTAAAGAGAGCCCCAAGGAGTTCTTCGCGTACGTGAACAGTCGAAAACCAGTACGCCAACGCATCGGACCCCTCAGGGACGCCGACGGCGTTCTCCAGGATTCAGATGAGGAAATAGCTGGCATACTCAACGACTACTTCTCCTCGGTTTTCACGAGGGAAAGGGGCGAAGAGATACCCAGATCGCCGATAGTGATAGATCGCGAGTTAGAATCACTAGAAGCAATAACTACAACTTCCGAAGAAGTTGCTAGAAGGCTAGGTCAGTTAAATGCGTATAAATCCCCAGGTCCTGACGGCTTCCTGCCAAGAGTACTGCGTGAGGTGAAAGATCAGGTGGGCCCTCATCTTTCTGAGATCTTCAACTCATCGCTCGACAGTGGCGAAGTACCTGCAGACTGGCGTATGGCCAATGTCACCCCGATCCACAAAAAGGGGGACCGTGGCACCGTGGCACCGCAGGAAACTACCGACCAATAAGTCTAGCTTCAATCGTGGGCAAAGGACTGGAAGGCATCATAGGGGATAGGATAATGAATCATTTAGAGTCTCACGACCTATTGAGAGACACACAGCATGGCTTCCGAAGAAAGCGATCGTGCCTCACGAACTTGCTCGAATTCTTCCACAGTATAATGAGCGAGTTTGACAGAAGTCGAGCGGTGGACATACTTTATTTGGATTTCCAAAAGGCTTTCGATAAAGTCCCCCACCGCCGACTGATGGCGAAAGTACATGCCGTGGGAATAAGAGGAAAGGTCGCAAAATGGTTAGAAAGTTGGTTGTCGGACAGGCGACAGAGGGTTACCATCGGAGGCCACACCTCTCGGTGGTCGTCAGTAACGAGCGGAGTCCCTCAGGGCTCCGTGCTAGGCCCTCTATTATTCATCATCTACATCAACGATATAGATGAAAGACTGGTGAGTCGTCTAGTGAAATTTGCCGACGACACAAAACTTAGAGCTAATGTAGCGAATCCCGAAAACATCGAGATGTTGAGGGATGACCTACGGATGATTGGCGAGTGGGCTGACAAGTGGCAGATGCCTTTCAACTTAGACAAGTGTAAGGTGATGCACATCGGGTATGCGAACCCCCGGTCAGGCTACGAGCTACAAGGTATGCGTCTTGAGTCTACTGATGTCGAGAAGGACTTAGGTGTGCTGATTAGCAGCGATCTCAAATTCTCGAAGCAGTGCTTACAGGTGGAGAAAAAGGCTCATCGCTTGTTGGGTTACATCAAGAGGCAATTCAGCTTTCGAACAAAAGAGGTTGTTTTGCCCTTGTACAACTCACTGGTGAGGCTTCACCTAGAGTTCGCTGTTCAGTTCTGGTCTCCTCATTATCGAAAAGACATCGATCGTCTGGAAAAGGTGCAAGCCAGGGCCACGAAACTGATCCCATCGCTAAGAAACAAGTCATACCAAGAAAGACTGCAAGAGCTCGATCTCTATTCGTTAGAGACTCGAAGACTGCGCGGTCGTCTAATAGAGACTTTTAAAATCTTGAAAGGATTTGAAAATGTCGACTCCACCAAATTCTTTACCCTCAACAGGAATATGACTCGAAATCACGGGTGGAAGGTGGAGCTGCCCAGATTCAATACCATTCCGGTGGGTAAGTCATTCACATATGACATTTGCGACACATGGAATAAACTACCAGCGGGGGTTGTTGAGATTAGCAGTGTTGAACAGTGCAAGAGTAGACTTGACAAATTATATTTGAAAAGCTGATGATCTCATAGCAAGTAATCAGTACATGCTAAGAATCGAAACCACAAAAAGTACCTCCTCGATATGGGCAGCAAGGCCTTTGAGGTACTTCTTTTCCTTGTAACTCCTTGTAACTCCTATTTAGATGAAGAAATTGTCATTATCAGGACCATTTTTTCTAATTTGTATTACCCCGAGTGGTTCATATCGTCAGCCTATTTTGCAGCTAGGAAAACATTCTATGGTAATAAACCTTCCCGCACTAACGACTTCAACAAATGTATAACATTGCCATTTAATAATAAATTAAATAGTTTGAAGGACATATTTGGAAAAGCGGGTATTAATCTAGCCTTTAAATATAATAATTCCTTAAACCAATTGATGATAGTCAGGAAACCCAAAGAACATCATAACATTGGAGTATATGCAGTAACATGCAACGATTGCCATAAAGTTTATATAGGGGAAACGGGGAGAAATCTGGACAAGAGATTTTACGAACACAAAAGAGATATTAGAGTGGGCAGCGAAAGTAGTGGAATATTTTGCCATGTTACAGACAAGAATCATACGATCAATTTCAATGGAAGTAAAATGCTATTTAAATCGGCTAACTATGTTAAGAGAAGAATCGTAGAATCGAGCTTGATATCGTCAGTTCCTAATTTAAATCTATCTGAGGGTCAATTTTCTTTTAATCCTGTAATAAGATCGCAAATAAACAAAATAGTAAAATGCCAGCCCTTCAATATGTTTAGGCCCTCCTACCCCCCCAGATTAGCCACAAGTAGGGGATTGGGGGAAAAAAGAGGGGATCTTGTGTTATGCTTATATGCATTTCTCTTATATTTTCTGCCCAGTGTCAGTTGAAAAAGGGTGTGAGATTCACCGAAACTGTTCTGAATTAAATTGTCTTCGTAGAATGTGGTTTAATTCCTCATCTTTTCTTGCGATATTGCATTAATTTTCATCATATATATATATATATATATATATATATATATATATATATATATATATATATATATATATATATATATATATATATATATATATATATATATATATATATATACATATATATATATATATATACATATATATATATATATATATATATATATATATATATATATATATATATATATATATATATATATATATATATATATATATATATATATATATATATATATATATATATATATATATATATATATATATATATATATATATATATATATATATATATAATGTAATATAATAAAATTGAACTGTGTGTATGTGTGTATCTGTGAATATATAAGAATAAAGAAATCCCATCTAACCCTCTACCTGTCCCCCCCCTTCCCCCATCCCATCTCCACCCTCTCCCCCTATCTCTTTCCCATCTCTACCCCTCCCCCTCTCATCCCTTACAAAAGAACAACAAAACCAATAGAAAACAAGCTCTGAGGACCAAAAGTCGAGGCCTCTCACTTATTTTTATTTATGACTTTACGACCTTCAAAACTTTCCTATTCACCCACTTTCATCTCCTTCTTCTTTTCTCCTCTCTCCTTCGAACGCTCTTTTTTTTACTTTCCTTCCACCAAACATGCTTGGCCAGGTAGAGGATGGGTTTTAAATTTCGTTCGAATAGGCCCAATAGTTATGAAGTTATTGCAAAATCATTCTCCAAATAACCTTGAGAGGGCTTTGGCAATTCTGTCATTCGAAAGAGAATGTTTAACAACATAAGGGTTTCAAATGTCGTTAGAATAGGCCGAATAGTTATGATGCTATGGCACAAAGAAAATAATTCCTGAACTTCCCTTGGGAGGACCTTTACAATTGCATCATTCAAAAGAGAATGTCAAACGACATTAGGGTTTCAAATTTCTTTAAATATAGCAAAACGGGGAGCGGCAGACATAGTGAGATATCGAGTCACACGCGACTAAAACTTCCCTCCACCCCCTCTTCACCCTCTCTCTCCTCCTCTCTTTCCACATCTCTACCTACCTCTCCCCTCCCCTATATACCCCTCTTTCCCAATCTATCTCCGTTCTCTCCCTCTTCCCCCTCTCTGTCACCCTCTTCCCCCCCTCCAAATCGACATCGAAATCAAAAGAAACAAGGTTTGCTAACCAAAGTCCCGCGCTCTCACTTATTCTGATTTAATGACCTTGCAACCTAAAAATCTTTCAATAATTCACGGACTAACCTTGGGAGGACCTTGGCAATTATATCATTCGAACGAGAATGTAAAACAACATAAAGTTTTCAAATTTCGTTAGAATCAGCCGAATAGTTATGATATTATTTCTAAATGTTTTCCCGTCTAAACTTGGGAGAACTTTTGTAATTATATCATTCGAAGAGAATGTAAAACAACATAAGGGTTTCAAATTTCGTTAGAATCGAAAGAGAATGTAAAACAACATAAAGGTTTTACATTTCATTAGAATCAGCCGAATAAGTACAATGTTATTACCTAAACCAAAAAAAGCCAAACGGGAACCGACCGACAGACCGACCGAAATAGTGAGATATAGAGTCGCACGCGACTAAAAAAATAGATTCCTTTCTTAAAATATAGTTATAGATAAGAAAATATTTTGGTCTTAAAATTTTTTTAAATTTCGCTTACAGAAAGCTTACAGACGTCATTTTAGTCGCGTGCGAGTCTAGTCACGGGTGACTCGATATCTCACTATGTCGTTCGATCGTTAGCCTTTTTTTGATTTTTGTCATAACATTGTAACTTTTCGGCCGATTCTAACGATATTTGAAACCCTTATGTTATTTTATATTTCTTCCGAATAATTAATTGTCAAGGGCCTCCTAAGGTTACCCAGTTAATTATTTTATTTTGGCCATAGCATCATAACTATTTGGCCGATTTTGACGAAATTTGAAACACTTATGTTGTTTTACATTTTCTTTTAAATGATATAATTGTCAAAGTGCTCTCAAGCTTAGCCGATGAATTATTTCGCAATAGTATCATAACTATTAGGCTGATTTTAACGAAATTTGAAACCCTTATGCTGTTTTAAATTCTTTTTCAACGATTATAACTCGGAAAACAAACAAATTTAAAAAAATAAAAATAGTAGTTAGCAAAAATTAAAGATAAATGATTCCCAAATACAATGCCGAAAATAAGACTTTGATATCTTACACTGTTCTCAAGTTATATATCTTAGAATGTTGATAATTTGCATAAAACTTTGGCCAAATTTCAAGATTTCTCAGATATGCTCGATTTTAGGGAAAAAATACACAGAGGAGGGCAAAGAATAGAATGAAACTTATGTAAAATCAACCAAGAAATATATGGTGGATTTTTTTTATTTGATCTGCACTATAACGTCAATTTAATCCTTATGTATGTTTACAATTTAATTAAAAAAATAATTAAATATGTATAAGTATAATGAACATTCATTAAAAGCTCTATGCCTTTCATATTCCTGTGCTGCCAGCTGACTAACTAAAACTAAAGTTATTTCATCTTAGTACGATGCCCCCAAAATGCCCATTTTCAGCCATCTAAGCAAACCCACCGAAAGAAATGAGAAAGAGCCCCAGAGCATGATGATCAGCGGAGCCAGAGAAGAAAAGAGGATGCAGAAAGGCGTGCAGCGTCACGAGCGTTAGAAAGCCACGAGCAAGTGCAAGCAAGACGCAGACTGAATGCACAAGGGCCTGTAGCAGCGATACATGCTCAAACTCAAGAAAAAACGGAAAGAAGACGCATAATAAGTACTCAACGGACTGCAGCAGCTAGACAATCTCAAACTCAAGAGGAAACGGAAAGAAGTCGTAGAGTAGATGCTCAACGGACTGCAGCAGCTACATAGAAAATCTGAAACTCTCTCTTTCTGGCAAAACCCAAAATATTGTCTATAAAGAGGTTTATAGCACGGGATTAACAAATTAAAATTAATCATTGACAGAAATACTAGAGATCATAGATCAGAAGTTTACATACATATATGCACCGATGACAATATTAATAAGAAAAAAATCTCTCTCTGGTTTACATGAAAGTTGTTAGTCATATCTTATGTATTGGCCAAAAGGATACAGCTCTATCAGAAACACGAAAATTAAGTCATTTCTTATACATTGGAGAGAAGGAAACAGTTCTATCATCTACAGGAAAGTTAACAGTGATTTCTTTTGGCAGTTTTTTTCAATCCAGTCAACGACGGGTATTTCTGTTATTATTATTATATATATATATATATATATATATATATATATATATATATATATATATATATATATATATATAGTTGAGCAATAATCTCTAATTTTCATTATATTTGATCTCCCGAGTTTGCACTAAATTGAGATTGACCCCAATCCCCAATTTACTTCAGTCGTCATCGACCATTATCGTAATTATAATAATTTTCGAAATTACATCTAAAAAGGTGATTGCGATTTCGTTTATTCTGTATCTGTAGGCTTTATAAATAGGTTAATAATTACCTTAATTACCCTTCTGTCTGTTCAGTACGCCGTGTTCATCGTGTATTGTAGAAGTATTTTTATGTTATTTTCTATGCTATTGTTTCCGTTGTTATGTTGTTCTTTGAAGTAAAATTGGTCCATTTTACTTCAGACCAAAAAATATCGTTAACTATATATTATCAAACTAGTCGGACTGCCAGCCTCATCATGAAAAACAATCGGAATCCCATACCTTAACAAAAAAAAGGAACCATCGGATATATGAGTATAAATGCAACCTAGGAGACTGTCAGCTCCTCCCACACTCATATATTGGAATGAAGGAAAATAAACTATCAAGAAAAATGACATATCACTTAAGCAACGGTGCCCCGCTAAACTACAGACTCAAAACCAGCGAACTATTTTCAACAGAAAAATGTTAGAAGAAAACACCAAAATTATTGACTTTGCACGAGATCGTCGACAAGTACTTTTTCTAGAATCCATCCATATACAAGTAAAAATGTTAGAAGAAAACACCAAAATTATTGACTTTGCACGAGATCGTCAATTTAATTCGAGCGGAATATCGCCAAGCAGTAGAATTAGGATTCGAACTCCGAGAGATGGTTAATATTTTCCTATCAAGGTCCACCATCTATATTGATGTGACTGCGAATTTGACCCTAGTTCCTAAGCCTACACATTTTGACCTTGTCCTAACATGCTCAAATGTTTGTCAGAATGTTCGCACTAGATCTCTTTGTTTGTTTGTATATAAGAATGTTTATTCTTTTTATTTATATGTTTACTTTATCTCTGAAGATGATACGACGGTATCAAAACGCATCAGATAAATAAAGTGTTTTCGCAAAGGAATCATCTATTGCCTCCTTTAACTTTAAAATCCGAGTTTTAATAAATTTCGGACAACTTATCCACGGCCTCAATCCATACATAAAGGCAAATATACGACAAATTGAAAGATGTGAGTCGAAAATCACAAAAGTGAAATTAGTCGTCGATTTAACAAAACTTTCTACGATGAATGCATATTGCCCAACTTTATATATATATATACATATAATGACATGCAAGAAATAAATATTCACCCATAGTTTTATGATAAAATGTTTTGATTCTGATTTTTTGCTAGTATTTGTTTCCATCTTTTTAGTTTAATATTGAAAATATTAAACATGTTTTGAAAGACAAATAGCTATGAATATCCCAGTAACCCTTTCTCCTTTTGACAGAATTGTTATAATTCAATCTACAGAAAAGGGTAAAATATTGCCGGAGTCACGACCTGGTTATCCTGAACCTTCGGTTAAAGCAACTGGAGTAAATGAAAGATTCCTAATTAGCCAAAGATCAACAGTAAATTCATTGCCTTCTCCTTTGTTCTTGTTTAAGTTTGCCCATATATCATCATAGAATCTATTTAATTCTTCCTTCCTACTAACGGTCATCGGTGCGTAGACTTGGATTATTTTGAAGTTTTACTTCTTAAAGCCGTGAATTTCTACCACCATTTCTTTGAGCTCTCTATTATCACTACTCCAACTCCATGCTGCATTTGGTCTTCTCTTCATTTGTGGTCGAGTAGTTGATTATCACTTGTTTCAGTGATAGCTTCCTCGTACCGTTGGGTTTCACACCAGATATTGTTCTGCAGTTTTAGGTTGCAAGGTACAAATCTTTATTTAGTTTTTTGATGTCGTCGCCTTTAAAATTGTAAGCAGTTCTATTTTGAGTAAAAACACCCCTACTTATACAAGCACTCTGGTTGTGGTGCTAGTCGCAATTCGGCTCACAGCATCCCTTTCTACACATACACTCTGGCTGGCCATATTAGAAGGATACGTTGATGCTTACCTCAGTAGAGGTAAGATACTCCATATGCATCCTCTTTCACATAGCCAATCACAACACCGCTATCTTTCCCTTTTCTCATCACTGCACGACATACCCACTATCCTCTTTGCCCTTGCGTTCTGCCAATGGAGACCTTATGCCATTTGCAGAATATCTCATATCCATATACCCCTGAGACGGAAACGCAGAGGGTTCTACTATCGTTGGTGGAAGTCAAAACAAATTACCACCCCCACCCCATATTCCAACGAAAACCAATCCCAAGTGCCTTTGATACCTCATTTATTATCATTCTGATCTTTATGTGCATTTCATTAACCTCTCGTGGGATTTCTCGGCCACTGTGCGATGAAGGAATGGCGCTACCAACCTCCCGACAATATATGGTTTTGATAAGTGTTGGATTTTACTCCGATATTATCTTCAGCCATCGTTTCTCTGGTATTAGTGAAATTCTTTTATACTCGACTATGTTATCTTCTTCCTCTCACCTCCTCTTTTTATCAAACCTTTGTATTTTGTATACATATTTTATCTCTTTAATTCCTTTATTTTCCCTCGTCCTTATTCGTTTTCAGGTAGATATAGAGTTTATCATATATATATAAATATAGATTATGATTTATTATAAAATTTCCTATAGTGTTCCTAGGGATGAACCGAAAAAGGTTCGAATGTAATCGGAATTCACTTTTCATCTTTCCTGATGGCCATTTTTCGCCTTTATTGCGCCCCTCACTCACTCTTTGTGATTATGGATATAGAGAAACTGCGGAACAAATTTTAGGAGGTAGTATTAGGTAGTGCAAAAGCTGTATGAGTTGATATACTTGGAAGTAGAGAACAAAACGCTAAATGGTGGGGTGAAGAAATGTAATTTGCAGTGAAGAGGAAATAGGAGATGTACTAAAAATAATTAATAATGCAGAAATGAAAGTCAGGGAGTTGCGGATGGCCTATTCCCTATCGCTAATTTGTCTCTTTATTTTCTCTCTGTTATCCTCCGATATAACATGATTTCTCATGCGTCGAAATGGATAGGAATGATTGCAATCATACAGGAAATGAAGGGATTTCACTGCTTTATCCATCGTAATATTTTTAATCCATTAACCTTTAAAGTATCATTACCTACACTATTTTTTATGCATAAAGAAGTGCATATGATAGAATTAAGTATTATTAGCTTCCTTCGAGTTATCCTACTTTGTTATCTCTGACGCCAATGGTCTGTGTATGTTGAGTTAAAATGAGTGAGAAAGTAATGAAGTTCAGAAGGAGGAATATTAAAGTTTAATATGGTTGTATAGCAAATTATGGGTTTCATAATATGATTATGAAGTCATTTGATGTCAGAGGGAATTAAATAGTAAAATAGGGTATGATGATGATTGGAGAAAACAACGGATACTTCTCTGATCAAAGTTGGAATATGGAAGTGATAAGAAAGATGTTGACAGTGAAACAGATAATCCTACAACGTAAGATGATTGAGAAAAATAAATAAGGAAGTTGAATAAGAAAATGTGGTCTGAAGGCTATTTTGTCTATCGCAGTCCTTGTTAGAAGGCTGTGTGAAGGTGTATACATAGGCAAAACACTTCCAATGAGCTTTTTGTTTCTCTCTGAGTAAATATATTTTTCATGCGGGTGATTATCTTCTACAAGTATTTGCTACGTCGATTAGGAGTAATAATTCACTGTATAACAATGAAAAACAAAACAAAAACGGAAATTAGAATAACCTTTTTTAAGGGTTATTTTTTGCGTAAATTACGAATATAAAATCCGTCTCTTTCTGCGACCCTCCACTTTCTCGTACATTACCATCTTACGTTAAATCTCTTGATGGTTCCGTAGGGGTCGAATGCGGCGATGCGTCGAAACCCTGGGACCCTCCCCTTCATACGGAGGGGAGAAGACCCTATTCGACCTCACTATAAATCCTCCGACGCTAGAGTTAGAAGGCAGTATCTGCCGCCTGCCCGCCCCATCAGTATCCTCTGCCGCCCCCCGTCAATACTCGCTATTCACGTCCCGTCGGACTCTGCACAATTCTCGCAAAACCTCTCAAACTCGGGGTAGTCTCGATTAATTCGCCTGAGTATACCCCGTACTCGTTCTACCTGCTCCTAGAACGCAACGCACCTAGTCTTGATTCGTGTTCTAACTCGAAAGCAAGATCTAAGTTCATCCTGTATTAGTCATTGTCAAGAGACTATTATTTGAACTTTGCGCCAAGGCAAGGATTACTGCTTCGGACCAAATCTTCCAGGTAACAGCAGCGCGAAACTCTTCTGTGCAAGTGCCCTCCTCTCTACTACTCCCCCCGAGTGTAAGCCTCCATCGCATGCTTTGTATACGCTCAAGGTCCTTCGAGCGACCCTCGGTCAATATTGTTCGTATGTTTGTACAGCGGCCGTCCTCGCTAAATCTTTCCCTCCCGTTGAACAGCTGAGACTCGTGTACGTCTAATGTGTATATAGCTTGTTTTGAAACCGCCTTTAACTTTGTAAAAGAATATTAATTTGTATATTAGTAAAGTTATTTTTGTACTCGTTTTTCTATTGTCCCGGAACCTCCGACATAGTCCAACTATTTGGCCAACCCACATTCAGTTAATTTGCACTCTGCTTGTATTATAAATCTTTCACGCTCATAGCCGTCATTGACCTCGGCTGAGAAACGCAGAAAGGGTTAACTTGACCCTATTCTACGATATACAGTGTTTTTTTCTTTACAGGAGACAGAGCTAAAATTCCTAGACAATGCAAAAATTTTCCACACAGTTTCTCTTATATATGTATGTGGATCAGTTACATTAAGACAATCCAAGAGATAGTTGACTAAACATGTGAAGAAACTTTATGAGCTCTACCAGTGCATATAGATCTAGGCCTAATGAAGCAATTTACCAAATCACTGCAACATAACAAGCCATGTTTCCAGTACCTCAAAGCAATCTTCCGTAAAATAAGTGATTCCAAGATTAAATAAGGCATATTCGTAGGTCCTCAGATTCATTAACTTATAGCTGATGAGGTCTTCGAGGCGACAATGGATGGAACTGTGCTAGCGGCCTGGCATGGATTAAAAGATGTATGCAAGGGGCTTCTGGGAAAGCACCAAGGTGCCCAGCGAAAGCCTATAGTGGATACCCTAATGAAGTGCTACCAAGACCTCGAATGCAATATGTCACTGAAGATACACTTTCTTCATTCTCATCTGTCCTTTTTTCCAGAGAATGCAGGAAATGTGAGTGATGGACATGCAGAGAGGTTCCATCAAAATATTCAAAATATATAGTCAATAGAAAAGAGGTATAAGGGAAAATGAACCCATGCTATGCTGGCTGACTTCTGCTGGAACCTGAAGCGTGACACACTCGAGACGTCTTACAAACGAAGTAGTAAAAAATAAAATTTAGGTTAATACATAATATAATATTAACAAACATGCTGATTAAGTATATATTCCTGAATTAATTACAATGAACACATTTAATCTGACCTTAGGAGCGAAATACATTTATGGTATCTGGGAAATCGGTATCAATTGCATAATTATTAAATCGGAAATTTACAAGAAAATGTTACGCGATGGGAAATTTGTGTTTACCAATTAGAATTCAGTACACTCAACTTCATAATAAAATTCACATGAGATCTATGTTTTTTTTCTTGACACTGAAATTTGTTGTACAGTGTAATTATTTGTATTGTAGCTATAATACTCGTATATGAGCAAAATCTCGGATAAATTAATCTTATGATACTAAGCAAACTGAAAAGAAAGACTTGGTGATTCATAGTATTTTTGTTTTTTATCATTCTTAAAAGATTCATAACAAAAAGAAAGTTCTTGCGATCGAGTTTTATTTTTCCATGCTGTGTTCAGTAGCATGAGTTATATGTTGATGTTTATTCAATTCCTTCAAACCTACATTTTTGGACCTTCGAATATTTCTAAATCATCGGATGTAGCCTTTAAAAAGAAACATGGCTTCACATGCCCCATCCATATAGTAACCACATCCAATTTCGACCATTTTCATTCTTAATTCCTCTGATTCTCACGGTTTTTATCCCTTTTGAACGTGTACTGGTTGAAATTCACTGCACAAAGCCCACCACTGCCTTTCTTTGCGGTAGAAATCGAAATTTTTAACACTCAGAATCATTATTGCCTTTCAACTCTTAACATTATAGTTGCTGTCCGAAATTTTCCAAAATTTTCCAAGAGCCGGTGAAACTTTTAAGATCAGGATTATCTGAAGGTTGAATTTTTATATTACACCTAATTGCTATGATAATGGAGCGGTTGATTTTACAAACAGGCTCACAATTAATATTATTTATTGATAATGGCAGGTTTGAATTCTTCTTGGTTGCCTCAAATCAGGTGGGGTCACTGTTCGTGTGGATGGAGAGTTTCTTGGAAGTTGAGTGAAGGCTGTCACTTGGCGAAGAGCGAGAGGGAGAGAGTGTGAATGACAATCACGTGCTTGTCGGTGCGCGACAGAATAAGTAGACTCGAATGGCCTGAGGTTGCCAGAAGTCGTTATTATGGGGTGCTATCAGTCTTTGGATGCATCAATAATCCTTTATTGCATTTTTATACTCCACATAAGAAAGCTGTAAGATCATAAGTGGAGATGAAGTAACTTCCTTAATCAAAATCACCCCAAACCATTTTGGTGTGAAGTTATGATGCACTAAGTACCATTAATTACATTTTGTAAGGCATTGCCATAGTCTATAAATATCGTCACGTGTTTTTAATGAGAAAATAAGTAATTTCCTTATTTCACCCCAACAGCTGAAGATGCACATCAGCTTAGAAATATAATTAAAGTTTCAAAGAGCTCGAAAGAGAAGATGTAATACAAAGAAAACCTGCCACGTACTTTTACTTAGAGTATTATTCAGGCCCTTAAAGAAAGGTGGGGGGGTGATTAAATTTAGTATGGATAAATCAAACACTTACCAGTTGTGAAACTTTTTAAAAGTCCTGTTCTTAACATTAATCTACACATATTTATCCTACCACTCACGGCAGATGCCTGCTGTAAATAAGATATTTTAATGTTATTGTTTTCCCCGCTTACTCTTTAAAGGTTAAGGTATCTTTTGTATTTGGTATTTCCATGGTATTCCTTATATTAGTACGAATCTCAGTATTTTACAGTTTCTTGAAACATTGGTTACCACAATGACTCCACTTGTAGTGATAAAAGACTCTTGTTTAACTATTAATCTTTTGAGTTCTTTTTATCTTTATATTCTTTCTTTATGTTTTTTTGCATTTTAAGCTTGAATGGACTTAAGTATGGGGGCAAGCGTTAAACCCCATCGCAAAACGCCCGTGTTTCCACCGCTTTGTGCCTTTGTCTCATTACGATCTGCCATCGACTCAAAGTCTGATGCGAGAGGCTCCGTCGATAACTTTGATCAGCCAACCGACTCTTTCCCTATTAAGGATTTGCTTTATCATATTACCTTTTAGACCATTCTCAAAGAGAATATTTTCAAGGACTTTTTTACTTTGATGCAAAAATAGTCACGAGATATTTTTTTCTTTCGATTCAATTTGGCAGCCTATTTTCACTGTTTTTTGGAATTTTTCGAATTAAAGTTCAAGGTTTATTACGAGTCCTTTTGAAAATGATTATCCCCCAAAGGGTTCTGGGAGGTTTTGACAAATGGGCCGGTTTGGGGGATTTGGGACCTTTCAGATTGCCAGAGATTCTAGTGTTCTAGTGAGGTATATACATAGTTTTCAGCTATTTTATCATCAAGTAATTTCACTATTCTTTTACCCTAATTAATATTTTTTCAATTAAAATAAATATCAACTAATTTCCAATATAATCTATCGCACTGTGTAACAAAATTTTACTTTTTTCTTGTTTGTGGGTTTAAAAAGGTTATTTCTAAGTTGTTCGTAACTAAAGTATATGAAAAAAGTCTATTTTGATCCCAAAACTTTGTTTTTGCATGTAAATTGGCCCATTTGGAAAATAATTGAGAATATATAAAAAGTACTATTATATTGAGAATAGATAAAAGGCTGTAGGCTTTAATTCTCTCTAAGCATGAAAAAAAAATTGTAAATCTTATTTTAAAAAAGTATTGGAATGTTGTAGAATACTATTTGTTTTAAGGGAAACCTTCCAAAAACATTCTAGTTTTAATGAGAAATTTCTAGAATTTAGTAGAATTTTATAAAATTCAAGAATGTTTCAAAACTTGCCCCAATAAACACCTGGAAACTTCTAGAACTTTCTGGAATTTTAGTTCAGAAATATTTATAAATGGGTGAACAGATCTGTTATCATTTCAGCTCTAACTACCATAGTGAACACATGAGAAGACAAATGGCATCAAGAGGCTGCAATCATTCTCCAGATTCATTTGGTTTCATCTGGGAACAGTTCACCAAAACAAGAGCAAATTTTCGGTGTAAGAGCATCTATAAAAATGTGTAAACCTTACAAAGCATAATTTGGTATGAGCCCTTTTGAAAATACAGTCATTGGACACCTCATTTTGCTTGTGAACACTGCAAGAATAGTGTTTGTTGTAAACTGTAAAATATTAAATCTCACAATTATTTAAGCTATTATGTTCATATGTAAGCCAAAGGAGTAATAAAGTATATTTTTTTTACTTTTACTGGATGCTATAGAGGGGAAAGAAGAGCCATGAAATTTTCTATTCCCAGGATTTGGTGTGAATCCACTAACCACTCTAGCAACTGCTACTTCTGCATGGTGGAACCCTTCTAAACGTCAAAGTGTTAAAAATTAACCTCTTATTTCCTATGCATATCTTCTTTCCTTTATTGTAGCAGTACCCCACGATGCTGATTTGGCTGTACCTACGCATCCAGAAAGGAATAGGCCAACGTCAGAAGAAGGCAACAATTCAGAAGCTGAATCCATACCATCCAAGCCAAAGAGACCTCAATGACTTTGTCAGAGATCTTGGCTTGTCAAAGTCAAATGCTGAGCTTTTGATTTCGAGACTCAAAAGGTGGGATTTGCCTGATGGAAATGTGTAAGTGACAAGCGAAAGAAAACGTCATAAAGATTTCCCACGATTCTTTACTTGTCAAACTATGCTATGCTTCTGCAATGAAATATCTGGTCGTTTTGATGAAATGGAATTACATGTAATTACATGTATCATGGCTGTTTGACGAAATGGAATTACATGTAATCCTCAAGAGATATTAGAGCTGTTCTCCTCTATAATTAAAATAACATCCATCCATTTCCTTGGCTCATTCAGTATATCTCAAGGAGAATTACAACAGTGTTAAGCTCCTGCTACAAGCTTTGGATTAGAAGAAGTATAGTTTGGAAGTGATTTGAGATTTCAAAATGCTAGCAATTTTGTTAAGTCTCCAGGGAGGTTTTATCAATTTTCTATGTCATTCATTTTGGGAACAGTAGAGATTACACAGCCTATTACTTCAAACGTACTGGCCACAAGGTAATGATTTCTCTGTTGGAGGGCATAATTCAAGTATGAGCAATTGATAGACACTCAAAAGGTTTTGTTCCCTCCATTGGATTCAAAACTAGGTCTTGCAAAGCAGTTTGTTCTAGCTCCTAACAAAGAGACTGTAAATTCAAGTACCTTCAAAATTTCTTTCTGAAACTTTTTGAGGCAAATATGAAATCTGATGTCTTTGCTGGAATACAAATCAAGAAAATCATCGTGTTCAGAATTCTCTGAGAAGCTTTACTAAAAATGAAAATGAATCCTGAAATTCATTCCTGGTCCTTCAGGGCATTTAGAGCAGCCACGAGGTTCACAATTATGTGAAATTGGTTGAGAACTTAGTGAAAAACTATGGCCAAGTGGGCGGCAGGATATTCCTGAAGGTGAACATTCTTGATGCACATCTTAACAAGTTCAAGGAGAATATGTGGGCATATGTACTTAGAGGAGCAAGATGAGCGCTTTCATCAAGATATACTAAATTCTGAACATAGATACCAAGGACTATACAATGAAAAGATAATGGGAGACTACATTTAGGGGCTTGTACGAGAAAGTAATTTACATTAGAAACGAAGACCGAGGAAAATTGTATGTACATTTCTATTTTTTCTACTTTTTATATATTTCTTGAAGAAGCTTCAATAAAATTGTATAAATTTAACTATTTTTTATTTTAGACCTATGTAGAATCGATGAAAGAGAAACAAATTTGTCTATTCCCTTGGAAAAGCACAAATCCTTTGCGCTTGAGTATTTATGGATTTTTCAAATAATTTTACATTGTACTCTTCGTCCTCTTTGGTCTTTAAGATATATTTGCAATGCAAGATTCTTTGATAAGGTCCCACTCAAAAAGATAATTTACCAGTAATTTGGGGGATCGAAAGCCTATGAAGGTATAGAGGCAATGAGAAACTTTTAAATTGATTGGAACATATCTCTGAAATGGATTGGAAATAGGTTGTAGAATAAATTCTATTGTTTTAACTCTGTAATCCTTTATCCACGTGTTACTAAAAACATACGAAATATCGTGGAAACCATAGCGTTGTCAAGGAATTAGTGTCATTAGTAATCTGCTGTCTAAAAGAGCTTTATAGAATACCACCAACGGTTTCAATACTAATAAAAAATATTTGAAAGAATCTCTGTTAATATCAGTAGACATTTGAAGCTTAAAATACTTAGAACCTTTGATAAGCTATGGCCAAACACCAGATCGATTCTTCCTCGTGATAATGGGAGCCAACCTGAGTCGTGTGACCAAGAAGACGTGAATTGACTTTAGTCTAGAAATTATCATCTTGCATCTGATTGTTATCCATTATTTCGATCACTCTAACATCATCCTGATGGAAAAAGTTAAGAAATAGGTTGAGAATGATATTAATAATTATATTTCATTAAAATCAGCTGATTTTTTAAACAAACGCATTGAATATTTTTTAATTCCTTTGTTTAAAATTACACATCAGTTGCCTAGTTAAGCGTTGATCATAATATTGATCACTTAACTACAATTCATATTTAATACATTTAGTAGTTTTCATTTTCCCTTTTAATAATCTATTACGTGTTTGCCAGCCTCCCCCTACTCTCTTCTACGAGGTGGGCGTCCCCTAGGAAAACCACTACACTTACAGAGGGGACCCTAGCTCTAACAGAGAGGAGATATTGTGTGTAGTTTGTGTTGTCTAATGAAAACCCAAATAATCAACTAATTTCTCGACTGACCGAAAAGTCATGCATTACGAAACATGAAATTAGGCAAATACCCGAATCCGAATTAGATCTTACGCGAATCCTTTTCTCCTTAGGCGGATGACTTTTGCTTTGTATATATTGATTGCTTTTACTTTTCGCATATTCTCACTTTTCCTAAATTCACCGCTATTTTTGCCACTTTTTAATAAATATATATCTAATGCTCTCGGGGGGTTTCACTTTATTTTTGCAAATCATTCAACTACTACCTTCTTGCTAAAAAATGTCTGCTTGAAAATCTATCTATTTATCTACCTGGAAGCTAGTAGAACTGCATCGCCGCCATGGCAGTCGTAACTTACCATCGACACATTGACCCTTGTCGCATTGTTAACCTGAGAGTGGCAACTCTACATGAAGTGATAGAATTAAAGTGGTACAATTTATGGCCAACTTCCCTGAGCAAACTAACAAAATTATTGGCCGAGTTTTCGAGTTGTTAAGGATCTAAGTTAATTCTGAGAGGAGTCGAAAGGGCTTGAGTTAGGTCTTTCACCCTTTAAGGATGATACGCGCCATTCCTATCATTAAAAAAAGAGCAGCAGTCAACCCACGTTAGATATTAAAGAATATAACGTGAGAAGAGAACGAATTCTAGGCCTGAAACGGAGAGTGCCAACGATTCCTAGCTTTTTTTAACTTTAAATTCGTTTCGATTGCTTCAAAAACTTGAATTTTCTTTTTACTTTGATTTTTCTATTGTTCTCAAGTACTTTAGCACACTTTTCAAGATTAAGCACAATTGCTCATAGTGGGGGTTAACCTTTTAGAAAAGTATTTGCTATAGAAAAGTAACTTTAAAATAGGGAAGAATACACTAAAGAAGTTTACAAATGCTGTATCACAGAGTCAAGTCAAAATAATACTTTTTTTTATGGCCCTAACTATAAAAAGCTAGCTAGAACAATTCATGTGGTATTATTTAAACAAAGGTTGCTAGTGTCATTAATGTAATGCTAACCTGGCTCCAGCCATCTCTCACCGTATGGCTAACGCTCCCATCCTCGAAGAACTCAAGGATTGTGTTGAAGGCGGTTGGACTCATTTTGCACAGACTGTCGCCGATGCTGCGATAGAGGTCCTTGGTTTTACTGAGCCAAAGAACTAAAATTGGTTTGACTCAAATATTACCGACATTCATGATGGTCTGGAAGCAAAAAACAAGGCACATCAGACCTCCCTAAACAACCCTCCTCAGATTACTTAAAGCGACAGGGGCAAAGCAAGAGAGATGAAGCTCAGAGGACACTCAGAGTCATGGGCAATGAATGGTGGCTCAAAGGTGCCACATTCTTACAAGGATACACGGAATCTGGGGATCTACAGAACTTTTACAGCTCTCTCAAGCAAGTCTTTCGCCCAACCTACCACTTCCTTCTCCCTTACACCAGTTCGTTCCCAGGATGGAAAAATCTTACTCACGAACAAGGACCAAATTTCTGACCGGTGGCAAGAACACTACCGCTATCTTCTCAACACCCGTAATCCCTGTGTGCTCGAACAGCTTGATGCCATTCCAGACAGGCCTACAGTTCACGAGATGGATGCTACCCCTACCACCGACGAAATCAAGAATGCGATCCGTAGCTTAAAGCAATAATAAGTCACCAGGTGTCGGTATCATTCCTGATGAGGTCCTCAAACATGGCGATGACGCTCTGTACATCCGGCTCCATGAAATGATCTCTGTGATGTGGGAAGCTGAACGCGTTCCGCAGCAGTGGGAAGACGCCAGAATCATCTTAATTTAAAAGAAGGGAGACAGAGCACTGTGTAGGAATAGCCCAATGTCATAGTTAGTTAGAAAAGCACCATGCAGACGGACCCAGCAAACCGAGGATAGCGGTGGAAGCTCCGCGAGGTCGTGTGAACCAGGCTAAAGTTCCCTTCCATCGGCGCCCCGTATGATAAAGCAGATTTCCTTTCGAGACCTCGGGGCAAATCACTTCCGGCGAGCCTTGTATAAAATATCAGATGCGGGCCTCAAGAAATTAGTATTACCCAGCCCCTTAAACGCGACGCGTAAACGCTCGATTCGACTCCCCACCCCTCGAGTTCGAAGGCAAGAATTCTCTCCAGATTAAACGAGTGACTATTATTCGGCAATTGACTATTATTCTGGAATCAGCTCCGTTTCCGTTCGGCGTAGTACTACCTCGATCCTTTCATCGAGGCTAAACGTGGCGATTGAAATTCCATTTTGCAATCTCTCTCTCCGACAGCTCCCTAGAGCATACTCTAAAAGTAGGCTTCACGAGTAACTCTGTCGTGTATTTAGTGTCCCGTTTTCTTTGAAGTGTCTGTGTTAACTTCTGCCTTCATCTGAACCTAAAATTGTAACTTTGCGAATCCATTATTTTATTTGTAATTTGCCTGTAAATAGTAAAGTATATTTTTGTTTCACCAGTTTCTCTGCCTAAAACCTCTAAGGAATTACAGTATATTAATTTGGCCAACCGCCCTCCTACTTAATTTTATTGATATCCACGCACTTCAGGGTTTCAAGTTCCCCCAAAGATTTAGCGCGCTCCATCTACAAGAATTTGACCTTGTGCTTCGACACTAGGGTATCTCTCTACTGGCTATTGCAGGTAACGTACTGGCTAAGGTGCTGCTACTACGACTGAACAAGCACATTGTTAATGAAGTGAGCCATGAAACCCAATGTGGCTTCCAAATAGAGCGGGACACCGTTGATAAGATCTTCACGGCTAGACAACTGCAAAAAACGTTCGGTGAACAGCACCAAAATCTATGTATGGCCTTCATAGACCTGACGAAGGCCTTCAACACGGTCAACCGGGAGATGCTGTGCCACATCTTGCAGAAATTCATTGCAGTTACCTTGGTTTCCATGACGGCATGAAGGCGAGCGTCGTCATCGATGGCGAGAAAACTGCAACTCTCGGCGAGAAGCAGGGTGTTAAACAGAGGTTTGTCATTGACTTCTTCATGTTTAACATCTACCTTGATGCAGTCATCATCCGATTCCGGGAAGGATCTCAACCTGGTTGTGGTGTTGCTCTCACATAACGGCTCCCGGAAGTCTTTTCAACTTACGCCGTGTCCAAGCAAGGACAAACACCTTACGCGACGAAGTGTTAGAGCTTCAATACGCGGACGACTGCGTACTAGTCTCCAACTCCCCTGAAAACTTACAAGAAGCACTGAACGTCATCTACGGAATCAACAGTACTCTTGGGCTCGTCATCAACACCGACAAAACAGAGGTGATGTACCAATGGTCCGGTGCTGCTCCACAGGTGGTACCTGAGTATCGCAAGAGCTGAACTTAAGATCTCTCCTCAATTCAACTACCTTGATAGCGTGCTGTCAGCCGACTGATCTGTTTATGAGGAAGTGCACAGGAGACTCAACAAGGCATCGGCATCCTTCGGTAGGATCAGCTAGCGCGTGATCTCGAATCATAATTTCTGACTCGCAACGAAAGTTGCTGTGTACAGAGCTGTCTGTCTCAGCATGCTGCTTTACGGGGGTGAAACTTTTACTCATTACCGGAAAAACATCAATCTCCTGAAAGCTTCCCACATGTAGTGCATTAAAATGATTCTCGGTCTCACTTGGCAAGACCGCGTGCCCCGCACTGATATGCTAGAGTGTACTGGAATCTCAGGTATTGAGTGCCTCCTCCTTAGCAGACAACTGAGATGGCTAGGACACGTGCTTCGAATGCTAAATCACACCCTCTCTGGGCAACTGACAGAGGGGAGGCGCACCTGCGGTGGCCCGAAAAAGAGGTTCAAAGATCAAGCCAAGAAGACACTAAAAAGCTTCCACATCAACCCAGACGATCTCGGAGCTACAGCTGCCGATAGATCCACCTGGTGTTCTGCCTGTCTTCGAGGAGCGACCCACTTCGAAATGAAACGAAGTCGACAGTGGAATGGGCGTCGTCATAGACGTCATGAGATGCGATCTCGGCCCCCTTCCACCTTGGCTCCAGACCTCCAGTGCCCTGAATGTGCACGCTGCTGCTGCGGCTCCCGTATCAGTACCCACAGTCACGGGCGCACCCACCAACCGAGACTACTATGAGGGCATGCTTCCTCACCGACATCGATGGACTTTCCTAATCAAGTAAGCAAGTGCTAATTATTAAAACCTCGGTACTGCCATTAGAGTGGCCAAACTATTAAAAGCTGCCTAGATCCTTTAATTTGGTACTAATTATTCAATGTTGGTATTACAATTAATTTCATTAGCTAGTTTGATAAATGTGTATTAATGGCTCTTAGTTAAATCATAAGACGATGATATAATTTATCTTTAATAGAAACTAATTTTCAAGTAGAATTTTACAATTTTCGGTCATATTACAAAATTTGGGGTGTGACAGAGCGTCACAGTGGGAAAAGATAGAAGGATAAATAAATATGAGAAGTAGAAAGGGGACAGAAAAATCCAAGGTGAAAGGGTATCTCCATATTTTATCTTTTTTACTTTCTCCTTTTTCTTCTGCTCGTGTTCAGTTTTACGGCTGAGGAATCTCCACCCTTTAGTCAAACCCTACGCTTTTGTCAGGCGATCTTGGGTAAAGCCATGGCAGTTAAAGTTTTCATTTTGATTAAAAAACATTACAGGAGAATAAATGACAATGAAATATTTTTCTATACTTCAAATCTACTATTTATCTCTATTTACAACAATAAATATTGAGAGCCTTTAGTAGTGCACCTAGGGGGGATGGGGGAGCATATCCTTATTACAATTTTTATTTATTTATACTTGTTCATCTTGATTTTACCTATGCAAGTTGACTTCCTCGAATCCATTTTCTTCTTCTTGACTTCCGTATTCTTCTTGGGTCGGTTGGTTCTTAATCTTCGTTTTCTTTTCTTGATACATCTTCATTTTTCTTCCATTTATCTCGTGGTGCCGATTTCTTTAGGCTTCTTGTTGAGTTAGTCCTTCAAACGTTTTCTTTTTTGAAAGATCTTCATAAAAGTTTTTGGACTGTTGAGATCCGAACGCGGTGCCTCTTGATTTAAATGTCAATACTCTTCTAGCCATACGACTGGCCTTAATCGTGTTTGGTTTGTAAGTTTATCGGTCATTTATATTATCGAGTTGAAAGGAATGTTTCTCTGATACATTTTCGCACCCCTACACAGGTCCCTTTCTAGAAGGTTTGGGAAGATACTAGTCTTGGATTTCTTAATCGAGGAGTAGTAGCTCTCCCTCCTACGGCCTCCGAGTCTACGGGATGAGTGGAGCTAATTTATAGGAATTGAGGAGAGCGAACGAAGTCTTGTCTCTAGTCAATGAGTAATGGCTTCTCCTTCCCTGGGTCTCCGAAGTTCCCAGCAGCACTTTTTCTTAAATCTCTAGTAGGGAGGCAAGTGCAGTTATAATGAAGATCAGAAGATTGTTCGGTGGTTGAGAGTCACCAGTTATGGGGGAGGGGGGCATATCCTTATTATTCTTTATTCTTATTCATCTTGCTCTTCATTTGATTTTCTTGATCGAATCTTCTTCTTCTTCACTGAATTACCTTTTTCTTTAAGTTGGCCCTTCAAACATTTGTCTTCACTTTATCTTGACTTCTGTATTCTTTCTTGAGTTAGGTTGGTCCTTAATATTCGTTTTTTATTTTTCTGGATGCATCTTCATTTTCTTCCATTTATCTCGTGGTGCCGATTTATTTGTGCTTCTTGTTGAGTTAGTCCTTCAAACGTTTACTTCCGTTTTCTTTCTTGAGAGATCTTCATATAAGTTTTGGGACTGTTGAGTTTCGAACGCGGTACCTCTTGATTTAAATGCAAATACTCTAGCCATACGATTAGCCTTAGTCTGTGTTTTGGTCGGTAAGTTTATCGGCCATTTATATTATCGAGTTGGAAGGAATTTTTCTCTGATACATTTTCGCACCCCTACACACAAATCGAAACCCTTAAGAGATTTATGCCAACCTTATATAAATACCAGACAATGGTTTCGCCACCCCATCCTACGTGGGAAGCTTGCGCTTCGCTAGTAAGATTAAAATTTAAAATCTAAAAAAAACCAGCCATGGTTAAAGTTTTATCAATTTTCTGAACTTCACCAATTATAATCATTTTAAAAAGGAACTCTAAACTAAATTTCCCCCCATTCAAAATATCACGTTGCTAAAATATAGTTATAGAAGAAGATATATAAAAATAAATTTTCTGAACTTCACCATTTGTAATTCTTTGGGGTTTAAAAAAATCACAAAATTTCGATACTTATATTTATTTCTGGACATCACCATTTTGTTTTTTGATATTATAAAATATTTATTAGAAATAACTTTGATAAAAAACATAAGTCATAACCAAACTAAGATGAAATTATTATTCAAATACTTAAAAAAATCCCCTTCTTAAATTAAATGATAGAGTTAATGATGATAATACTCAAAAAAATCCCCTTCTTAAAATATAGAATTAGTGATGATGATGATGATGATGATAAAGAACGAAATTAAAAATTGATAACATCAAGCAGGTAGGTTTCCGTCTCTTCACCCAAATTTCTGAAGGATTTTTAAATATAAAAAATGTGAGAAAAATGTTTTCATAAATTGAAGAAATTGCGTCTCAGCAAAAGCAGCTCCTTTTAGAATAGTCCTTATAAAAAGAAGGAGAGTAGTTTGGGAAGTATTCGGTTTAAATTATCGATATCTTAAAGTTCGTAACTGCACTGCGGTACAAAGTAACTTCACTTTCACACTCATTTTGTTAAAAATCTCGATCTAATAGAAGTAAAAAAATGGGAGAGCGGAAGAAATCTCGGAAAGAGACCTGGAATCGGTTTTTAATGAAGCAACTCCACGACATCATAATATGAATTGCTTACAAAGGAATATATTTCATGAAATGGGCACCATTAATAAATTTTGCAATATAAATGATTAAAAAAATCTCTCTCTCTCTCTCTCTCTCTCTCTCTCTCTCTCTCTCTCTCTCTCTCTCTCTCTCTCTATATATATATATATATATATATATATATATATATATATATATATATATATATATATATATATACTTGTAATTGATTTGTTCCTTGGGAATCTGATACGTAGTAGGAATATGAAGACCCAGTAGATTACACTAATCATTTATTAGCCAAACATTTCTGACCTTCGCTAGGACCATCTTTATCGAATAATGAGAAGGGGAAGAAATATTAACAATAACAGTTAAACAATTAGAAGCATGCATTATATAATGGCTAAAAAAGCGGGGAAAGGCAAGTTAATTCAATAAAATTGACAATTATTGAGAATAAAGTAAAACGCAAATAACAATATATGGAATTAATGGATAGTATCCAGGGTAATTTTGAAAAATAATCTGAACAAGTGAAGTTTTAACATAAACTGACTTGAATAAAGAAAATTAAAGGTAACTGGAATAAACAATAAAATAATCTATTATATTAAATTATATAAAAAAAACCCGAAAGCAAATGTGGACGAATTAAACAGAGGAGATGTGAAATCAACTAACTAACGATATAAAAGCTACCAACGAAATTTTTTCGGTTGGTCGGTTAGCTAGTTAATGTATTGAAGTGTTGATTGGTTATATAGTGAATATTTTAATTGAGAAGGAGTAATTATTTAGGTTTAGATTTATTTTAATGATGTACAGTGACTCTGAGATTTTGAAGTCGAGAGAAGTTAATGGTGAAAATAAGATGGTAAATAAATCAGAATTAAGAATTAACTTTTGATATTCAAGTCAGTTTATGTTAAAACTTCACTTCTTCAGATTATTTTTTAAAATTACACTGGATAGTATCAATTAATTCTATATATTGTTATTTGTGTTTTACTTTAATCTCAATAATTATAAATTTTATTGATTTAACTTGCCTTCTCCCGCCTTTTTAGCCATTATATAATGCATGCTTCTAATTGTTTAACTGTTATTGTTAATATTTCTTCCCCTTCTCATTAGTCGATAAAGATGGTCTTAGCGAAGGTCCGAAACGTACGGCCAATAAATGATTATTGTAATCTCCTGGGTCTTCATATTCCTACTATATATATATATATATATATATATATATATATATATATATATATATATATATATATATATATATATATATATATTCGGTTCTCTGCGTAGCATAGTGTACTAACGGCATACTTTTTACTGTGATCAAAGCGGTGCTCGCTTCCTCAGTATGCCTGGTTCGAATCGCTTCCCTGCACGGATTTTTTCTAAATATATATATATATATATATATATATATATATATATATGAATGCAATGTCCCGCAGGAAAAATGAAAAGGGGTTTCAATGTACTTTCAAACTTTATTAAGTTCCTTATCAAGGATAACTACAAGAAAAAAATGTTCTATTAGAGGTATATATACCAAAAAAAAGTATGAAAGACCGCCTCAAAAACAAGAAATCACCAATGAGGAATACGGAAGGATAAAGGTAAAGAATCACATTAAGAATTACAAGAAGCAGGTAGTAAGGTCAAACTGAGAAGACGGAAAGGGTAACAGATTCAAAGAAATGGAGAGGCCTAACGAGGGAGATTATAAGACATGATGCGCAAAAGGGGGGGAAATACAATGTACAAAACAGAGCAGTGACAATTAAAAAATAAAAAATAATAATAAAAATAAAATAAAATAGGGGCCACATAACTAAAGAATGTACATAAAAAAATTAGAACGAAAGACAGAACTAATTTCTTTAAGAATTAATCTTTTACTTAAAGCCTCTATTCTATATAAGCCAGGGAAAAGGTTAAAATTATCATATTGGCTTATAAAACACATTCAATGATAAACCATAAACTTTGTTACCCTTACCCGTTTCTCCAAACTGTCTTTCTTCTGCTAAAAAGACATTTTATCTACTCTCCCTACTCTCCCTTTTAATAATAATAACAATTTAGTTCTACATTTTTCTCTTTGTTTTAGTGATCTTCCCCGTCTTTTGAATAACTTTAACATTTCTGTTGCTTTTAAATATGAGACGTCCATTAATAATTTATTAGTACGTAATAATTGTAATAGTTTGGGCGGGGGGGTTATTCAGTTAAGTGTTCTGGTTGTCTTAGTAAATATTATGGACAAACAGGTCTACAACTTTCTATTCACATAAATCAACATAAATATAATGTCCGAAGAGGGTAAGATAACAGTGCTTTCTTTGTCCACATGTCAGATAAGGACCATCTAATTAACTGGAACTCGGCAAAATTTATTTATCGTTCCAATGACCATATAAAAAGGAATATCATTGAATGTGCTTTTATAAGCCAATGTGATAATTTTAACCTTTCCCCTGGTTTATATAGAATAGATGCTATAATTAAAAGATTAATACTTAAAGAAATTAGTTCTGTCTTTTGTTCTTAGTTTTTTATATACATTCTTTAGTTATGTGGCCCCTATTTTATTTTTTATTATTATTTTTTTATTTTTTAATTGTCACTGCTCTGTTTTGTACATTGTATTTCCCCCCTTTGCTCATCGTGTCTTATATTCTCCCTCGTAAGGCTATCTCCATTTCTTTGAATCTGTTACCCTTTTCGTCTTCTCAGTTTGACCTTACTACATGCTTCTTGTAATTCTTAATGTGATTCTTTACCTTTCCCCTTCCGTCTTCCTCATTGGTGATTTCTTGTTTTTGAGGCGGTCTTTCATACTTTTCTTTCGTATATATACCTCTAATAGAATATTTTTTCTTGTAGTTATCCTTGATAAGAACTTAATAAAGTTCGAAAGTACTTGGAAACACCTTTTCATTTTTCCTGCGGGACATTGCATTCATTTGCTACCCTCACGTGATACTTTGTGAGTTTTGCATATATATATATATATATATATATATATATATATATATATATATATATACGCGCAAAAATGGTTATTTGTATTATGTCAAGCATTAAATGAATGTTTCAATCATATTCTTCACTTTTGCATACCTGCCCCATAATTTTGGCCAAGGCTGTATATATACGAGTATATGGAAACAGCGAAGACGATTAAAACAAAGGTGTGAGCAATTATATTCCTTATCTCAGCTTCATTAATGTTGTTTAATTGTTCTTAGTCATCATAACTTGAGTCTCAGGTGATTCGGGGTGATTATAACGAAGGAAATTTGCATCTACAATTCTGTCTTTAATAACAGGCTTTTCGAAATCCACTTTGTACCTTCCCTGAAGCCTGCAAGGAAATTTCAGTAGTGTGGTAGCATGGTCTACCATGCTGTAGCTGACATCTGTAGGAGTGTACCTTTTTAGCTCCAACACCAGCAGCTGCGTTCCCTCCGGGCCCAAATGCCCATATGACGTTATATATCTTCTCCAGGTTTTTCATTCTCTCTACACTTTTTCACAAATCTCTCCTTACAGACTTTCTGCTGGAGAAAATGGCAAGATAGAATGAGATAATCATGGCTAATTGATGTAATATTAAGGTAATATTAATGTGAGTGTAAATAGTTATACCAGCTCGGTGAAAAATTTGATGAATTACATAAGTAAAAATTGATTGTTAAAATGAAAGTAAATTTATTCTAAACTTACTCAAACTTTCAACCCATTCAGATTGATAAAATTTGAGTAGAAGCAGATAATAAATGAAAATCAATCGATAGAATGAGATAGATAACGCGATTGTTTGACGCTCTTCAGAGACGTAGGTCTTCGCAGAGCGCTCTCTGGACCTGATATTGAAGAAGGAAGAGGAGAGTATATCGCCCACAGGCTCATTCCAGCTCCAAGGGGCGGAGGTCTAAGGGCAAGGTAACCACTGCAGCAAATGGGAATATGAGCTGCAGCGTCCTAGATCCGGAACGTAAGGCTCTCTAGGGTAGGATTTTCTTTTTTAAGAGAGCCCATCTAGCGACTGCCTACTTGGGCATAAGTCGCCTCCCACTACCTCTAAGGTGGGAAAAGGTAAGTGAAGGAAGAAATAAGAATACAATAAATATTTTTAATATTTAACGGAAAACAACTTTAACATCATTCATAAAATCAGACTTCCTAACCCAAGATTATCTTGGTTAGGTTAGGTTAAGTTAAGTTAGTTACTCTGATTCTATGAATGATGTTATTTTTTTAAATGTCTTATTCTTACAAATTATTAATAACTCAAGATCATCCATTTACGATAAAAGGGTATTTAAAAACGTTGGTAGATCATGTATTGAAAGAGCACCCAATATTGAATATCCTCTAATAAGAGAGATAAATTTAAATACATCGCAGAATCTGATTTGAACATAATGTAGTTTTCTGGCCGATAGCGTTATACAGGAAGAATTTTACCGAGTGAGAAGAATACGTACGGACTGCATACTTTTGAACAAGTTGAAGGAGTTGGAAAGTGAAAGAAGTCGATCCAGGATGTAAGGGAATCGATACCCCACCCTCATAATTGAGCCACTGGTCTGTAAGCACAACGTCCTGGCAGTATGGCGGGATAGCCCGACCACTTAACCTCCTCACCTCTCACCCCTCGTCTCTAAGAGAAGCTGAACGGCCACCCCAAACCACATAATGCACTAATCAGCTCAGATCAGACCCATGACCCTAACATGGATTAAGGCAGCAAGATTTCCCTTAAGAATTGATATTCAATTTCACCGCATATGCGAGATTAGAAGAGCGTCGTCCTAAATCCAGAAAGTCCCTTAGGGGTAGCTGAAAGACGCTCTGAGAAAAATGGTTAGAGGAGGCGACTTAATGCAGTCTGTCCACGCATCCACCCCTTCCTTCCCCTACCCCCAGTGGAGTGGCAAAGTATAAAATCAAATAACTTTGGAAAAACGAGGTAGATTACGTTAGTCAAGAAGACGACGAAGACCGGCAAGAGGCCGGCTACCAATAAAAGGGTCTTAAAAGAAGATCATCCGGAGCCTGTTTCTAATGGTCACACCGAATTTATGAAGCCTGTTAGAGATAGATCGTTAGAGAGATCTTGACAGCGAAGACCGGCATAAGTGCCGGGCAAAACAACGAGAGGAAATGAGAAGAAGCTCACCCTCGAGCTAATTCCTGGTGGCGACACCAAACTTTAAGTTAACTTGATTTAAGAAGCAAGTTTAACTAACTCTTGTCAGAGAAACCCCCTATCCTGGTGTATTCCTCAAGCACTCCCTTGAATCAAAGGATTCACGCATTGGCACATCGCTTGCCAATGGGAATTATTCCCAGAGTAACCCGAAGAAAAGAAGAAACATTATTTCCTTGCCCCGTGGTGAGATCATTTCATCCAGAAGGCATGCGTCTTTTCATCTGCCACACGCTCCGGGGTCTTCTGCTGCTGTCAAGAATTCTTTCTTTTACCCATCTGGACGCTGATCCATGCGTCGGCCCAGGAACAACATTCTTCAGCTGACAACAATTGAGTTCAAGGTCAGACTCAAATCCGATTCTCCTGGAATCTCGTAAGGTATTTAAACCCATGGTATCACTTTCGTTGAGTTCAGTTTCATTTAACATTAAATTAAGCTGTGGGCCAACTATTACTTTAAATTCAAGTATGTAATTAAGAAAACCTCACTTAAAAATTTGTTTAATTCATTTGTGTATATTTAGTTTGTCAAATTTCATTGGTTCATGTTTTTAATTAAAGTTCTAGTTTTTCTTAGAAACAATTTTTATTCAATCCTCGAAACGCTGAGCAAGGCACTAGGAACTTTCAAAGATAAACGTAATAATAATAATAATAATCAGAATATAATCAAATATAGCACTCTTAGAGAAAAAACTTAAGCACGGAGTTTTGTAGTACGTGACCAGCCTATACGTACGAACACCATCACTTGGTATTTCCTATAGCACGACATAAATATCTGATATCAGGTTTTATAGGTATTGGAAGACCTCAGTAAAAGTTGTTTGTCTTGTGTTCCCTTCAGGAATAGTAAATGTGTGCCAAGCGTTCGAGGAATGGTTAAACACAAAAATGTATCCGTATAAATTTGTGGTTATTAGCCTGCCAAGGTTATTAATTAATTTTTTGGGTGGAGTGGTATGCCAATCAGCAAAGTATTGGGATTAAGAGGAGTTAGGCAGCGCGCTACTTGTTCGGTTTGCATAAGTACCTATAGCATTTCGGGGAGTTTTGGGACGAACAGACAACGATAAAATTGAATCGTTGGACCGATTTCACCAACAAGCCCAAGCGTTGTGACTAAGAAGCAAGGAACTAATTGCTTACGCCTAGAAAGCGGAAGCAGAAGAAATAAAATTAGAAAGGGAAGAAAGAAAATTAGTAAAGGAAGCGGAAACAAGAAAATTACAAAGGGAAGCGGAAGAAAATTAAAATTAGAAAGGGAAGCGGAAGAAAGAAAATTAAAGGGAAGCAGAAGAGAGAGAACAAGTACGCGCTCATGAAAGACAAATCAGCAAGGATCAGGTGGAAGCCCATTCCATAGGATCCCGAGCGGAACCTACACAGATAGCCGCAATGAAACTCGGAGCTTATAACAAAAACGATGACCTGTGTTCGTACCTGACACACTTTGAGAAGATATTCGAGTTGAATCCCTGGGACATAGAGACAGAGAGGATCGCCAGATTAGTGCCTCTGCTTAGTACTCGGCTTCGGGACGTATTCATCTCATTACCTTACCAGGCTTCCATGGACTACACCACATGCAAGCAGGAGCTACTGGCCGCTGTCAACCTAAGCCCCGAAGAGCATCGGATCAAGTTTAGGCAGGCCAGAATTCAGTCAGGCCAAACCTACAGGCAGTTTGGATTTATCATCAGAAGACACCTCCAATTTTGGCTAGAGACCGAACAAATGGGGAATGAATTCAACTACCTCGCTGATTTCATGCTGAGGGACCAATTTCTATGTACCCTAACCCCAGAGATACGCGCCTTCGTCAAGGACAGGTGAGCCGCGTCCTTCAAGGACTGTGTGGAGGAAGCTTCCAACAATAGGTTATACCCTCGAAGGGGAGAAAGACCCAGCCCTTGTCTCATAAGAAAGGTGAGTATCCTCAGAAACCCTTTTCCCCAAAGAAAGGAGGGTATTCCTAGAAACTCCCTCAAAATAATCACCCTGAGTTCGTCAAGAACTCCATACACCCCAGAAACCCCGTAACTTGCTCTAGTTGTGGCACCTAAGGCCACATTAGTTATTATTGCCCCCAAAATTTGAGGCTTAATTCGCCCTCGAGCCAGCAGGTACATAAACTTGCGACAACGCTTGACCCAGAACAACCTCCTAATCCCGCGCCTCCATTGACCACATCGAATTACCCTGACCAGCAGGTGAACTTTGTTGTAAAACAAAAATTCTCCCGAAGGACTAAAATTTGAGACTGGGGCCGTAAATGGGTGCCGAGTCTCAACCTTTTTACGCGATACGGGGTGCACCTGTACCGTGGTGTCAAACAAATTTCTGTCCCCTATCAGCCCACACCACTAGAAGTTCGTGGTCGTCCAGGATTTCCTGAGTAGACCAACCAAGTTCCCTGTCGTCCGATGCCACATTCAGTCGCAGTATTTTACTGGCTCGACCGATGTAGTGGCAGCACCTATTAGATTCTGCTCAGTATTAATAGGCCAGAGCGCGCAGCTCTCCCCAAATCCAGTGGCTCAGCTCATAGTCACCTTGGATGCTCGCGAATAAGAGGTCCACGGTCACGACCCATTTTGCTCCTCGTGAGACACACGTAGACGAAGAGTTGAGTTATCAAGCCTTCGATACGGCACCGGAAGTAGCTCCGACCATCCCACCCCCGTAGTGCAAGGCAGCAAAGAAGGAAAAAGAAAGCGAAGAAAGAAGAATACTGATGCACCTAAAAATAGAAGAAAGAAGAATACAAATAAAAGAGAATACGAAGAAAGAAGAATACAGACGAGAAGAGAAGAGGAAGAAAGAAGAATCCAGATGGAAAGAGAACTAACATAAGCGGAAAGAAAAGTGAGAGAAGAATAAGAAAGAAGGCTCGCCCATGAAAGGGCATCGATAAAGGGTCAGATGGTAGAAGCAAATAAGGATTATTTCCTACCCTCAGTAGTCTTCCCCTAAACAACATCCCTGGAGTTTCCATTAAAACCCCAAGTCGTCGTGAGCGCCACGCCCATTAACGATCCCGTAAGGAACATTTTTCTCGACTCAATTAGATCGAACCCAGACACGAACTCCCAGTGTACCTTGTTAAAGGAGGACTATGGAACTCACGCTCCCATCATTTATGCAACCCTGCAACAGGCAGCTCTAGCCCTAAGGGTATGTTTCAAATTATTTAGTGTTACCATAAAAAGGGTAATACAAGTAGGTTGGAATACCATTACCAATTTGTGACATACTTGGGTAGACCCCATAAACCGAACGGCCGATTTATGCACGGTAATGTAATGGTCATCGAGCACCACTTTAATATTAATCATATCAAAGAGGCCGATGAGTTAAAGCCGCTGTATAATCTGAGGCGAAACACCATCAAGGGTTATTTTAGCACCTGGTAAGCTTAAAACCAGTCTTCATTTTTGTTTGTGTGTTCGTATTTAGTGCAGTTATTTAAGTTCTTAAAGTTTTGAAATGTAAGTAAGTAGCTGGTTAGATTCCACTTTCGAGCCAGGCTCCTTTTTTGTGTGTGTAATTGAAGATTTATGTTTTGTGTGTTGGTATGTTGAATTGGGTATTGTGAAACATACCCCCAGTAGCCTTGCGAGAACTATTTCTATCTCATACATTTGTACGCGCGCGCGTGTGCGCCCAAGTTCAAAGAAACTTAAGGTAAGAGTATAAGTGACCCCAGTTAGCTGTGATAATCAGTAGTAAGTTAAAAACATGCAAGTTTACTTTTGTCGACTATCTTTTGTTATTTGTGTGTGTTGTTCACTGGAGTTCCTCCCTCCCCATTAAGTTCCTCGAAGGGAGCTATGTAAACAAATCGATACCCCACCCTCACAATTAAGACACTGGTCTGTAACCACAAAGTTCTGCCAGTGGAGGCGGGATAGCCCAACTACTTAACCTCTCTTCTATCGCCCCTCGTCTCGAAGAGAAGCTAAGCGTCCGCCCCAGACCACATAATGCACTAATCAGCTCAGGTCAGACCCGTGACCCTAACATGGGTTAAAGCAGCAAGATTTCCCTTAAGAATTGATATTCAATTTCACCGCATATGCGAAATCCTAAATCCAGAAAGTCCCTTAGGGCTAGCTGAATGACGCTCTGAAAAAAAAACAGTTAGAGGAGAAGACTTAAGGCAGCCTGTCCACGCATTTTCCCTCCTTTCCCTACCCTTAGTGGGGTAGCAAAGTATAAAATCAAATAACTTTGGAAAAACGAGGTAGATTACGTTAGTCAAGAAGACCACGCGGACCGGCAAGAGGCTGGCTACCAATAAAAGGGACTTAAAAGAAGCTCATCCGGAGCCAGTTCCTGGTGGTCACACCGAATTTAAGAAGCCTGTTAGAGGAAGATCGTTAGAGAGATCTAGACAGCGAAGACCGCCATAAGTGCCGGGCAAACCAACGAGAGAACCTGAGAAGAAGCTCACCCTCGAACAAATTCCTGGTGGTGACTCCAAACTTTAAGTTAACTTTATTTAAGAAGCAAGTTTAACTAACTCTCGTCAGAGAAACCCCCTATCATGGTGTCTCCCAAAACACAGAGATAGTCCTTGCCCTTGAGGAATACCCCTAAGTGAACTCCCTCCAGCACTCCTCTGAATCAGCCCCGTAAGGGGCGCAGCGATTTGCCATCCTAGCCGCCGTGCTGACGGGATCCAGCGCTCCATCCGCCACAGCTTAGCCTCTCTTCCTTCCTTCAGATAGCCTGTATTTCTCCCCTACCTCGTCGCTTTTCATACAACCTCTCCCACAACTTTATCTGGTCAGCCTCTAATTTCACAGGGTAGATGCTGACCTTCTTCTTAAGCCAACCGTCGCGGATCGGGGCTGAGGGGGGAGATGAAAATGTTCCCTAACCCCTGAGCTCCGGTTCGGGATGGTTTTTTTTTAACAGCCTGCTTCATTCCCACCCATACCTCCTTCATATCTCTTTCATCGTCAATTCACTGTCTATCCTTTATTTTACGCCCTGTCTAAGGTGGAGCCGCCATGCCGATGGACTGCCAGGCCACCAGGCGGGAGGGGTGGTCCCACAAAGGGCGGCGCCTGGCTCTGCCGGGCCTGTAAGCACCTCACACAGTGCGGACTACTGCGAGAGGTGATGTGCGATTGCATCCCGTGTAAAAAAGAGGGTCACCATTCCCAATGATGAATATAAAAAAAAACAACCCCTAACTTTCCCTGTAACATCAACGGAGCCACCCTCGGGCAGCTCCACCGAAAAAATGTAGGTCCTTCCTTGTGCTTGCGCAGGGGATTCTCCATACTTCTTTAACCAGAGAGGAGGCTTACTCCTCTCCTATGCCTACGGGTGTAGGAGACTTCCCTCACCCCCTTCTCTAGAGGTGCTTTCGGGCACCTACCTATTTCCAGCGGCAGTCCCTCCTTTTCTTTCTAAGGGGACTGCCAAGAAAGCCAGCAGGCAGCCCATGGCCGACCGCCCCTTGTGTAAGCGGCTCGGTAGGGCAAACCCCCGTAGGGAAGAGAGAGAAGCCAGGCCCCTTCGGTCACTTCCCTCAAAGACCTGCTAGGGAAAATTTTTAAACCTTTCCGGGGTCAAGGCCTGTGCCTCCCTACGCAAGACTGGAGACACTGCCAAGGGGACTTGCGATGTCCTGTGAGGGGATGGCCAACTGGAGGCCCCTCCTGTGATAGACATGGTCCTTGAGGAAACCCAGCCTCAGACGGTAGGGCCTTCCATGGGGGATGGGGGAATCCGGGCTCGGTGCCAAACACCGACCTCAAATCCTCCACTATGCAAGGTCCTCCTCAACCGGTTAGGGTTTCTGAGGAAGTACAAGGAGGGGAGGGATCTCCTCCGACCGGTGCCTCTGCGACCACCAGGACCTTCTCGATTTTGAAAAAAGGACCTGGCTGAGGCCGGTCCATCTGGTTTAGGGGCTTCTGCCAGCGGAGGTGAGAAGCGGGTTCATTCCCTGCCCGCCTCTTCAAAAAAGAAAAAGACTAAGACCCAAAAGACAAAGAAGATTCGGGGCTCCTCTCTATCCGCGAGGGCTCCGGGGACTTATGGGTCTGCTTCTACTCTGGCAAACGACCAAGCCAAAATCGGCACATCCGGCCCCTCTGCCCCTCCGGTTGCGGAGCCCCTGACTAAGACCAAAAGCACACAGGGCGGAGCCTCGATGAAATCGGGGCCCCTCATTCAGAGGTTACCTGGCGTTTTCGAGCTCGCAGACTTCAAACGCTTCCTCGTCATTCGCTCCAATGATGGCAGCATGTTAAACAAGGGCAACATGATCCATCAGAGGAGAGGATTAGCTAGTGTAATTAGTTGAGAGCCTAAGGTGACCCGTTTCTCGGACGGAAGCCTTCTGGCGAATGCAGTGAACCCGCCGAGGTGGCCAAGATAAGTGCTCTTCGGACACTTCATAGCACTCCGGTGAGTGTGAAACCGCACTCTACCATGAACTTTGTGAAAGGAGTAGTTTATGCGAGGGAACTCGTTGACTAATCCATAGAAGACATCACCTTAGAGCTGGCCGACCATGGGGCGGTCAAGGTCGAACGTGTGATGATAAAACAGGGAGGGCCCTCGAGACCCACCCCTACGCTCTTCGTCACGTTCGACTGTGACAAGCTCCCTGAGTTGGTGGGTACCAGTTGATACCGCTACCGCGTACAGGCATTCGTGCCACTGCTGCGGCGGTACTATAACTGTCACCGCTTCGACCCTACGTATCGTTCTTGTAGAGGTGCAAAGTCGGGGTCACCCGAAGTTTGTTTAAATTGCTCCAAGGCCGTACAAGATAAGTCCAAGTGTGTCAATTACGGAGAGCCACACCCCGCTTTTTCCAAGCAATGTGGTGCATATCTCCTCGAGAAAATGTGTACTCTGTACGAGTCGACGGATGTACCCACTGGGGAGCATCGTCCGCAGGACCGTGCCACGGAGGTAGGTTTGGTTGCCTGGGTCGTTGTTTTGCTTTCGGGAGGTCTTTGCACCGCAGTCCAGTAAAACTCCGTTATGCGGCTCCGCTGTTTTTGAAACAACAGTGGGAGTCGGGTGGCGGGCTACCCTGTCTGGACTGTATGGGCGCTCTCCGGACTCACGATGGCGATTTGATACATGCCCTCGGCTCCAGAGACACCACTTATAAAAATAAAAATCATATGGGTAAACTTGCAAAAAACTCATCCCAGAGACCGCCGGCCTCTGGTCACCGTGAAAAAAGCAGAGATCTTCGTCGCTTGGATCCTTTTGGATCAGAAGTAGACGAAGAACTGGATTATGACCGCTTTATTGTACTCAAATCCAGCAACGAACGTTGTCCTCTTAGCAAAGCTGACATCTTTGATGTCTTTGACGACTTCGTAAACAAGTGTGGCGAACCTGCTCAAATGTGGCCGCGCAATGATGGCGCATTGATTGTCGAGGCCAAGTCTAATGAGCAGCAAAAGAGAATTCAATCTCTCGAAAAGTTAGCCTCAGTGAATGTATCATCCGCGTCTCACCCAACATTTAATACCTCCAAAGGTGTTATTCGATCGGGTGAACTCATTGAGTATGATATCGACAGGTTGGTGACAAAACTTGCCAATCAGAAAGTAACGAGTGCACATCGCATTTCTAGGTTTGTGCATGGCGCTAGGGTCCCTACCGCCACCATAATCCTAACTTTCAACAGATTGGAACCGCCCAAGTACGTCAAGGCTGGCTACCTTAACATCCCAGTCAAGCCTTACGTCGAAAACCCCCGGCGGTGCTTCCATTGCCAACGCTTTGGCCATGTAAGCAAGTTTTGTAAAAGCGAAAGGATTTGTGTAAACTGCTCAGCAGAATTTCACGGAACACCCTGTTCCAAACAGCCGTGCTGCCCCAATTGTGGCGGAGACCACTCTGCCACATCACAGCAATGTACCTTCTTCCTCTACGAGAGAGAGGTCATTGCTGTTCGAAATAAAAACAGGGTGAGCTATAAAGATGCTAGACGAAAAGTTAGGGAGACTTACGTTCAGCCTGGCGTGAGCTTCGCGGATGCTCTGCGCACCACCACGCCAAAGAAGGGAAGAAGCCAGAGACCATCTACAGGCTCTCCTAAACAAACAAGAAGTCCTCCACAACCGAAACCCAGGTCTCCGCGCAGAGATGTGCCTCAACAGGTAAGGGGTTCTCCACACCCTAAACCCGCATCTCCACGCACACCTGAAAAGGTTAAGAGCCCCCCTCGACCGAAACCACGATCAATCGGTAGAGAAAACTCTTCACCAAAATCTAGCCTAGCTTCTGATGGCACAAAGAAGAGGAACCTTCCATCCTCTCCCGATTCACCAAGAGTGGCAAAACACTTTGCCACCGCCCCACAAGACGTGGATGTGAATCGGATTGGGCCGCAGGTGGTGTCTATTCCAGCTCTGGACATCCATCCTGCCCCAAAAGAACAGAGAACTACAGCCCCAAAGCGAGTAGTCAGCAACCCACCCCTTGCTGATGCTGCTTAGGAACTCCTTCGAGCCCTAAGTGAGAAGGAATCAACCTGTACCCCATCACAGGAAACAGCTGTAGTAGAGGCTGCCCCCTTATCCAAGGAGGAGCCGAACCAACCATCAGATTCCAAGAATCCTTCGCCAGCCGAACAATCGCTGCCACCATCACCAGCCAAGTCGATGTCATCGGCTCACGAAATGACTGATGGAGATGCTCCCACATCTGCTTCTCTAGTCAAGACAGTCATTTCGTATAGCCAGCTAACAAAATTGCCACGTTTAAAAGAAAAGCCGAGAGCTAAATTAACGCTCCCGATACCTCCAGAGTCATACCCAAAACCGGTAATTGGTATGACCAAAACTACCCCTACGGGTAGTATAAAACCAAAACCTCCTACCCCTAAGGGTAGGATGATTGTCTTAAAGAGGTAAGGATGTATCCAATAATTCATTGGAACATCCAAGGTCTCTTCCCCAAGTGGGAAGAACTCAAGCTCCTGTTTAAGGACTATAATCCTGATTGTATAGCTTTACAGGAAACTTGCTTGGGTACTCGTATTGTACCCAATATTCCTGGTTTTGTGGGATACTATAAGAACCCTATAGAACCAATCCATGGTTCTGCTGTGCTCATCAACAGCAGGGTTCCCCACAACCAGATCGACCTTGCGACAGACCTGCAGGCGGTCGCTGTCCGCCTGTTCTCCCATCGCCACTATACGGTCTGCTCGCTTTACCTCCTTCCTAGTGAGGAAAAAGACACAGCCTCTCTAGCTAGAAAACTAGTAGAGGTAATTAAACAGCTCCCTCCCCCCTTTCTATTGATTGGGGATTTTAATGCTCGACACCCCCTTTGGGGGGACCATGATAAGAACCCTAGAGGAAACATGATTGAGAAATTTCTGGGCGAAAATGATGTCTGCCTTCTAAACGATGGCAGCCATACATCATTTCACATCCAGACGAGCAGCTCTACCTGCGTGGACTTGTCCCTCTGTTCACCAAGCTGTAGAGCTGATTTTGACTGGGCAGTGGATCCTGACTTGCGAGGCAGCGATCACTTCCCCATTATTATAGCGCCATGTACAGGTGGCCCCCCTCCCCCACCTAGTAAAAAATGGAATGCAAAAAAAGCAAACTGGCCTAAATTCAGGCACCTCTCGAGCCATGCCTGGTCCTTCCCTCATGAAGATATTGACGTGGCTATCGATGACCTCCTAGTCCACGTCAATAAAGCGGCTAACTCCTCCATCCCGCTCTCCGGCTCAACCGCTCGCGGACCACAAGTTCCCTGGTGGTCGGCTGAATGCTCGAGAGCCGTGACTGAATGTAAAATGGCTTGCCGACGTTACCATCGCTCCCCTACGATGGTAAATAAAATTGCTCGTAACAGAGCAAGGGCAGCACGGCGACGCATCCTTCGACAGGCTCGAAAGACCTCGTTGGAAGGTTACATCGCGTCCATAAGTTGGCAAACGCCTATAGACAAAGTGTGGAAAAGGGTCAAAAAGCTATTGGGCAAATCCAATGGCTTTACAGCTCCCAACATTGTCCAAGCTGGAGAATTGTTGGGGGACTTGTCCCATATTTCCAATGTCTTGGCCAGATCATTTGCTAGCATCTCAAGCCCAGATAATTATGAGATGCAATTCCAGTTTTTCAGGCTCCAACAGGAGCAGCAACCGCTCAACTTTGTGGAGCCTAACATGGATAACGAGTCTTACAACCGACTCTTCTCTATCCATGAGCTCCATAATGCACTGAAGCACTGTAGATCCACTGCCCCCGGATCGGATGGCATTTCCTATGATATGATTAGGAATATGCATCCATCCCTTCTCTCTCATTTACTGGACATTTACAACTGGATTTGGATCAAGGGCCGCTTCCCTTCCATGTGGAGAGAGGCCATAGTCCTTCCATTCCGCAAACCAGGAAACGACGGGACGGAGCCCACCCATTTACGCCCCATTGCTCTTACCAGTTGTCCATGTAAAGTGTTTGAGAGAATGGTCAATTTCAGACTCGTCTGGTTTTTGGAGACTCAAAATCTCATATCTCCTTCTCAATCAGGGTTCAGGAAAAAGCAGAGTACGACAGACCTGCTTGTCCGAATGGAGTCACTCGTAAGAGATGCTTTTTCAAAGAAGCAGCACGCCATCGCTGTCTTCTTTGATATTGAGAAAGCATAAGATAACACCTGGAGGCGTGGTATCCTTAAACAACTCCATGGTTGGGGCCTGCGGGGTTACCTCCCCAGGTTTGTCGAGCAATTTCTGATGCGACGCACACTACGCGTAAGGGTTGGAGGCACCTTATCGGAGCCCGTGGACCAAGTTGAGGGTGTGCCACAGGGAAGTGTCCTCAGTGTCACCTGCTTCTCTGTGGCCATTAATAGCATTGTTAGAAATCTCCCTCCCGAGATTTCGTCGACGTTATATGTGGATGATCTGGCGCTCATTTGTTCTTCGCCCAGACTCCCATTTATCGTCCGTAAGCTACAGCGAGCTATAAGCACTGTAGCTGAAAATGCTTCCTCCAAGGGTTTCCGCAGTAAAGACCAAGGCTGTTCACTTTTATGGGCATAAGTTAGTGACATGGGACCCCCCCCATTTGTCGCTATATGGTGTGCCTATAGATTTTGAGCCCCATTTCAAATATCTGGGGGTCATATTTGATTCAAGGCTTTCTTTCCGGCACCATGTGGACGCCTTGAAAAGATCTTGTTTAAAGAGAATGGACATAATGAAACTGTTGTCTCACACTTCTTGGGGAAGTGATCGACGTACCCTGTGGCTCCTGTATCTAGCATTGGTCCAATCAAAGCTAGACTATCACAGGTGTACTTCTCTGCCTCGCCATCCATTCTCGAAAAACTAAATACTGTGCGTAACCAGGGTGTGCGCCTGGCTTCTGGAGCCTTTAAGTCCTCCCCAGTGTGGAGCCTCTACGCAGAGAACGGGGTTCTCCCCCTTCCCTATCACAGGCTCAAGTCTAATTTAAACTACCTCCTTAGACTTGAGCAACTGCCGCAGACGCCAGTGTATGAGTGCATGTTTAATACACGGACAGTGGCCTCATACGACAGATCTCCATCTCTGGCTCGCCCCTCTGCTCTGCGTATGGCCGAGCACACTGCGCAACTAAGGGAGTTCTCAGTGATTCCCTTTACCATGCCAAAGACCCCCCCGTGGCTCATACCACTTGTAATGGTATGTAGGGAACTAGCTGATAGGCCCAAGGATCACCACCTGCCTATAGTATTGAGAGCCATGTATGGCGACCACTCCTCTCAACATCGGCATAGCACTTTTGTGTTCACCGATGGGTCCAAGTCACCGGACAGAGTTGGAGCAGCTGCTGTCTTTCCGTCTGAGACAGCATTGGTCCGCCTGCCAAACGCAGCTTCCGCATTCACAGCTATGATGGCGGCACTGACTATCATAGCTGGCAGGCCATCTGGTTCTCATACTATCTTTACAAGACTCCCTTAGTTCGCTTCAAATGTTGGGTGATGTTGGTTCGAGCCATCCGTTGGTTTCCAAGATCCAGCGGTGGCTCCTACGACTATCGCCCACCTACGAGATCTCCTTTTGCTGGGTGCCTAGTCACGTGGGCATCCCAGGCAATGAGAGGGCAGATGCAGCAGCCAAAGAAGCAGCATCACTGGGGACAGCTCCAGTGGCCCCAGTCCCACTCTGCGATGCCTATCCTCTGATCAATGAATACGTGGTCGGCCTATGGCAGAAGAGGTGGAGTGAGCTCCCTCCCACCAAGCTCCACTCCATAAAACCCTCCGTTCACCCATGGCCACGTACAACTAGACATCGTAAAATGGAGGTTGCGCTTGTCCGTCTGAGGATAGGCCATTGCCGGCTCACCCATGAGCATTTAATGAGTGGGCTGCCCCCACCTATGTGCATTCTGTGTGGGGTACAAATATCTGTCCTCCATATATGTGTAGAATGCCCATTGCTAAGGAATCTCAGAAGGACGACTTTTCCCTTCATTACCAGAGAGATGGCCCCCCAGCAGGCTCTGCGAGGCATCTTTTCTGAGACCCATTGCTTCTTTGACGTGACTAGGATACTAACCTTCCTAAAAGAAAGCAATCTTTTAAACAAAATTTAAAATAGTTTTTTATATTTATTGTTGACCTATTCATAGTTTATGTTTTTACATTTTTTAAAAAAATGAATAAATTTTTAACAAAAATATAATTGCATAATAACTTTTAAAGTTATATTGTTGATATATTCATAGTTTATTTACTTGTTATTTATTATTTTTACTTTTTTTTTTTTACCTTTTGTTGAATCTTTTAATAGTCTATTTTTTTGTTAAAAACTCAACTGACTTAATATTGCCTATTAAACTAATTTTGGTCCCAAGGACATTTTTGCTTTTTTATATATTCTAATATGGCAATATTTTAAAAATAATAATTTTAAATTCACTGCCCATAAGTGAATTTGGCTGCGAGATAGTCCATCTGGGCTATGCAGCTTTTAAATCTTTTATGCACTATTCATTCATTCATTCCTCGAGAAAGAAATCCTGGCCGTTCAAACCTAGGATCGACTCTCAATCCGCGAGGCTAAGCACGTGGTCCTGGCGCGCCCGGCTCTGCCTGGGACGTCATATGCCTCAATAGTTAGAAAGACACCCTCTGCTCGTGGCCCATCCATGCCAACGAGCACGGTTGTTTCAGTGCCCATTCGGAGCTTTTCTGCGTGCTCTTCTCAACCCGGGCGCTCCCCTGGTAAAGCTTGCGGCAAAAAGGGTTCATACCAAGCCCTGGCTAAAACCAGGGCTCCTGCCTCTTTCCATACCGTGACCGTTTCCCGTAAGGCGAAATGGCCACGCGCCTCCACCCAGTCGTTAGACTCACAGGAGGCAACGCCCCTGAAGATGGTTGCTAGATGGTCTTCCGGGGTTCCTAAAGCTGTCCCCCGAAAGGAGGACAGCAACCAATGAGCTGCAGATCCTTCGCATACGCCTAGTGGTGGAGCGAGTGGCTCGCAGACGGTGGTTCCTCGAAAAGAGGCCCCCCCCAGCTTCGAAGCCGCAACGCCCGCCTAAGCTTTCGAAGCAGAGGGAAGAAAAGACTCGCATGGCGAACCCAACCTCCCCCAATAAGTCCTCGAAGGTGACAGCGCATTCAGCGCTTTCAGGCAGTAACTGTGCATCTGCACCTGGATAGGAGGTATACTTTAATTTCTGCGTACATTCCACCGTCAGTGACTTGAACGCGGGGGACTTCCACCGCGTCGTGGCACGGTTACTGAGGCGCTATCTCTTGCTTGAAGATCTGAACGGCAGGCATCCTCTCTGGGGAGATTACTCCATAAATCCCAGGGGACAAGTCCTTGCCGATCTAATTGAAGAGCTTGAGATGGGTGTCCTAAACGTGGATGAGTTTACGCATCACTCTCCGAGAACCCCTGATTTTCGTGCCTTGACCCATCCTTGTGCTCTTCGGATGCACAGCCTGATTTTGATTGGGGGGTGGTCGATGACCTCCATGGTAGTGATTACTTTTCCATTCAAATATCATTTTCAGAGCAACTGCCACCTGAGAGACAACCTCGCTAGTGCTTGGCGCAGGCGCGGTGGCCTGCATTTCAGGAAATGACTGAATTCTCTATCTCAATCGAGGAGTTTAGGGCGGTAGATGAGGCCGTTGAGTTCTTCTCCGGCAACCTCATCGCTGCGGCCTGACTACTATTCCTAGGACGGCTGGCCGTTCTGCACGCCGACCACTCCCATGGTGGTCAGCCAAGTGTGAGACGGCTGTCAAACAGAAGCGTTATGCCTACATGCGCTATAAGCGCCGCTTGAACGATTTCACTGTCGCTGAATTTCGTTGGGCTAGGGCTAGGTTCCGGTTTATTTCGAAGCATCCCCGCCGCTCTTCTTGGCGGGCATACGTGTCTTCACTTAACGGAAAGACCCATTTAGCTGAGGTGTGTAAGCGAGTCAAAAGGATTCGAGGCAAGTTCTCACAGGACCCCCCTCCCCTTCTACAGGAGAATGGGACCGCAATCTCGGACCCCGCGTCCGTGGCGGAATCCTTAGCGACCGCTTTTTCCGCATTTTTTAGCCGAGATGCTGCTCCGCCAGCGTTTAATGCACGTCGTGATGTCGCGGAAGGCCGCTGGCTGGACTTTACCTCCAGAGGCGGAGAACCCTTCAACGACAAGTTTACTGTGAGTGAGTTGCGTTCCGCTCTCGCGTCGTGAGCAGACACCGCCCATGGTCTAGAAAATGTCCCGTGCACCCTGCTTCGACACCTGGGTGAGCGAGGCATGGCCTTTTTGTTAGATTTGTTCAACAGGATCTGGGTGGAGGGTCTTCTCCCAGACTCCTCTTGAATCGCTACTGTGCTCGCCTTTCGCAAACCGGGGAGAGATCACTCTACTCCGACCGGTTTCCGCCCAATCTCTCTAACCTCTTGCGTGTGCAAGTTGATGGAAAAATTGCTAACTGTTAAGTTAGCCTTTTTCCTGGAAAGCAGAGGCCATCTGTCTTCTGCACAGTGCGGCTTCCGCAAGTTCCACTCCACGTCGAATGCTCTGCTCCGACTGAAAAATGCCGTAGACAGCACTACATCACGGTGTTTTTCGATCTGGAAAAGGCCTATGATACTGCATGGCGATACGGTATAATGGAGACTCTCCACACGATAGCGGCGAGTGCACGCCCCGTATTGTTTATATCTGAATTTTTCCGAGATCGTCGATTCCGCGTACGGGTGGGGGAAGCCTTCTCCGGCCCAAATGAGCACGAAGAGGGTGTCCCGCAGGGAAGTGTCCTCAGTGTCACACTATTTGTCCTGAGCATCAACGGCATCACCTCGGTGATGCCGAAAGATGTTTTCGCTACGCTCTACGGGGACGACCTTTCGATCTCTTTTGGCGCGGCCCAGATGCCAACTCTGGAGCGTCGACTCCAACAGGCATTGAACCGCGTCTCTCTCTATGCCGAAGCGCACAGGTTTTGGTTTTCTTTGGCCAAGACTAAGGTGGTGCACTTTTGCTGCCATCTACCTCTTCACCGCGACCCAGATCTGTTCTTAATGGGGTGCGCCTGGATGTGGTGGAATCGCACCGTTTCCTCGGTCTTGAATTCGACCGACGCCTCACCTGGAAGGCTCATATTCGCAGCCTTAGCGTCTCTCGTACCCGCGTCAAGGACATTCTCCGTTCCGTGACGTTCAGCGCTTGGGGCGCTGATAGGGCTACTGCCCTACTTTTTTATCGATCTTTTGTTCGTTCAAAGCTCGACTACGGATGCCTGTTGTATGCATCCACAGCCGAGCGTTTATTGCGGAAGGTGGATTTGATCCACCACACCGGCCTTCGCCTTGCGACCGGTGCCTTCCGCACTTCCCCAATTGAGAGGCTGTTGGTCGATGCTGGAGAGATGCCACTCGCTCTGCGCCGCGTTCAGTGCATCACTTGACTGTACGCGCGAGCCCGGTGCCTTCCTCAGTCGCCAACAGCTCTCACTGCATTCGCATCTGATCTCGATGGTGCCTATGCCGCCGAGAGACGCCAGTCATACTCTAAGCCCTTTGGGTTTAGGGCCAGGAAACTCCTTCAAGAGCTAGATATAGCTCTCGGGCCGGTGACGCCCCTGGTTCTGCCTAGGAGTCCACCTTGCAGGGTACCACATTTGGCTATTTTTCTACACCCCTCTGCTTAAAAAGCTTGTACGGCGCTGGAAGTATTGCGTTTGACCTTTATAAGGCACAGCTCGTGTCACGCTGGAACCGTGCCAGTGTATCCGGATTGCTCCAAGTCCCAAGAGGGGGTCGGCTCCCACGCTGTATCTCCTCTGTTTGAAGTCAGCGGGGCTCTGCCAGGCGCTGCGTCTGTCTTCACGGCCGAGCTGGTGGCAATACACCACTCTGTACGGGAGATTACGCGAGGGCCCGGTTCGGAGACTGTATTGTGATCTATAGCGCTCACAAATCGCCCTAAGTGCTCTCGGGGCATTGGAATCTCCGCATCCCCTGGTTCGCGATATCCGTGACGCCAAGTTTTTGGCGAGCCGGGAAGATGTCGAGATTATCTTCTGTTGGGTTCCTGGACATGTAGGAATTGCGGGAAATGAGTGTGCCGATGAGGACGCCAAAGAGTCCGCGAGGACTCTGCGCCTGCACCAGCGTTTCGCTCTTCCTCACACCTACTACAAGGCAGAAATACGGGCAGCTCTTCGGACTGCTTGGCAAAAAAGATGGGAGACGGTCGAAGGGAACTTGAAGTTGCGTGCCATTTCGCCGCGACTGTTCTCACATACCTATCCCCCAATGCCGCGACGGCTTTAGGTCGCTTTCTGTCGTCTCCGAATCGGACACACTCGTGTGACGCATCGCTATTTGTTGGAGTGCTCGCCTGTGCTCTATTGCGACGACTGCGTCGTCCCCCAGACTGTTCGGCACATTTTTGTCGAATGTATCATTCTGGGTGATCTTCGCGCACGTCATCTGTCCCGGTACCGCGATTGGTGGGGTCACTACCGCCTGTCCCTTGTACTCGGGACGAGTGCGTGCACCATGACTGTTGGACTTGTTGACTTTTGGGGGGAGGCCGGCCTTCTCCCTTGTATTTAACTTGAATTTTTTTTTGTTATTGTTGTTTGTTGAGTTTTTTTCGTAGGTCACAGGCTCCTGCACCGGGGGGAGAGGGACCTTGCCCGTACGCCTGAGCTTGCTCCCTGATTGTTATCCCCTTTTTATTTGTTGTTTCTGTTAAAAATTTTATTTTAAAGTAGCCTAGAACTGGGCTGTTTGTTTGCGGCGATTTATGCCCGAATTGGCAGTCGCCAGATAGCCCCTTGAAAAAAAAAAAAAATCCTCTGAATCAAAGGATTAACGTATTGGCTTATCATTCGCCAGTGCGAATTATTCCCTGAGTAACCGGAAGAGTAGAAGAAACATTCTTTCCCTGCCCCATGGTGAGATCATTTCATCCAAAGGTCGTGCGCTTCTCGATCTGCCACACGCTCCGAGGTCCTTTGCGGTTGTATTCTGCCCATCTGGACGCTTGTCCACGCGTCGGCCCGGAAACAACATTCTTTAGCGAGCTGACAACAATTGAGTTCAAGGTCAGACTCAAATCCGATTCTCGTGGAATCTCGGTAGGTATTTAAACCCCTGGTATCTGTCTCGTTGAGGTCAGTTGCATCTAACATTAAAGTGAGCTGTGGGTCAATCAATAATATAAATTCAAGTATGTAATTTAGAAATCCTCACTTAAAAATTTGTTTAATTCATTTCTGTGTATTTAGGTTGTTAAATTTCCTTGGTTCATGTTTTTAATTAAAGTTCTCTTTTTTCTTAGAAACATTTTTTTTATTCAATCCTCGAAACGCTGGGCAAAGCACTAGGAACCCTCAAAGATAAACGTAATAATAATAATAAGAAGAAGAAGAATATAATCAAATATAGCACTCTTAGAGAGAAAACGTAATCATGGAGTTTTGTAGTACATAATCAACCCATACGTACGAACACCGTCCACTCGGTCCTTCCTATACTACGACACAAGAGGAAGAGAGATGCGGAAACGGTGAAGATTTAAGAGAAAACATTAACATTATTCAAATGAGTTCAAATGAACATTAGCCAAGTAAGTTCGAATGAACATTAGCCAAGTGAGTTCGGGATTTATTGAAAATTAATCTCACATGAAATGCATCTAGAAAGACTCTTCTCGACAATAAACCCATATTACAATGTGATTACAACCCTAAACATGCTCCTATAAAGCAGAACATCTAAATGGTTTTCAGGCCTGTAAACTGAAGACCTTTTGTGAGCTATTTATAGCAAAGAAACCTCCGAGAATGAAGCATAATCCCAAGAAAGCTCACAATATTATTCCACGCGATTTTATTGCAAAAGAACCTGTTAAAATTAAACGAATAATTGAAGTTATTTTAGGATCCAAAGGTAGTCATTGTGAATCTTCGGTATAAAGTTATTTAGAAAATCTAATGTATTTAATTGAAAATTAAAACAACTTGTTTTTATTATCCTTAATTTTCAAATTCTTATTGAAAAGTTATACCTGCCAACAACATTTTCAGCGTTATATATAAATCATATATTCTTTCACTTAATCTTGAATAACATAATAGTAACACTTATCCACCATTCGTTGTGTGAATTCCGCATTCTTCTGTTTCACAACTGAAATTTATATTCCAAAACATTTTTTTAATATTCCATGTCCAGTTGAGTGCTTTAAAAAATATGAAAAAATGCAAAAATGTAAACATATGTTACTTTTTAAAAGTATAAAATTAAAGAGAAAAATAATTTTGGTATTTAGCAAATTTTTGTAGACCCAAAAGAAACATATTTTGCCATCGCACTGCCTCTAGATTACGGAAGGCCACATTTTGCCATCACACTGCTTCTAGATTACGGAATGCCTCTTTTTGTCTGCGAATTGCCTCTAGATTACGGAATGCCACATTTTGCCATCGCACTGCCTCTAAATTTCGAAATGCCACATTTTGCCATCGCACTGCCTCTAGAATACGAAATGCCACACTTTGCCATCGCACTGCCTCTCGATTACGAAATGCCACATTTTGCCATTGCATTGCCTCTAGATTACGGAATGCCCCTTTTTTGCCATCGAACTGCTTCTTGATACGGAATGGCACTTCTTTCTTGAAAAAAAGACTCCATAGAAGGAAGTGTGGCGGGTAAAACAAACACTTTTACTTTAGTCGTTTGCAGTGAATTTAAATGGAGTAAAAATTGTGTTTCTACAGATGTGTCCCCTCAATTGCCCCGGGCTGCCTTCTGGGGAGGAGGGGTGGCGGTGTTGACGCCGATGTAGATTTCGCATATTCCCCCTTTCTCCAACCTCACCACTTCTTTTTCGAACGTCTTTTCAATCTTTTCCTGGAAGTGCTTCGAGTTTTGCACCACCTTAGGGCAGGGGGGAGGAGAGGTGTAGTATTATCACCATAGTCATCCAGCCCCAATGACCGCGATTTATGAACCTTTAGGCCCGAATTCCTACAGGAGGATTCGGAGATCTAGATCTCTTCCACACATTTCGCTTCCTCTTTCTTCACAACTTTCCTTGCAGATCTCTCCTTAGCGACTTTCCACGGAGATGCCCTCGTAAGATGATGCTTATTTAGAGGACCATTAACCCTTTCAAAAAGATTCAGATCTCTATGTTCTCGTTGGTATTCTTTTTGTTTTAAATACAAAAAAAATCGGAGATTAATCACTTTTATAAATAGGAATCGAGATAGTTCCTTCCACTTGATCAGCTAGAAATAGGCAACAAGGAAAAACCGTTACTCCAATAAGCTAGAAATTCGACCTATTAAATTAAAGTTAGAAATCCCCGTTCTTACTTTAAGCTAGAAATTCTACCTTTTAATGCAAGCTAGAAATCCCCATTCTTACTTTAAGCTAGAAGTTCGGCCTATTAAATTGAAGCTAGAAATCCCCGTTCTTACTTTAAGCTAGAAATTCGACCTATTAAATAGAAGCTAGAAATCCCCGTTTTTACTTTAAGTTCGAAATTGTACCTTTTAATGCAAGCTAGAAATCCCCGTTCTTAATTGAAGCTAGAAATCATAGTTCTTAACTTAAAGATGACAATACATCCTGAACAATTTCCAAAAGACATAAGTAGAGAGCCTGAGGTCTACATGTACACATCAAATCTCTACATGGAAAGAGGGGCAAAATCTCAGAATGAGCGTCCACCCAGGTGACCGTGGGCCATGCATGTGGTCACCCTCAAAATACAGTCTAAACCCACACCGCTTGGTCGAGAGAGGTCGAACGGAGTGTCAAAGCCTCATGGTTGAAATCGGGTGTATTTACAAGTCCACACAACTCTTCCCTTTAAAAGTTGTGGATTCCGTGGAATCGTGCTCTCTTCCAATACTCAATCGCTGCAACTATGGTGATGATAACCCCTAAAGGCCAACTTGACCTCATTCTTCAAAAGCCGAACTAGAGAAGAGTAATACTTTGGATCGACCATAATTTCCACTCTTAAGTTGAATCTTCTAGGACATTAAAGATTAATCCTTTAGAGAAGGACATAGATTAATGTCAATAACTTGGAAACAAACTTGGTCCAAAAATTCCAACTTATACAATTACATCTTGGGGTATGTTGTTTTGTTTTTTAAACACCAAACGCATTGTTATATATTTGTTAGGTTGATGTGGTTCTAATCCCACATTAAACTCTACTGTAAGTCCCTCACTGAGAAATAAAAAAAACATCTTAAATGAGTTCAGATTGTTGGTAAATCCTCGACCCAATTCTCTCTCTCCCGATCGACATTGTGTCTGCAAATCTTCCATAGACTTAATATCCGATTATAGCAGCGATTTATTCTCTCAGAAAATTTAAATGAATAAAACTCATTAAAGAGACTTGAATATTTTAAGGTGGCCTTTAATGAGAATATTTCTATTCATTTTTCGTCTTTTGAGAAGCCATCTTTTTATGCAAAGTCTCTAATAGAAATTAATGGGATAATATCCTCATTGGATTCAATTTGTAATAGGTTTCAAATTATCTCTCTCTCCATTTCCTTGATTTTTGTTTGTTTCTTTTATTTGTTTTTTTTTCTTTTCTAATGATAGACAATTACAGTTTACAGCAGAAAATTCAAAATAGGCCTCCTTAAGAGGGAGGAGGGGTGCATTAAAGTAACAAAAGGTACCTTCTCGTGACTTTTTTAACGTTATAAAACACAAATGTACATACATTTTTTCTACGTCAGTAACCCTTGGTGCGATACAGTGCCTCTTCTTTTGGATCTTGTCCTGAAAGGGATTATTCCAAGGCTGATGGGTGGTAACTGAAGCAGGATCCACGCCCCCCTCGCAGCCAGATGGAGCGCTCTGCCCTCTAGCTGCTCTTCCAGTCAGAGTTCATTATCGAGCGCGGTAAGCAAAGAAGGCCAACTTAAAAGCACCCTATTTACACACTCATATAATACATAATATAATACACTACATTCATCCTTCTGTGTTAAATTTCTCTTATTCTATCTACCACATAATAAACCCAATTCTTACGTCATCTCCTACCCTTTTCTCAGGCAGGACAATCACTTTAATATATTCTATTTCCATCTTTAATCTTATCCTCTTTTTCATGTGTACTGTTTTATATCACATATTACGCTTAGCCACGCGTTTCTCATTCTATTGCACCTTTTCACACCCCAAATTGCCCTCAATTAGCTAAGTTGTTCATGTGATCCTCGTTTTCTTTCTAGTACAATGATAAGCACAAGTTCGAATGGGATTGGTGAAGGCGGGGTGGGCATTCATACTTCCTTCTACTTCTTTTTAGACAGTTATTTAATCTATAGTGATTCACTTAGAGTGCTAAATGCTCTGAGGCATTGTAATCACTCACCCCCACTTATTCGTAGTATCCTTGTTCATTGGCTGCTGCGAATCGGGAGGACGTCGAGATTGTCTTATGTGATGAGTTTCATGGCATGTGGGGGTTGCTGGGAAATACTGCAGTAATGAGGGGTAATGGTCTATCTATCTGCATAGACTGAGAAACCGGACCCGCCTTTCCCTCTTCTAAACTCTGATTACATGGCAGGAATCAAGTCAATCTTGCAGACTGCATAGCAACAATGGGTTGAGATGCTCGTGAATTTAAATTTGCGAGCCATTGCGGTTCTACTATTGCCGTGGATCTATTCCTCAATTCCTTAGGGCTATCAAGTCATTTTGTGCCGTCTCCGAATCAAAAACACTCGCGGGGTGCGGCACCATCGGGTGAAGCGCTATTTTGATTTCTTTAGCCTTGGGAAGCTTTGTGAGCAGTATCTGTCCCGGTACCGTGATAAACAGAGAGTCGCTATCTCCATTTCTATGCTGTTGGGACCTGTCACCGGCACACTAGATTGTGTGGTGCTACTAGTGATTTTTTTTTAATTGATGGTGACTCTCTTTGGTCTCTGAGAGGCTTCTCATCGAACTTTAAAGCAATAATAGTATTAACTTTTGCCTAAACTTTGAAATACCCTGATAGCTTGGTCGACATAGTTAGGACTTCTCGGTTGTCTGTAAACCAATTTTGATGAAATCTTTCCGAGCTGGTCTTTACGATATGACAACAATAATGTTAGGGTTTCATTATGCTGTGTTAGTTCCTTTAAATTTGATTTCAGATTCGTCGTTTTAGGGGTGAACCACGCTAATAGCTTTTGAATGAAAGTAGCCCATCTTGACATATTTTGTATCAAACGAAGGATGGTTATGCACATTAAGACTAATTTTCGCATATATTTAACAGTAAACCAAAATATTAATACACAATTGATGGATATAATGATTATTCTACCTACATAAGCGCCATTTCGACGGATGACTTCAAAAACCCTATCATGCATGCAATCTATCAATTTATTAATAGCAGCAGATTAGACTGCCTCTTATGCAGCTTTGATGGTCGCCCATATGACTTCTTTAGACTAAAATTGACGCCCATCGTCATAAACATCTTGTTTAATGATGGACCACAAATTTTCGATTGGGTTGAAATCCGGAGAGGCTGGTGACTCCACCATCACCTTGTCACCGTGTATATCCTAAGAGCCAATGAACGATTGGGTGGCACTAGCAGAGTGGGATTGAGCATTGTCATGCATGAAAACAAGAGTCCTTTGAAGTGACAACGGTATGTCATCTAGCCAGGGATCCAAGACTTCCTTCAAGAGATTACAGTAGGCGGCTGCGGTCACTTCGACCCCATCAGGCCCTCTGACTGGGTCAACAGGTCTGTATCCAATTATAGATGCCAACAACATGATTCCTCCTCACTGCTGTTTACGCCGCACACGTTGCTAACGTTTATCTCCGAAATAGACCCAATCATTTGCGCAACCGTCAGATCCGTCAAGAGTCGTCCTGTCTCGCCAGTGAAGAGAATGCAACTCGTGTCTAACGTCTTGTTCTTACGAACCCATTGAAACCCTGAAGTCTCGTGACGGGGCGTTAAATGGAGCAGTTTCAGAAGAGTTCGCACGGAGGACATGGTCCTTAGGACACGGTTCCTGGTGGTCTTCGGTAAATGAGGACGCTTAGTGGCGGTGAAAATGGCTTCGCTTTTTTTTTCGGGTTTCTAACGTAACTGGGCGCCACTATTCCTCCAATCCCTAGCTTTAACAGTATTGAAGGGGGAAGGATCGGATCCCTTCTTCCTTAGCGAAAAGTCCTTCAAAAATCGTATATCCGTGTGCACATCAAGAACTATCATCTTCGCAATACCATGAACAGAGGTGTCTTCAGCACTTTCTTTGATGATGAAGGATTCTTCTTTATCGTTGAGGCCTCTGCAATATCCCATTGTTCTTAAAGAGGCTATATTCTATTAGCGTGGTTCACCGAAAAAACAGTCTCTGAAATTAAATTTGAAGGGAATAACCAAACATAATGAAAACCTAACATTATTATTGGTATATTGTGCAAACCAGCTGTGAAAAGTTTCACCAAAATTGATTAACACACAACCGAGAATTCTTACCTTTCCCTACCAAGATTTAGGTTATTATTTAATTGGGTTCTTTTAAGTTGGTGTATTGTTAAATTTTGAAGCGTGTATCCTCATTGAGGGCCGCCATATGAGTGGTTTAAAATGTTTAAAAAACATATCTGAATCTTTAAATCTACTTTCATGCCAGAGTTTCCCTACCATATACTTCCTTTGGTGCCAGAATACACTCATGGAACCTTTTTGCATAATCAACGCATAGAACCCCTTGCAATGACGAACGATCCGATCTTCCTTAAGACTTTTCTATCAATCATAACCTAATTAATTCAGCTCTGACAATACCACTAACATATTGATACACTCTCGACACCCCTATCATAATGATACACTCTAGACACCATTATCATATTGATACACTCTAGACACCACTAACATATTGATACACTCTAGACACCACTATCATAATGATACACTCTATACACCACTATCATAATGATACACTCTAGACACCACTATCATATTGATACACTCTAGACACCACTAACATATTGATACACTCTAGACACCACTATCATAATGATACACTCTATACACCACTATCATAATGATACACTCTATACACCACTATCATATTGATACACTCTAGACACCACTATCATATTGGTACACTCTATACACCATTATCATATTGATACACTCTTCATACCTAGTTGAACATCGCATTTGGTCAAGACGTAAGCCACCAAATCTCAACTTAATCATTTTTGTTTTACATTTAGGCTTCTAATTAAATATATATATATATATATATATATATATATATATATATATATATATATATATATATATATATATATATAAATATACGTACACTTTACAAGTTTGCAACCAACGTGTGGAGGCGTCGCTCCCTTACCTCCCACAGACCCTTGTAATTACTCAATATTATTACTTTATAGGAATAAAAATGTACCAAAAATCAATGGATTTTCTGGCGGCCACAAGGGAGCAGGAATCTTTAACGTCGACATTCAGTTCTAATTCAGTCAATTCCCTCGTTAGTTTCGAAGTTGAATTCAACTTGTAAAAATTTTTGGTTATTTCCGACAACTGTCAGGGCGTCCATACAATTACTACCAGGAACCCGCAATTGGCGTTAGGTGCAAGGACCCACAAACAATTCAAAATCCTTCTCCACCTCAAGCAATTTCACTCGGTCATCAACTTGCACCAAAATACATATGTAGCATCCATCTCCCACTATTTCCTATCACTCTCACACAGCAGTCCCTCATTCTATCTCACAATTTTCTCAATACTGTAGCGATAAAGCTATTAAAAACTACGGTGACATTACCTTCCATTGCTTCACATTCCTACGTATATCAAATACTGAGTCCAGCCACCTTTCACTCCATTACACATCTTATTCCAAACATAAAATATTTTAATATCACTAACAGTTCCCTACACACTTCATACATTCATAGAACCTGTCATAACACTCCTATTAACAAGATCATAGGCTATCTCCTGATTCTACACCAAACATACACTTGACGTCACATATCTCTTGATATCTTAGCCAGTTGTTTAAAAAACAGATCCCATCCACACACAACCTACCCAGTGAAAACCCATCAGGCTCATTATCCCCTATTAGTCCCTCATTTATCCTTTTTACGCGACCAAACAGAGTTTTTCTATACACTCTGATTATACTGAACAAACATTTTGCCCTAGTTCTTCCAATCTTTTAGGCCGGAACTCTTTCCTAATCAATTTATTGCGAAGGGAAGAGAATTAATTACAACTAAGGTTGGTAAATTCACTCAGCTATGAAGCAACGGTAGCTACAAATTAAAAACAGTCTAGACTGGACTAAGGAAGAATCATGAATGTGAAAGGCATCCATAGCACAATTTATCACCTATAAACATTCATATAAGGAAATGCTTCCGAAGCAGTGAAGCAGGAAGCTTGTAGGAAAAACTCAGTCGCCCATAAAACAAAGTGTGTATCACTTCAAATGTTACTGGAGGATGCGAAATAGTATAACTAATATTTCACACAAAATAGAGAGAATAAATGATACAGAAAGAGGCCTCAATATGATGGGTCTAATCATACATAAGAATACGAACAAAACCAATGATATTATAATTTTTCGACATACGGGTGGTTTCGCATCCCGGCTGAAGTGTAGAGTGGTTGTCCTTCCTGCTATTAAATGGGCTAGAAGGGTTAAGCAACTGTAGTTTATTTTGATATTCCAACACTGCTAGGCAAAGATCACTTGAAGAAACTCTCAAAATCGAAGGAACAAATGGAACAGAACAAGGCCAAGAACAATTTCAGGCGAGGTAATAAAATGATTTTTTCCCGAAAAGGAAACGAAAATTTTTGCTCATGTCGTCACAAAAAAGCTCGAAATTAAGAATATTCAAAATAATGAAACTTCGTTTCTTATTTTGGCCAAATACCACAAATTGAGTATTTTAAATCAATATAACATCTATTTTTAACATTTTTGTATTTACCCAAACCATTATTTTACCTATGAACTATTTTATGAATGACATTAATAAATTATATACTAAATATACTAAAAATTCCCACCTCATACATACATTTCTCATTTTTTTAAAAATTCCATAATATCTATGATTTCTGATTTATAATTTAAAAATAAATTTGAAAAAGGATTCGGGTTTATATGTTGAATGCCGTAATGCGACCTACATATTTCGCAATGGTTTGAAATTCCATTCAGAAAAACTCTAGAATAAGCAAATGTGTACTTAAGGAAATTTACGGTAATAATCCAATATATTTTGATATTCCAATACATCCATGGGACTAATTTTTTAAGAACCATCAAAATACTTTGTGCGAAAACGAATGGAATAAATCTTATTTAAATGACCAAAAATAGAATCCATAACGAATAAAACTATATTTCACTAAGATTAAACTAAATTGACCCTCATGATTCTTATCCCTTATCTGTTTTTCCTTGGAACACGCAGATAAAAGATGCTAGGAAAATTTCCTTTCCATTGAGCAAGAAGAACATAAAATTAATCGGCCAATAAAGCGAAAACAATGATTTAGGATTGGACTTTAGAAATGCTGGTTTCGCAAAATGTAATCGCCATTTTTTAGGTTTGGGGGGGTTAATTGACCTGGTTTATCTAATCCAACATATCCATTCTCTCCTCTATCCAGAAACCCTCCCGATGGAGTATTAGTGTCTCTCATATGGGGGCTCCCTTGAGTCAGGAAGTGTCCCACCATCTCTGGTTGATGTAATAAGCACACATTACGACTGCCATCCCCCCCCCCCCGAGCCTAACGGCCCTGGTGTCTTCGGCCTCACCAGGGATTGCCATTGACTACCATGTCCAAGTATCTCGTCCTCAATACGGGGGACGGATCCCCTTCTTTTTGCTGCTGATACTGGTCGCCCTTCAGTTCTAACAATTCTTGATCCCTATCCAGTGTTTGATATTATCGAACATACTGTTTTTCTTCAGCACCTTCATGGATTATTTGGGGTCTCGGGGAGTGCATTTAGCTGGTTGAGACATGGAATGGTTTTTTATTTCCATTCAGTTCATTTGGAACAAACTTATCCATCTTTTTCACTTGTCTAATGGCTTTCAAGTGTCGAGAAGAAGTCGTACGAGATGTCCTCAGGCCTGATAACATTTTTTATAGCTGTTCTTATGGGATTTTGACTAATCGATTGACCATAAATAATCAAAGAACCAAAAATATGATGTTTTACATGTGGCATCCTAATACCATCTAGTATTAAGATTATTCACATAGAGGGCGATATATTTCGGTCTTCAGACGTGTGGTATCGTTTTCCGTGAGCTCGGTTCTTCGTCTGCTCGTTTTTAGCATTTACCTTCCCTTGGTATTTTTCGTTGCCTTGAGCTATCATACCATTTATATGCTGATGACATGCAACTCTCTCTCTCTCTCTCTCTCTCTTTGTCTTGCTCTTTCTCTTTCTCTCTCTCTCTCTCTCTCTCTCTCTCTCTCTCTCTCTCTCTCTCTCTCTCTCTCTCTCTCTCTCTCTCTCTTTGTCTCCCTCTTTCTCCCTCTCTCTCCTCGACACAAACCCCTTTGCCGAGACTTAGAAATCTTCTATCAGATTACCACATTATTATTGAAGGGCTAAAGGACAAATTTGGGAAAAATTGTCATGACATAACGAGGTTTTGACTGGTCTGTTCCCCTTAAGATGTGGCTCTCTTTCGAACTATTTGTTATTTTTTTATAGTTTTGGTGTCTCTGCGGTTGCATTTTCTGTTATGGTTAGAAATCTGAGTGCCGAGTTTTATAGTCAATTTTCTCTTAAAGCCAATGTTACAAATGTATGCAAAAATTCTCTCACTTTTCAAAAATGATCAAAATAATTTTGATATTTCCTTTCATGCTCTTGTTACTTCCCGTCTCGCCTACTGTAACACTTTACTCGTTGGATCACTCTATACCACTATTCGACTCCCTTAACTTGTTCAAAACATAAGGCCCAGTGTTATTCTGCACCAGGGACGTTATTCTTGTGCAACTTCCCCCATACGTGAACTGCAATGGCTGCCCATTTGATCCAGAATCACGTTCAATGTCCTATTTTTAAACACCCCAGCACCTTCCTACCTTTCTTTGTTATTAATTCAAACCCGGCTCTTGAGAACTCCTCGGTCTGTGTATGGTCCCTTACCTTATTCCTCGCAGTCATCTGTGTGACACGGTTACTGTGCTTTCTCGATATTTGCCCCTAGAATGTGGAATGATATGCCTGCTGGACTATGTTCATACCCCCTCCTCTAATTCCAAGCCATTCCTTATTTGGGCATGGGGCATTGAAGGGGGGCAAACAAAACCCCTCATATTATTTTAAGTTTAAAATCTTTTCGTTGCCTCAATTATTTTTGGGTAGATGAACTTATCTCCCAAATGTCTGCCAAAGTTTCACATTGTAAAATGGTTTCTCTTATTTTTTTTGTTGCCATTTTCAAATGCAAATTTAGTCACTTGATCATTAAGTTCACTCATATTGTTTGTTAGAATAATCTGTAATCCATCATATTTTCATTTAGGGGGCAAAAATATGTTGTTTTGTACATTGGTCCCGTTTGCTGGGCCGTAGAGCACTGGTCTAGATAACCAGGGGTCTGAGGCTCGAGTCCTTGTCGGGGCGATGCGGTTTTTTCTTGTGGCTTTTCTCGACCTCGTATCCTGTAAGATCTCTATTTTCCTATTTCTCTGTAACCTGTGGCACACATTTCCTTTATTAAGCAGCATAAGACTGATAGCGGTAGATGCTTGCTAGTTTCACGTCAACCACAACAGGCCGATAGCATTCGGTCGTACAGAGAGGGATGCCTTCATTCACTTTACAATTTTTCAATTTCAAATATATATATATATATATATATATATATATATATATATATATATATATATATATAGTCTTGTGAAAATTAATTGCAACACCGGTTAAATAAAACACCTTCTCACATGTTAAGCATTTATTGGGAACAAAATCCATATATTTTATGTTTAGTACTTTATATAGCCTCTTTTAAATTTAAGAATAATTATACCCGCTGAGGCATGGAATCGACCAGTGTTGTACGAATATTTTTTTTATTTCTTCGCCATGATACCATATTTGGATTACTGTGCTAATGAGCTTGGGTTTGGATGTGCAGTCATGTTTTTGAAGACGGATTTTCACTATAGCCCAAAGGTTTTCAATTGGGTTTAAATCCGGTGAGTTCCCTGGCCACAGGAGTACCTCAATGTTTTCATCTTTAAATGCTTTCATCGATTTTTTAGATCCATGAGAGGGAGCGAGATCTTGCTGAAATATTCATCCACCATTTGGAAAAGCTTTGATTAGATCGGGAGCCACTATTCTGCGAATTAAATCTACGTATTTCTCGGAATTCATCATTCCAGTAACTGGCACAAGTCGTATAGGCCCAACAGAACAAAAAAAAAACCCAAAACATAACCTTAGACAGGTATTTAATGTGCTGTTCAATCTGCCTCGCACGAATCGGTTAATCGAGTGATCTTCTCACGTACTGACATCTCTGACTCTGCACCTCAAAATGCAACTCATCCGTGAAAAATACCTTTCTCCATTGTTCCTTTGTCCAGGTGTTGTGTTGCGTAGCCCATTGCGTACGTTTCTTCTTCATTTCACTTGTAAGAAGTTGCTTACGAAGGGGCCTTTTTGCCGGTCTTCCAGCATCAGAAGACGTCGTCTTACAGTACTGACACAAACGCTAATTCCAGCACCTGCTTGTTCCTGTTGTAGATCATTATTAGTAAGTTTAGGGTTTTTAAAACTTTTTTGCAGCAAAGTTCTCTCTTCCTTCTCTGTTGAATTCCGCTTTCGGCCACATTTGCCTTTCTGTTTTGGGAAAAATGACCGTTTCTTGGTAGGCTTTCACGATCGGCTGACACTTGAATAGTGGACCTCACATTGTTCTCCAATTTTTCTAACACTCAATCCACTACATTCTGATAAAGTTACAATCCTAGAACTTTTTCTTGGTGTGATATCCATTGAATTTATCTAAGAAAATCCATTAATATCCATTGAATTTATCTTAGAAAATAACATCCAAAATTGCAACACAACCAACCGTTAGGAGCTTTACGCTGTCATTAAGAGGTATTTGGCGATAAGCCAAATACTAAATATCTAAACCTTAGGAGCCAAACAGTGTTTACTATTGTGAAGCTCAAGAGTTAAAAAAAGGTACCACATAATAAATAGAATGATGGTTTGATGGAATCTTTTACAAAAATGGAAGTTGTTGCAATTAATTTTGACAAGACTGTATATATCAATATATATATATATATATATATATATATATATATATATATATATATATATATATATATATATACAAGGGGGGGGCAGAAATACCTGCCACATTTGAAAGGTTGACAAAAGGAAGAAGAAACAACATTTATGAAAAATTAATTTTACTGTTGTTTAAACAAAGGGTTACAGTCAAAACCATATTGCTTGATGAAGGTACGAGGGGTGGTCAATAGGTTTTGCAATTCGGATATAAGGAAACGAGATATTAGGAAAAGTGTTTTATTATTTTTCAATATAACTACCCTCGACTTCAATGCACTTGCGCCACTTGTCCCTGAGGCTTCGAATTCCCGATAACCAGAAATCTCCCGACTGCTGTTCAATCCACTCCTGGACGGCGAGCTGGGCATCTTCATCGTCCCCAAACCAGCGTCCACGCAGTGCAGCCTTGAGCTGGCGGAATAAAAAGTAGTCGCTGGGGGCCAGATCTGGACTGTAGGGGGCATGGTTGAGCTCCTCGAACCCGCACTCGCGCAGGGCAGCTTGTGCGAATCTGGCCTTGTGGACAGGGTCATTTTCGTGGAGGAGCAGGACACCGCGTGTCAACTTGCCGCGCCGCTTCTGACCGATGCACTTCTTCAATCCGCTCAGTTCCTCGGACTAATATTGGCCTAGGATGGTCCTTCCACGAAGCGCATAGTCCACTATCAACACTCCCTCAAAATTCCAGAAGATGGTGGCCATGATCTTCCCGGCTGAGGGTTAAGTCCGGAACTTGATGGGGATCGGAGAGCCCCTGTGCATCCAGGCCATGCTTTCGAGCTTGGTCTCGGGATCCCAGTAATGGACCGACGTTTCATCACCTGTCACTATGCGTGACTAGAATCCCACCAGGTCTTGGTTGTACAGGAGCAGCAGCTCCTCCGAACTTTAACGACGTTGAAGTCGATCATTGGGCGTGAGGTTTCGTGAAGTTTCTAGGGACCCAACGGGCAGAGACCTTGGTCATGGCCAAATTGTCGTGGATGATGTTGATAACACTTCCATGTGATATTCCAAGTTCTCGCTCGATTTCTTCGACCTACACCCGTCGATTTTCGAGTATAATTCTCTCCACACGGGCCACATTGTCCTCGTTGGTCATGTCTGGGCCGGAAAAGCGACGTCATGGAATGTTAAAAAGGTGTGATTGCCTTTGGCCGCGCCAAAGTTCATCATGTAAAGGAGTTAATGAATTTGACAGTGTTTCAACGAGTACGGTCATCCGGATTTACAACAATGGCAGAACTCCCAAAATGCGAAAAACACTCCCCAGAATTTGGGACGGAAGAAGGTGTTGACAGACAGGGACCGTCGTAGAATCTCTAGAATTGTAATTGCAAATCGATTTGCTTCCAGGCAGAAATTGCTACACAACGTCATTTCTGGTCCTTCACCAACCATTTCAGAAAGAACATTACACAGTGAATTCCATGGCATGAATATATGGAGCAAAGTGGCATGCTAGAGGCCCTTACTATGGCTACAAGTGACTAATTTTTGTCCGGTGAGCTTATATATATATATATATATATATATATATATATATATATATCTCAAAGTAGCGCGAAAGAATGATGAAGATGAATGCAATAAACCACATTGAAAGAGAAAACTGAATAAATTTTTCTTACAGTAATATTCTTATTACCTTTTTTTTTCGAAAAAATCCATGCAGGGAAGCGATTCAAACCATGCACACTGAGGCAGCAAGCACCGCTTTTATCACAGTTAAAAGTATGCCTTTAGTCCACTATGCTACGCAGAGAGCCAAAAAATTCTCTGAATAGAATAGGTTTTAAGGAACACTTTCGTAAGTTCGAACGGGGACTATGAAAGAAATAAAAAAATAATTGTTAATTCAAAGAATAAATGAGGAATATTTAAACGCGTGGTAAATAAACAAATGTATATAATATCTCTCAAAGTAGCGTCGTGATCACAATAGCGATGTACGCTTGAGGACACAGGTTTGAATTCTACTCCTTTATTGAATTTTCATTAACGGTTAAAATTAGTTTTCACGATATTCTCCGTCTCTATTACTCACGTTTTCTTTCTTAAGCTTTCAATGGTCACCTTCCTTAGTGTTATGATGCCAATTTTCATTTCTTTGGCCTTTAAATGCATCCATTATATCACGTGTCATGTGATTTAATATATATATATATATATATATATATATATATATATAAATCCATTAAACCACATTGAAAGAGAAAACGGAATAATTTTTCCTTGCAGTAATATTTTTATTACCTTTTTCGAAAAAAATCCGTGCAGGGATGTGATTCGAACCAGGCACACTGAGGCAGCGAGCACAGCTTTGATCATAGTTAAAAGTATGCCGTTAGTACACTACGCTACGCATACTTTTAACTGTGATCAAAGCGGTGCTCGCTGCCTCAGTGTGCCTGGTTTGAATCGCTTCTCTGCACGGATTTTTCGAAAAAGGTAATAAAAATATTACTGCAAGGAAAAATTATTCCGTTTTCTCTTTCAATGTGGTTTATTGGATTCATTTCCATCATTCTCTCGTGCTACTTTGAAAGATATATACATTTATATATATATATATATATATATATATATATATATATATATATATATATATATATATATATATATATATATATATATATATAAATATAAATATATATATATATATATATATATATATATATTTAAATATATAAATATAAATATATATATATATATATATATATATATATATATATATATATATATATATATATATATATATAAATATATATATATATATATAAATATATATATATATATAAATATATATATATATATATATATATATATATATATATATATATATATATATATATATATATATATATATCTATACACTGAGGTACATCTTAGCCGAGTTGCAACACTGTTTCCTATTTTATCGAAGTTAAGCCACATCGGCTATGCTTAGTCGTCGGATGGAGCTTCCTTCTGGCCATTTCCTCTAGATTTCTGATTTGGATTCCATTTAAATCAGTAGGTCACCCCTGAGAAATCAAGATTTGTTTGTGCATTTTCTGAGGCCTTAAACTTGCATGCACAGTAAAAGACGTTTTTATCTTCATAACAACCAATGCATACCTTTTTCATCTCTCTTGGTTACTCTTCTTAACTCTTTTGCAATAAATGAGTACAGACAAACATCTGTGATAATTATGCAGTTACTTCTGGCAATCCTCTTACTTCTTATAGACTGTGCTAAGCCTATCTATATCACAGATCTCTATATTTTTTTATGGATCATATGACATATTGTTTTTTCTTATCATCTGTCGATTTATAATTACATCCATTTTGTGGACTAATACTAAGAATTTTGAGATTTACTCTTGAAAAGAAAACGAGGTAGCTTTGAGTGTCCAATATTTGGAAACTGCCCTAAACAAAATCCTCTATACCTGTTTTTATCAGAGGTCGAAGAGAGCTACAAGTTAAAGCTGAAAGAATAGCATTCGTTCAGACCAAATTTACAGAAAAGAAAGAAAGTAAACAAACAAGAAAACAAACATATGTTTGAACGAAATTTTGGGATTGACCTAATGCTTAATTAAGGATATTATTGCAATCTGGATTCCACATCGACTCTTGGAGACTTAAAATTCCGTCTAAATTGGCTGAATTTATGTACCCGCTGGTTCATTGCGAGGAGCCCGGCGGTGGAGGCTGGAAGACATAACCTTTTACGTCTATTCCTCCGATTCGTCAGTATATCATGAATGAATGTTTGTGTGAAAGAGAAGCAATTATTATTTGCCATTTTAATTCGAATGATGCAACTTCCATTTCATGTTATTATGATTTGTAGCAATTTTAAAAGTTTGAAGACGATGTTTTAGTTTTAATTCAAACTATTGAGAGGAGAAACGAAAAAGAGCTTTGTTAAAAATGGAGGGAGGAATTCATTTTCTTTATAATTGTTATTGCAAGAAATTGCTCTTAGAAGTTTATGATGCTAATGCACTTCTTTAATACCATCAGTAATGGAGTCAATATAATTTCACCCAGAATACGAGTATGTAACAGCAATAAAAGAAGCACATATTCCGTATCTGTTTGTCTTAAAATTTGTTGCAATGTATTACAGAGTTGCGTTTCTATTATCATTTTTCAATCATATTTAGTAATCTAATTTTCAAACTTTAATAGATGATTTTGAAAAGTTTTTAAGGAGAAAAGGCAAAAACTAAACCATTGTAAAGCGGAACCTATGTCAAGTGCCTTGGAAGCATTAATGTCCCTCATGTCCAAATTTATTGTCCTTTACTTTCATTTTTAAATAGGAAATTGTAAAATTGCTATATTTAGATGTAATAAAAGTTGATGCAAAGCAAAGACCTCACATTTTCCTCGGTTTAATTTAATTTTTTTACTCATTTAGCTAATTTATAGCTTTCTGACATCTTTCAGCTACAGTGTATAGAGTTTATGCATTTTTTTAATCTTTACCCTTGTCTTTAAAATTCCTGGGTACCAAAATAATTTAAATGCGTCTTGACGAGAGGAATAAAAGGAAAAATAAAGGTCACATCATTTGAAATGTCATGTTTTTCTATACAGAATTGACATATACTTTTACATCTTTGAGATTATATGAATATTATTCAAAGGGATCCACCCTTTTTTTCTTTATATTAAAAAAAGAAGACTTTGGTATATGTTATTTTTAAGAAGGGTAAAATTTTAATTATTCATTTTTGCATTTGACAGCTCTTGCTCTTATCCAAGGGTTGGTTTTTGCCTCACGCCCACGCCCGTCGCATCCGATTCCTTTGTAGCGGTTGCAGGAGTGATGAATAGATAAGTGAGTTGCCTCCCATCGCTTTTATATGAATAAGATGAATGTGAAAAAGAAAACCCACCCATTATTTTAAATCATCATCATTACTATATTTGGCGGATTGTGTTGCTTCAAATCGGGTTTACAAATTTAATGTTTAATATTTTCAAATTTGTTAACCACTTGGGCAATATATGTCTCATATCTAACTCCAAAAGGCTAATGCAACTTCTCATCCCTAAAATTATAGTTAAAGTTTTTTGTTAATAAATTTGAACCTTAATAAAGCTTTTTCAGACAAATTAAGCATGAAAAGTTTCGCTGCAAAACAGAAATCATAATGGCTTGACTGTAACTGGTGTTTGTACGTTAACTCCTGATTCTCCAGAAATATTATTTGGGCTATTTTGCCGATGAATAGCGACTGGAAAGATCAAATATCATGATGGAACCACTCAAAAGTTGTATTAAACTAGAATTGTTGTAATATGCTAATTACCTTTTCCAAAAATTAAAATGACTCTATTGAATGACTTATTTTAGAAAAATTCCTGGTATAGAAAGATAACCTTTCAATGACCTTATAAAATTCTTTTGGGCATTACATATTCAGACAATCTATTCCTATATTTTAATATTGATGTAGCCTTTATCTTATTAGTTGGCCAATTGGATAAAAGGATGCCTCTATTCGAACGAAGATGCCCTAATTTCGTTTAGATGGTCGAATAGAATTACAAGGTTAGATGTTTTTGCGTAGCCCTTATTTTTAGCTAATTTTCAACCAAATTTCCAGTTTACCGAATATATGGATCATATTATTAATATAAATAAAAATTAACGTAAAAAAGACCATAACTGATCATTTATTCTATTTTTTTTACACGCTGGAACGAAAAAATAAGATCTAATAGCACTGATCAACACACATTTCTCCTCAGAGACTTTAGCTATACTTTTCTGAATGCATTTTCCACGTTGAATCCGAATCTGCTTTCGGATTTGCTCTAGCGCGTACCGTTTTTAAGATATGCCAAAGATTCAAAATGGCCGCCTGCGATTATAAAATGTAGTGTATTACTGATATTGCTCTACTGCATGCATCATTATTGTACTGCTAAGATGAGAACACTAGATGCTTCTTGAGTTCTTGCTGGTTAAAGAGGTATAGAGAAGAATTCATTTACATTTGTAACTCGCATGCATATTTTGCGCAATTATTTATAATTCTATTTTATGCTTTCAGGTTCCTCATGTGATGTGCCTCTTCTAAGCTGCTCCTTCTGCGTTTATCATAAGAGGCTTCCAAATATTTCCACAAAGCAGTAACAATGCCTCGAGAGTGCAAAATCATCCAGATAAATTCTGCTATGTATGTGGGCATTTTATAACAAAATCTCAGCAGCGTACTATCACAAATGATATAAAGAAAATGCACAAACTCTACTTCAGTTGCCTTCTGGGTGACTAAGATAAAACATGGGCACCACACCAAATTTGTACTTCCTGCTCTAATGGATTACGTGACTGGATTAACAAAAAGAAAGTTTCAATGCCCTTCACTGTTCCTATGATATGGGGAGAGCCCAAAAATCATTTTGAAGTTTGCTATTTCTGCAGTGTGACCACAAAAGGGTTTTCTGCAAAAACAAGCACCAAATTGTTTATCCAACCATGGATTCGCCGTGCAGACCAGTTCCACATGATGTATCTTTACCAATTCGAGTTCCACCTGATGTATCTTTACCAATTCGAGTTCCACCTGATGATGGCCTCGTACCTGATGATATCAGTGATGATAGCAGTACTGAAGGTGCATGCGCATTAGATGCGGATGTTGAATATGAGGAAGTTAACTCTGATCCAAAGTTATATACTCAGGAAGATTTGAATGATCTTGTGAGAGATCTGTCACTGTCAAGGGAGAAAGCAGAACTTCTAGCATCTCAACTACAGGAAAAATACTTACTCGAGAAAAATGTGCATGCGAGTTACTTTAGAAAGCGTAATCGTGATGTAACTTCATTCTTCACAGTTAATGGACCTCTCTGCTACTGCCATGATATAAATGGATTGTTCGAAGTCTTGTCACAGACAAATTAGGCGTCTGACTGGTGTCTCTTTATTGGTGCTTCTAAGACAAGTCTGAAAGCTGTCCTCTTTCACAATGGTAATGTAAAGCCTTCCATTCCTATTGGCTATTCTGTCCACCTTAAGGAGACATATGACAATATGGTTATTCTTCTTCAACTTCTCAATGCAATGGAGATATACAGAAGGAATTTTATTTCTAGCAATGGCGCTATGCAACCATATATCACCAGTTTTGTCAAAGAAATCAGAGTAAAACGCTACATTCTATCAGCGACGGCCGTCATATTGCATTTTTGAATATCTCGAAAACCTGATGTGCTAAAGAAAATTTAAAGACAGATTTAGAATGAGTGAGAAAAAAGTGCCATGAAAGAAGTTTGCTCAAGTCTCTGATGATTAAAGAAAGTTAAAGTTGATGGCCAGTGTACTTAGTTACACATTTGAAGATGAATTTTATCCCGATTCATCCTCAGATGTCGTTCTGATAGGGTTGAAGCGTAATAGAGATTTTAGGTCTAATTTTTAGGAAATCTGTAAATTAAGGGGTTGTAAGTTCCTTAAAAGAAATGAAATTTATTTGGAAAATAAAGCTCATATAATTTATAAAAAAATGAAATTATTTTATTTATTTCTGCTAAACTACAAGCGATATAATCATGAAAATGAATCAAGTATGAATTATTAACTTCATGCAAATATGGAATTGATATTGTTTGCTAATAATTTAGATGGAAAATTGTATTATTTTATTAAAAAGAACCTGACTGTTTACAAGTCTTGAATTCTCTCTCTCATACACACACAATCTCATTCAATGTTCGTTCTTTGACCTCTTGTGCTGTTTCTAGAGTTCCTTTAAATTTAGTAAGTATAGTTGGTATGCTATCGTCAGTTTTTGCCTTTTATCTATAAATAAATAAAATCCCTGCTTTTATAAATAAATTAATAGAAATCTTTCGTTTGTATAAACAATAATAAACATCTACCTCTAAATCTTAGTATATATTATTTCCTTTTAAGAAAAAATATATATTATCGATTTATTAATTAATTTTCTTTAAATAAATTGATAAAACTATCGATATTTTCGTTTTTAATGAATAAATCAATAAACATTTCCTTAGGTTATTTATCTATGCCAAAATATTGATCGTATTTCATTTTTGTATTTATTTTTAACATAAAATTATTTTAACATCTATAGCAATTTTTTGGCGTAGCTAAATAATGAAAAAGACAACTCACGGTGCCTAAAGGTTCATAAATAGGTGCCATCTAAGGATAGGGAGCGTTTGACACCTCCTCAAAAGCTGTAGGCTTCACTCATAGAGAGGGGCCTGGTTTGTTACGTATGATCTGAACTATGACGTCAGGAATGCCGCCAACTATGACGTCAAGAATGAGGTAACGAAAGGTATCCGCTCAGACACGTCATCACAGCCAACCAAAACTTTGGCAGGAACTTTAGTCACCAACCTCATATATATAAGTGAAATAAACTGTAGAGTTTAATAGGATAAAAGTTTATGCGTTATTTGTTCTTATTCCTTGAGGAATAGTAGGAAAAACTTCCTCGGTTCTACACTTGGCAATCCTCTCCGAGATCCAGTGGAAATATCAGAACTTATCTGGCATTTATGAAATTTTGTGAGGAAATTGCATCGTCATGCCAGACTCAGGTTATCATCTAGTCTTTGTAACCAGTGCATCCAATTACAAGGACTAGTTCGCTTGGTCGAAACCCTAATGAGAGCGTAATAATAGTTCTTGGTAATTAATCTGCTATGTACGAAGCTGTACTATGCAGTTACGAAAGAAATGGTCGATCGCCGCACTATAGCTACCATATAGAACAGAAGACGACTGCATTCCAGTCTAACTGATAATCGTAACGATAGAGTCACGCTTGCATCCGCGAGTGGGCGATGGTAAAAATAGAAGGTTTAAATAGCCCCCCAAAAACATTTTTTACAAGTGGAGGATTGGTCTATTGGAGTAGGGTCACTTGCTTGGCACGAAGGAGGGGCCTCCTCCAACTATACCCTATAGAGTGAGGATAGCGAACGAGTGGTAGAGAAACGACGTTGCAATGAGAATTTGCGATATGATAGACTCGACTAATTTAGGCGCATTTTGGAAGGCGGAAATATATTTTATTCCGCTTATGATTTTTATTATAGGAATGCTGACTCGACGTTGCGTAAGCGGCTTACTTCCAATACCTCAGCAAAGGCGGCTTAGCCCCTAATATCCTTCCATAAACGCACAACCCCCGTCCCATTTTCCTCACCTGCCCTAATATATGCACAGCTCAAATTAGCTTCTGGTCCTTCTCCTCCCTATGCTCTCTTTGGTATCCTGCTTGGATGTTAGTTAGTTAGATATATGGATAGATATAAGATATATAGATGTTAGATATATCATTATATGGATGGATAGCAAGATATATTTCTAGATAGATAGAAAAATATATAGATGTAGATAGCTAGTTATATGGATGGATAGATAGATAGGAAGATCTATGAATAGTATGGTGTGTCGATATATTAGTTGAAAGGTTAATTTCAAAGGTACACCAATCTATACCATAGACTACTCCTATATTATGTGGGGGGGGGACTTAATCACCTACTGCAACGCGAACCTTTGAAGGACTGTTCGCATGCATTAACGACCGACTAGGAGGTTGCACTTGAAGCGTTGGGTTTCAAATCCTTAATAATCAGATAGAATGCATAATTGGTTGGAGAGATTTACTTGAATAGGCCGAGAGTATTGTTCAAGGTTAGACAAAGATGAAACAACAAAAATATTATTTTATTTACAAAGATTAAAATAAGAATATAGATAGGCAAAAGGGAATTATTTAAATTGAAATAGTCTCTTGATAATTATTATGAGGAGAGATTCTCAAATGGAATAAATTTATTAATATTACTAGGCTAGGGTCAAAAGGGGGAGCTTGACGATACTAACACTAGAGGGGGTTTCAGTCTTACGGGTCAGTGACTTCGAGGAGGGTCCTTCTTGCGATGACGCGAGTGGGGAACGATCAGATGAGGCAAGTAGGACACAATCCGATGAGGCAAGTTGAGCACGATCCGAATAAGGCAGGTGGGGCACGATCCAAACTAACCTTTCGATGAAGATTGCCAATCTTCAAGGATGACGTTCGACGGGGAATTTGGGCTTACTCGTAATTCCACTGGAAGAGGAAACTTCTTTTCCTCAAAGGTAATCGATGGAGATTTTCTTGGGTTCGATTAAACGAAGGGAGACTGTCGCGCAAATGTAAAGGCTTGCCGATAAGATAAGCTACCAAATGATTGGGATATAATTACGGCGGAGAAAGTCTGCTGTTTGATGAAGGCTCACGGTACGAGACGATAAGGATGGCCTTGAGGTGCTGTTTGGATTCCTCGAACTAAAGTAGAACCCGAGTATTTTATGCCCGATTCTGAGGAGGAAGTAGAAATTTGGAGTAAAGAGTCACAAGCTCCAGACATCTTTATCCGAACGCGGAGTCGATTCATCATCTAGCAGCGAGGTACGAAAAACAGCCGCTCTTTCTCGCCTCGTCACCCGAGGGGTTAGGAGGTTTGGGAGGAGTTCGCAAGATTAGGGAATATTTCCCCAATGCGCTCAGGATTCGAAAATTCGTGAATGTTCGAATAGGAAGTGACGTTCCTCATGGTGGGATACACTCGCACGTGGTCTCCGATAAATGGGGGGGGGGGGGGAGGCAGAGGTTGTTCTTTTACACCCCTCCATTCCATACTATGGAACCTTTCTGAGAGAAAGGGAAGAACAAGGGACATCGCAAATTTGGATAGGAGGAATTATTATTAAGACGTCAGCCGGATAAAAAAACGGGGGACGTGATCTGTATTCGGAAGGTTTACAAAAAGGCTATGATATTGATCTGAGCAAAATTTAATGTAAATCGGTATATAAAAAAATTAAATTTAAATTAACGAACCAAATTAGAACTTTGTCTAAAATGGTAGTGAGACAACAACACACAAAAATCAATAACACTATATTAAGAAGTATTTACAGGGACCATATATATATATATATATATATATATATATATATATATATATATATATATATATATATATATATATATATACAGAGTTGAAAAAATATTATATATATGATTCGCTCACTGGTTTACAGGCGACCTATAATTTAATGGATTAGCCAGCATTGTCAGCTAATGGATTGCGGCTAAGATTATCAGCTATACAATTTTCGGTACCACGTATATACGAGTACCAAACTTCAAACTAATATTGTTGGAGTATCAAAAGCCATCGCATTATACTTCCGTTCTTGCTCTTAGTATTTCGGAGGTACGACAAAGGGCGATGGTCAGTCTCGACAATAAACTCTTTCCTTATTAAATACATGCTAAATTTGGTAATACTCCATAATATAGCTAAAGCTTCCCGTTCTATTACCGAGTAATTACGTTTTCGGGGCAGTAGCTTTTGGCTCGCGTAAGCCACTGGGTGACTTTCACCTTCGTCGGAATATTGAACAGCACACCTACAATACCTTCGTCACTCGCATCCGTCCGGATGTCTAAGGGTTTATAAAGATAGGGAGCCTCAAAATAGAGACAGATGCTAGCTTGTCCTTGAGCTGCTGGAACCTGGCAGTAGCTTCGGTATTCTTTGAAAGGGGATATGGGGATTTCTTCTGAAGGATGGCATTTAAATTGGCGGAAATAGACGCAAAGTTAGGGATAAATCTACGGTAAAAAGAGGCCGATCCCATGAAGGACCTCAGCTGTTTCTTCTTCTTACGGGGAAGGGGCATCTCCTCAATGGTTCTGACCTTTTTGTCCTGCGGGTCCATCTGATTTTTCGACCGAATAGGCTCTTGAGTAATTGGGACGAAGTTATGTTCAAATTGATTGGAGCAACCGGAGTTCACGGAGATGACATCTTCAAATCCATTTTTTAATTGCTGCAGCTGACTCTTTTGAAGAGGCGCTAGCCGGAGGGAAACATCCAGTACGGGGGATGATGATTCCGGGGTGCAGGTAAAGATGGGATAGGATAACCACCATCTAGTTTAATGCATACTACTTGCACGACATTGAGTGGGTCAGCGGGATACACCGCTTCTAAAGGGAAGTCTTCATCGAGGGCCACAATATTATTGATACACGCACGGCGGTTATATTTCTTCAACATATTAATGTGGAAAACCTTATCTCCTGAGGGGTTTCGAATTAAGTAATCCAATGGTCCTTTTGCCTCTAAAACGGAAAAGAGGCCCTTCTACTGGCTCAGAAGCTTGTTACTCTCCGTAGGAAGTAGCAACAGCACCTCCTTGAACGGCTTAAATCTTTTTTCCTTCGCCTTTAATTCGAAATAAGTTCGATACTTCTCCAAATTTACCTCAACATTTTGGTACGCGATGTCGGCACATATCTTAAGGCGCTTTTGGAGGTCTATGAGGTACGAATAAGAGGATTGGATTTCGTTATCCAGACGGGTATTGGTGAAATGTTCCTTTAAAATACCAAGGGGGCGTCAAACATTACGGCCATAAAATAATTCGAAGGGGGCGAATCCTAGGCTCCTGTGGGAGATTTCACAACACGCAAACAGTGCCACTAGGAAGAAAGCGGTGCCATTCTCGGGGCTGATATATACACAATTTTCTGAGGATTGCTTTCAATGTGCTATTTAGCTTTTCGCAAACTCCGTTTGCGGCTGGGCGGTATGTGGTGGTAAACAGAGGTTTAACCATGAGGATCTTTCCGACATACTCCATAAGCTCGGAGGTAAATTTGCTTCCTCGACCTGAGAATTATTCTTTAGGAATTCCTACCTGAGAAAAAATCGAATTGAGGGTTTCGGCGCACGAAACGCTATCAATGCGCTTAAGGGGGACTGCCTAGGAGAAAATGGGTAGCGAAGTCTTCCAAAGTCAGGACGTAACTGTGTCCTTAACCAGACGGGGGATGAATAGGGACAATAAGATCAATGGCCACACGAGAAAAAGGTTCCGTGATGATCGGGTTTTTCTGAAGGGGGGCTGGATTGACGCGCCCTTTCGCTGATGTCCTTTGGCAGGCATCACATGATTTGCAGTAATCTGCAATTTCTATGGCCTCACCCGGCCAATAAAAATGTTCTAAGCGGATTTGTTATGACTAAAATGACCGGGGAATAAACTATTGTGAGAAATCTGGAGGATTTGGGGGACATGAGAGCAGGGAACACACAATGAGTGTGTTTCAGATTCGGTTCCGTCTGAACATCAACGATATAACAGCTTATCTTTGACAAGCTATGAGATGCTTTTTCCACCACGGGAAGATTCTTGCTTCTGAGTCCTGGATTTATCCCAAAGGGAGAGGAGAGTTGCGCACCCCTTCTGGCCGCGGGCAAAATCCTCGTTCCGGAGGGTCTCAATCTTCGGATCAACGGGGTTTTCTAAAGGAACGGTTTCTGGGAAGCCTTGGTGGCCTGGGCACGGGTTACCACTGGTTATGTTACCGGGTTACTTGTAATTTGGGGTCTCTTACCCTTCAGTACAGAGCCACCCTTTATTGAGGCTGTTACCCCTTCAACCCGACCAGTCAGATACTCACATTCGATGTGGCATTTTACAATAGGGAAACGATTCGCTCGGCCAAAGTAATCATGAACCACAGCGAACTTTTGGTGGTCAGGACCGATCGGGAGAACTAAATTCCCGGATATCACGATGCATGTACACCCAGTGTCACGTACAAGGGTGGATACACAGGATCCGTTAAAGGCTCCATTTTCAAATTTTAAACCACTGGGGGAGCTCTTATTAAAGAGAAAATTTACTTGGTGACTCGATTTGTTGGTCGAAAAGAGAGACGTAGTGGTATCGTAAAGAGACGCGGGAGGAGCAGGAGTGATACTAACTTGGTGTACCTGATGGGAAGACACCCTTTTAAATTGGGAATTTTTAGGGCAGTTCGTACGTATGTGGCCTTCTATTCCGCACGTAAAACAGATTATTTGCCTTCTGGGGACTAACGACGCGGGGGGAGCGGTAATTATGGGCTTAATGTCCGTTGGTTCTGAAGGAGGGAGGTTCATGGGTTTCGAGATGCCTTGTACTTACATTTAGGGGTATTTCTTGGAGGGGGCGTGGAGTTATTAATCTTAAACCTGGGAGGAGAAGGGTGAGGCTTCTTATTAACCTTGGGATACAAGTTATGGCTACTTGCATAAACATCAGCCTCTTCTAGGCATTCCTTGAACGTAGAGAACGCTTGTCCTTAACGAAGGCACGGATTTCGTGGGTTAGGAATGCTAAGAATTGATCTATTAGGACGAAGTCCAGAAGGGACTCGTACTCTTGGGGGACTTTAGACGCATCTAACCAAAATTGGAGGTGTTTCTGGAGGGTGTACTCAAAATGGCGAAAGGTCTGACCAGGGCAGATCTTTTCATGGCAAAAACGGGCACGATAGAAGTCTTGGGTCATATTTACGACAACTAGAAGTTTAGACTTGAGGCTAGAGTAGACCACAGTGAACTCTGAGGGAAGGGAAATGAATATGTATCCCAACTGTGAGTTTAGGAGGGTGAGGGGCAATTTGGCGACATCATTGACCTCGGTGTCCCAATTGTTGATTTCAAAAATCTTCTCAAAATGCGCAAGATAAGATCCAAAATATTCTCCTTCTTTCAGAGGGGTAATCTTACTGACGCGGACTGTCGAGTTTCGGGCAGAGAGTTAACCGACACCGACTCGAATTGATTACGGTTTAATTCCAGTTCATGCTGCCTTATTCTTTCACGCTCTTCCATTGCCCGTTGTACTCTTAGTTCTTGTTCCCTCGTTCTTCTCTCTTCTCCTTCATTTCTCTCTTCTTCCTGGATATACCTTAATAATTCTCGGATCGACAGAATCAACAAGTCTACTTGACTCTTGAAACGGTAAAACGAAGAGAAAATCTTGTTGGCTTACTTGGGAGAATGAAACACGCGAACGGGATTATTGATGTAACGAAATTTCTCGGCAATATACGTGAAGCCTAACTTTTCCCAAAAATGGATATTTAAAAATTAGCCCACTAAAGAAACACTAAAACTCTTCCTACACAGTTAGGATAGGTCACTCTTTCTAATCCGGCTGGGAAATAACTCAAATATTCCGGTAAATGGAATACACAAACACATAGAACGGTCCCAACTAATAATCTGAATTTTAAATAGTTAATAGACCAAAGTTCCATTGATCTAGAACTAACTTGAACGTACTTCGGCCAAAATATAAAAATATAGAAACTTAGATAATGAAAGGAAACTTCTAAAACTTAGAGAGGATGCGATTCAACTAAACAGATCTACTATGTAATAGACCCCCCCCCACTTGACACCAGTTCTTATAATATAGAAGTAATACATATAATATATGTCGTGGTGCAACCACTCTATATCATAGACTACTCCTATATTATGTGGAGGGGTAACCTAATCACCTACTGCAACGCAAACCGTTGAAGGACTGTTCGCAGGGATTAACGACCGACTAGGAGGTTGCACATAAGGTGTTGAGTTTCAAATTCTTAATAATCAGATAGAATGCATAATTGGTTGGAGAGATTTACTTGAATAGGCCAAGAGTATCGTTCAAGGTTAGTTAAAGATGAAATAACAAAAATATTTTTTTATTTACAAAGATTAAAATAAGAATATAGATAGGCAAAAGGGAATTATTTAAATTGAAATAGTCTCTTGATAATTATTATGAGGACAGATTCTCAAATGGAATTAATTGATTAATGTTACTAGGCTAGGGTCAAAAGGGAAAGCTTGACAATACTAACACTAGAGGGGGTTTCAGTCTTACGGGTCGTTACTTCGAGGGGGAGGCCCTTCTTGTGATGAGGCCAGTGGGAAACGATCAGATGAGGCAAGTGGGGCACAATCCGATGAGACGGGTGCGGCACGGTCCGAATGAGGCGGGTGGGGGCACGATCCGATCCAAACTTCCGATGAAGATTGCCAAACTTCAAGGATGACGTTCGACGGGGAAGGTGGGACTACTCGAATTCCACTGGAAGAGGAAACTTCTTTTCTTCAAAGGTAATCGATGGAGATTTTCCTTGGTTCGATTAAACGAAGGGAGACTGTTGCATAATTTCAATGGCTTGCCGATAAGAGAAGCTACCAAATGATTTGGGTAAAATCACGGCGGAGAAATTCTGCTGTCTGATGAAGGCTCAGGGGACGAGACGATAAGGATGGCCTTGAGGTGCTGTCTGGATTCCTCGAACTAAAGTAGAACCCGAGTATTTGTATGCCCGATTCTGAGGGGGAAAGGGAAATTTGGAGAAAGGAGTCAGAAGCTCCAGACATCTTAATCCGGATGCGGAGTCAGTTCATCATTTAGCAGCAAGGTGCAAGAAACAGCGGCTTTTCCTCGCCTCGTCCCCTGGGGGGGGGGGGGGGCGGCTTGGGACGAGTTTACAGGATTGGGGAATATTTCCTCAATGCGCTCAGGATTCGAAAATTCGTGAATGTTCGAATAGGAAGTGACGTTCCTCATGGTGGGATACACTCGCCCTTGGTCTCCGATACATTAGGTAGGGGGGAGGGGGCAGGGGTTGTTCTTTTACAGTTAAATTGAAAATCCTGTTATTTTGTTTGAATTTATTTAGTTTTAATGCACAGAAAAACAAAATCCTTTCATAAAAATACTTTAGAACAACTGCTACCTACATCAAAGCAAAATTTTAAATGTTTGGGAGATGATGCCCTCGAAGGACTACCGTGAGAGGAAGCCCCCTCAGAAATACGCGTTTCTTCTTCCAAGACCACGTGCGCCTTGCGTGAGAATTTTAGAAAGTTCGAGAAATAATCAGTGCCACGCTGAATGACCCGTCACAGCTGTGTTTGTTTTCGGACGCCACTGCCCCCCCCCTCCCCTTCGATAAAATCGCGTGCTCCTAACTATCCTTACCACATGCTTCCCGGGCTTGTCTATTCCCTCGCGAGGGCAGCCACATTAATCCTACACCCCATATCACAAGGCAATTTTCACCGTCTGGAGCTTATCACGCAGTGTGTTTGCTTATACTGGCGCTGACAATCCTCTAGGGGCAGCCAGGCCCTGAGGCTATCTATCGGACCAACCAACCGGCTATTTATCCTGAAGCTTGCCATTTCTCGAGTAGATTGAAAGCCGGCCCTTTATTTCGTTCAGACTGTCTGTCTGTTTTCCGTGAAGCTCTGTAACCCGTGTTCGAGTCGTACCTTGTCGAAGATCTCGCCAGCAGATCTACATTTATTAAGCTTTGGCCCCTGTTCAGAGGAAAGCTATCGAGCCCTCTCCTTCCAGAAGAGTTGTCCGCCCCTCTCATCTTCATCACCCCTTCGAGATTCCCGCGCTTTTGAGACTCAGACTCCATGCCGATCTGCAGAATCATCTCGGATTGAGATTACGTCTCTCTGGAGCAGAGAGAATCTCATTCTTTATCACGAAGTAATCAAACCCCATTTCGAGTCCTCCTCGGCAGGACTCCCCTAAGTATCTTCTGGAAGACCTGCTCCATTGTCTCCCCCCCCCTCCAATTCGCCCACGCTTGAAGGTAAAGCGATCTTGTATTGTCAGCCCCAGAGTACCTCGTTAATCTTCAGCCGCATTTAAATTCCAGCTAAATTGTAATTTAGTCCTCTCGTTCGAGTTTACTTTAATTTTGTCATCGGTGATATCATAAATCAATATAATTCATTTAACTACCTATATTAAGTAATTTTTTCTCCCTTTTTGTATATATAGTATATATTTATATATATATATATATATATATATATATATATATATATATATATATATATATATATATATATTGCCACATTTATCACATAAAAAAATATATATTTTGGGGTCTTGTTCCTTATATAACCTTTGAACTGCAACTTGGCAAGCCATTAGTCAAAACCAGGACAACCGTAAATCGCACTCTCTATTAATCGCCCTAGAACATATCTCAAGTGGCCTTTGGTCAGCTGTCTTCCAGTGCTTGTGTACGACTCTGTGCGCCTAGCTAGACTACACAGGCATACCTTGACAATGTATATATTCTTTTAATTTATTACATATACAACGTCTGCAGACATGTTACATTTCTAAACTTCAATACATTTATAATCCATTATTCCGTAATCGTGCTTTAATATAACCTTATCGCATCTCGTGGCTGTAAACAATGTTCGCCGCTTCTATGACTATTTTTACACGTCTTTCCACACTTTAACTGTGAGAATACCACCTTTACGCCTATATTGAATTTTCTTGAGGGTTCTCATATCTCGGCGCTGTAAACATTTTGTCACCATCTGTGGGGGGGTCCCACGTGGAATTTCTTTTCCAGTACAGAAGTTCCATGCGCTGGAGAAGGTTCTTTTAGGCTTAAATTGGTAAGCTTCCCCCCCCCCTTCCACAAGCGGGAGACTCGAACAGCGTCCACCACGGTTCACATTTACACGGGTTAGAATCACCTTGGCAAGATGATTTGAGGCCATTCGAGAGTAGAGCTGTTTCCCACTACCCCCCACACCCCCACGGGGAGAGACTCGGACATATATAGTGCTCGTCCTTCATGAGGCAGACCACAGAGTTGAGAAGTCTCGCACGGACCCAAGAAGATTCCCCTAGTTGCAAGTCAGGTGCTAACAACGAAGCAAAGTGACGGCTGAAGTGACGAGTGATTTTTCTGACTTCACTCATCAACTCCTGTCGAAGCCCTCCTCGTTTGCCCCTTATTTTTGGGTGGTCGAAATACTCTTACCTGGACCGGACGTTACTGCCCCCCCACCTTTTTGGAGAACCGTCATCACTTTAAGTTGCCGCTCAGAACCTCTGAGCGCCCTCGCCTCACGTGCAGAAGACATCCGTGAAGCCTTACCCCGACGTCTCACGCGGAATCCTCCGTAAGCTAACCCCTCTTCCCCTTTAGTAACCCATTTGAGTTAAACCTCCCCATTTGAATAGTCTCCTCCTGTAATACATTAAATTTAGTCTGATGCATAACTATAATTGCCCCCGTCGCTTACTGATGTAATTTTGCCCATTAATTCTCTGATATAATTCTGCCCAGTAATTCTCTGATGTAATTTTGCCCTTCAATTCTCTCATTTTTATGTAAATAAAATTATATTTTTGTACATGCCTCTTTAAATAACCTTGAGCTTGGCCATTGCCCATATTTTACCTGACCTCGTTGCACTCTTATCTCGCTATTCCGCCCGTCGAAACTCGTGGTGTTCCGTCCCTTTGTCGGTTTGCCTTTAAGTTATTGGTCCCTCCCCCATAGATATAATATGGTATTAATGTAATGTAATGTCATACCACGACACCATCGTTCCAAGACTTCTGAACTAAGGTCCACCCAAATTATGTCACCCAATTTGGTGGCATTGACGTTTATTGCAGCCACTTTTCAGAAATTTGGAAATATGCTCATAATTGCTTCTGATCAAGCATACATACCATGCGGATCTTCTCAAAACAAGCAACATGATCTCCCTCACTTTCTTCGTTTTCTTATTAGCTGAAATTGAAGCAAAATGTAATCGGCCCATTTTCCCACATTGATCGAGCTTCAATTTGAACCAGTGTAGAAAATAAACAATACTAAATTCAACAATTAAATTAAAATTCTTCAGCAATTTGCCCTTCAATTCCTGTTTTGAAGTCCAAATCCTCTAGAAATGAAGAGGTATAGTTAAACAACGTATATGACTGACAGGTCAAATCTCCAAGAGAGTCAATGACAGGAATCTCTCTTGATCGAATTGCTTGAGCGTTGCGATAAGTGTAGGAGAGGGTCAACTTCGACCTGAAAACTTGTCATTGCTCTTTGTAGGACTATCAAGCTACTGGGTGGTATAACAAGGGGTAGCTCACTTGTATGTAAAACACAGACAATCCAAACAAGTCTTCTTATAAGTTTTTTATCTAAATTAGTCATTGCACTTCCCTCCCATCCAGTGTTCATTGGATAATATATGATCAGCAATGACCTTTGCATTTTTCTTTCCTTCTACTTTAGCTTCAGGAGAAAAATGAAACAAGTCCTATTCACCAGGGTCAGAGCAGACAGAGTAGCTTTCTTCTTTGATGAGTCGTGGAACTTTCTACAAAATTCCTCTAGTTTTAGCATAACTTTTATATCATCTATTCCTCTATCAAAGTACAGACAGGAGAGCCGCCTCCCCTTGCCTACATTGATTATTTTTAATGCTGATCAGATATTGTCTTGTGTATTTTTGTTGTGCTCTTCTTATTTAAGTATGATCTATCACTAAAGATAGATCTTCTCAGCTGAGAAGATGAGTCTTTGTATCTATTATTTGATGTTGCTTCTACTTCTCCAGAAAAACTACCAAAGACGTAATAAACCACTTGACATAGATTTTGTTCTCGTTTAATAGCCTATTCACTCTTCATTTTCTTCGTTTGTTCTCTCTCTCAGATTTGTTCTTTCCTACTGAGAGTATCAATCTGCTCCTTTATTTTTAAATAATCTCCTGAACCTAGTTGCATAGTTCTTTAAGCCTTTGCTTTAGTCCTCTGGAACCTTGTAAATTCTAGCTCTAAAACAGGCATCTTCTTCTCACGAAAAAGCCCAAAGCTATGTGTGCCTGATTTATTTTTTATTCGAGGAAAAACAATTAGCTTCAGAGCACAATTCTTTCGATTACTGGTAGTTCAAAGTGTCAAGACGAGTATCATGCGTGTGCCTATTTTTTTGGGGGGGAACAGATGATTTTAGTATCGCATTAGTGTTTCTCCATCGATGAAGAAGAGGTGCGATCGTGTCATACATAAGTTCTTTATCTGTGTAATTTTCTTTGTACTTTGCGTTTTGTTCTTGAAGAAATATTCCTAAGCTTAGCATCTCTCTTCCTGTTGTAAGTTCTGATACAGGAAGCAACTTTCCTTTACCAAATGGGATGAAGATGGGATAAAGGCCACTTTTTGTCTTTAGCTTTGACATCTTCAGATTATCTGAAAAAAAGGAAGCTTATTTTAATATTTCATAATGAAATTATTGTAGTTGTTATCATGGTAAAATACTCCCCCCGACCTGATTTTATTGAAAAATACTATTGTTCATCAAAAGGTGGTTACTAGCTCTGCATAAAAATTGCATGATTATGGGGCAAAAATTGTGGCCCCTAAAATGCTAACATGCAAACAAATAGTCAAAGTCATCCAACCCTAAACCGAGTACAATATTTGGAAAATATATATTTTGTCAAGTAATAACTTCAATAATCAATGTGCTGTACTTGCAATAATTAAAATTTAAAATGCATAATTCCTATGATAGAGTAGATGCAATTGCATTGACAGCAAACCACCATTTATGAGAGCTAGAAAGAGACTGGTTGAGGTAGGTCCTTTACTAGTCATGTTAGGTAGAAGTCAGAACAAAAATTCCCCCCCCGCACAAGTGAGAGATTTTTCTGTTTTTGATCTCACAACTACAAATTCCAGTAGATAGAGTACCCTAGAATGCTCATTATGCTATCATGAGATAAATTTAGTACGAAATAATTTATTTTAATCAAGTCTCATTTATTTTTATTCAAACTACAAGTTCTTGAAACTTAAAGATGTAATTTGTGTAGGTTAAGCTTATTTTAATAAATTTTTGTTTGATCATAAAAAAGCATATTTATACTAGCAAATTTGATATTTAACAGGTTGAGATAATTGACACACTTTAATATAGACTTCTTTAGTATTAAGTATCAAAATATAAAAAAATATCAAGAGTAAAAAAAATTGCGGGAAAATAAGTCTCCAAAGTTATAATATTTCTTAACCAAAATTTCCGCCTCATCCAAGATACTGGAATAATCTGGTAAGTAACTCTTGATTAGTGTTACTCGTATGTAAGGACTCAGTGAACTATATATTTTATAGCTTTAATCTAATATCTATTTATTAATGAGATAGGGAAAGGTTAGGAAATTTAGTAAATAGCATACATGCTAATTGCTTTCCCCTGTTTAATAGTTGAAAATTCATTTCTGTACATTATGCAAGGGAGTAAACAGAGATCTGAAACTGCGATAGTAACCTTCAACTTCAGTCAACAAATAGAACCCATAGAACAATGAATAAATGTAATAAAGTGAATTAATACGTTTTGATTAGCCAACCAGCACTTGCCTATGAGGCATTCCTCAGTATATCAGCAGTTTCACAGTTCAAAAGAGAGATTTACTCCAAAATATTTCATTTGGCCTACCAGCTTTATCCTTAAGTTAGTAACAACAAACTTAACATATTTTACAGATTTTCTAAGTTTATACGCGAACACCATTCAGAGGACTTAACTTCGTTAATATTTATGCCAGCCTTATCCCCTAAAAGTACCGTTATATTGGTTACATTTTTTTTAATTTTTTTTTTTAGGGCTCATCTGGCGACTGCCTACATGGGCATAAGTCGCCGTATTAAAACTGGCCTAGTTCTAGGCTACTTTAAAATAAAATTAAACGAAAAAAAAACACCCTAAATGGGGGAAAGGAAGCAAGCTCCTGCGTCGGGGGGAGGTCCCCCCGGCACAGGAGCGTGCAACCTAAAGAAAAAAAAAAAATGCAAAAAACAAAACAAAAAACAAAAAACAAATCCTGCTTAAATAATAGGGAGAAGGCCACCCTCCCCCCAAAAGTCAATAAGTCCACCAGTCGATTTGCACGCACTCATCCCGAGTACAAGGGACAGGCGGTAGCGACCCCGTCCATCCCGGTACCGGGACAGGTGTCGGGCGCAAAGATCACCCAGACTGAAACATTCGACAAGAATGTGGCAAACAAGCTGGACGACGACGCAGTCGTCGCAATAGGGCGCTAACGAGCGCTCCATCAGATAGCGATGCGTCACACGAGTATGTCCGATTCGGAGACGACAGAAAGCGACGGGAAGCCGTCGCGGCATTGGGGGATAGGTCCATGGGAACAGTCGCATGCAATGGCACGCACCTGTAAGTTCCCTTCGACCGTCTCCCATCTTCTTTGCCAAGCAGTCCAAAGAGCTGCCAGTATTCCTGCTATGTAGTCGGTGTGAGGATGAGCAACACGCTGGTCCGGTCGCAGAGTACTCGCGGACTCTTTGGCGCCCTCATCGGCGCGCTCATTCCCCGCAATTCCTACATGTCAAGGAACCCAGCAGAAGATAATTTCGACATCCACCCGGCTCGCCAAAACCGTGGCGTCACGGATATCGCGAACCAGGGGATGCGGAGATTCCAATGCCCCAAGAGCACCCAGGGCGCTTTGTGAGTCGCTATAGATCACAATCCGGTCTCCGAACCGGGCACGTCGCGTAATCTCCCGTACCGAGTGGTATATTGCCACCAGCTCAGCCGTGAAGACAGACGCAGCGCCTGGTAGAGCCCCGCTGACTTCAAACAGAGGGGATACGGCGTGGAAGCCGACTACCTCTTGGCACTTGGAGACATCCGTACACACCGGCACGGTTCCAGCGTGACAGTAGGTGTGCTCCAAAAAGGTCGAACGCAATACTCCCGGCGCAGTACAAGCTTTGGGAGCAGAGGCGGGGCGACAAATAGCCAAATGTGGTACCCTCCAGGGTGGCGTCCTGGGAAGAACCAGGGGCACCACTGGCCCGAAAGCTATATTTACCTCTCGAAGGAGTTTCCTGGCCCTAAACCCAAAGGGCTTAGGGTATGACTATCGTCTCTCGGCGCCATAGGCACCATCGAAATCAGCTGCGGATGCAGTCAGAGCCGTTGGCGACTGAGGGAGGCGCTGGGCTCGCGTGTACAGGCGTGTGATGCACTAAGCGGCGCAGAGCAAATGGCATCTCCCCAGCATCGACTAACAGGCTCTCAATGGGTTGAGTGCGGAAGGCACCGGTCGCAAGGCGAAGGCTGGTATGATGGATCGAATCCACCTTCCGCAATAAACGCTCGGCTGCAGATGCATAAAACTCGCATCCGTAGTCGAGCGTCGAACGAGCAAAGGATCGATAAAAAAGTAAGGCAGTAGCCCTATTAGTGCCCCAAGCGCTGAACGTCACGGAACGGGGAATGTCCATGGCACCAGTACAAGAGACCCTAAGACACCGAATATGAGCCTCCCAGGTAAGACGTTGGTCGAATACAAGACCAAGGAAACGGTGCGACTCAACCACATCCAAACGCACCCCATTAAGAAACAAATCAGGGTCGGGGTGAAGCCGTACATGGCAGCAGAAGTGCACCACCTTCGTCTTGGTTAAAGCAAACCGAAAACTGTGCGCTTTGGCATAGCGAGAGAGACGGTTCAATGCCTGTTGGAGTAGACGCTCCAGTGTAGGCATCTGGGCCGCACCAAAAGAGATCGAAAGGTCGTCCACGTAGAGCGTAGCAAGAACATATTCCAGCAGCACCGAGGTGATGCCGTTGATGCTCAGGGCAAAAAGAGTGTGACACTGAGGACACTTCCCTGCGGGACCCCCTCTTCTTGCTCCTTTGGGCCGGAGAGGGCTCCCCCCACCCGTACGCGGAATTGACGATCTCGCAAAAATTCAGATATAAACATTGGGAGGCGTCCCCTTGCCCCAATCGTGTGGAGAGTCTATATGATACCGCATCGCCATGTGGTATCTTCGGCCTTCTCCAGATCAAAAAACACCGTGGTGTAGTGCTGTCTACGAAGGAAGGCCTCGAAGACGGAATTTTCCAGTCGGAGCAGAGCATCCGACGTGGATTGGAACTTGCGGCAGCCGCACTGTGCAGGAGACAGATGGCCTCCGCTGTCCAGGAAAAAGGCTAATCTAACATTTACCAATTTCTTCATCAACTTGCACACGCAAGAGGTTAAAAAGATTGGGCGGAATCCGGTCGTAGTAGAGTGATCTCTCCCTGGTTTGCGAAAGGCAAGCACAGTAGCGATTCACCAGGAGTCTGGGAGAAGACCTTCCACCCAGATCCTGTTGAACAAATCTAACAGAAAGGCCATGCGTTGCTCACTCAGGTTCCGAAGCATGGCATACGGGTCATCGTCCGGACCATGGGCGGTGTCCGCGCACGAAGCGAGAGCGGAACGCAACTCGCTCACAGTAAACTTGTCGTTGCAGGGGTTCTCCGCCTCTTGCAGTAAATTCCAGCCGGTGGCCTTTCGCGACATCACGACGTGCATTAAATGCTGGCGGAGCAGCATCACGGCTAGAAAATGCGGAAAAAGCGGTCGCTAAGGATTCCGCCACGGACGCGGGGTCCTAGATTGCGGTCCCATTCTCCTGGAGAACGGGAGGGGGGTCCTGCGAGAACTTGACCCGGATCCTTTTCACTCGCTTCCACACCTCAGCTAAAGGGGTCTTCCCGTTAAGTGAAGACACGTATGCCCGCCAAGAAGAGCGGCGGGCGTGCTTCGAAATATACCGGAACCTAGCCCTAGCCCGACGAAATTCAGCGACAGTGAAATCGTTCGGGCGGCGCTTATAGCGCATGTAGGCATAACGCTACTGTTTGAGGGCCGTATCACACTCGGCCGACCACCATGGGAGTGGTCGGCGTGCAAACCAGCCAGACGTCATAGGAATAGTAGTCAGGCCCACGGCAATGAGGTTGCTGGAGAAGAACTCAACGGCCTCATCTACCGACCTAAACTCCTCGACTGAGATAGAGAATTCAGTCATTTCCTGAAATGCAGGCCACCGCGCCCGCGCCAAGCACCACCGAGGTGGTCTCTCAGGCTGCAGTTGCCCTGAAAATGATATTTGAATCGGGAAGTGATCACTCCCATTGAGGTCATCGACCACCCCCCTAATCAAAATCAGGCTGTGCATCCGAAGAGCACAAAGATAGGTCAAGGCAAGAAAATTAAGCGTTTCTCGGACAGTGATGCATAAACTCATCCACGTTTAGGACACCCATCTCAAGCTCTTCGATCAGATCGGCAAGGACTTGTCCCCTGGGATTTATGGAGTTATTTCCGCAGAGAGGATGCCTGCCGTTCAGATTTTCAAGCAAGAGATAGGGCCTCGGCAAGCGTGCCACGACGCGGCGGAAGTGCCCTGCGTCGAAGTCAGCTGACGGAGGAATGTACGCAGAAATGATAGTATACCTCCTATCCAGGTGCAGCTGCACAGCCACTGCCTGAAAGGAGGTATCTAAAGAGAAAGGAAGAACGGAGTCATCATGCCGGGTGTAAACCGCGCATCCCCCAGCCTGGGCCATCCCGCGGTGGTGGGGTCGCAAGACCCTTATATCCCAGGAGGGCAGGCATGGGGCACGCTCATAGCATGGTCCCTGGCAAAAAGATAGCTAACAGGGAATGGGACCAGACGAGCCTCCGCGCTCCTCCTAGTTGGCCCGGAGTCCCCGGCAATTCCATTGAAGGAATATGCCCTCCAGGCCTAGCTTGGAGGAGACGCCGGGGCCCTCCTTGAACTGAAGATCCTCACGCAAATGGCCATACGCTTCCCGGGGGCAGCATCCCGGGGCGCTGTTGGCCGGACATAGCGCTGAAGGCGCTGTCGCCTTCGAGTACTTATTGGGAGAGGTTGGGCTCGCCATGCGAGTTTTTTCCTCTCTTCGCCTCGAAACCTTAGGCAGGCTTTGCGGCTTCGGAGGTGGGGAGCCCTCTTTTTAAGGAACCACCGTCTCCAAGCCACTCGCACCACCTCGGGGCGTGGGCGAAGGAGCCGAAGCTCCTTTGTTGCTATCCCCTTTTCGGGGGACAGCTTTAGGAACCCCGGAAGATGGCCTAGAGACCATCTTCAGGGGTGTTGCCTCCTGTGAGTCTAACGACTCGGTGGAGGCACGTGGCCGTTTGTCCTTGCGGGAAAGGGTCACGCCAGGTGAAGAGGGGGGGAGCCTTAGGTTTAGCTGGGGCTGGGTATGAACCCTTTTTGCCGCCAGCTTAACCATGGGAGCGCCCGGGTTAGGTAGAGCCCGCAGAAGAGCTCCGAATGGGTGCGAAAACAACCGTGCTCGTTGGCCTGGATGGGCCAGGAGCAGAGGGTGCCTTTCCAACTATTGAGGCATATGACGTCCCAGGCAGAGCCGGGCGCGCCCGGACCAAGTCCTTAGCCTCGTGGAATGAAAGTCTATCCTGGGTCTGAACGGTCAGGATTTCTTTCTCAAGGAGATATGCACCACTTTGCTTCGAAGAAGCAGGGTGCGGCTCTCCGCAATTCACACACTTGGCCACACACTATTTGGACTTATCGTGTCCGGCCTTGAAGCAATTTACACAGAATTCGGGTGACCCCGAATTTGCACGTCTACATGAGCGATTCATATGGCCGAAGCGGTGACAGTAATAGCACCGCCGCGGTTGTGGCACGAATGCCTTCACGTGGTAGCGGTACCAACCGGCACGCACTGACTCAGGGAGCTTGTCACAGTCAAACATGACAAGGAGTGTAGGGGTGGGTCTCGTGGCCCCTCCTTGTTTTCTCATCACACATTCGACCTTGACCGCCCCATGGTCGGCCAGCTCTAGGGTGATGTCCTCAATGGAGTAGTCAACGAGTTCCCTCACATAAACTCTCCTTTCATAAAGTTCATGGTAGAGTGCGGTGTCACACTCACCGGGGTGCCGAGAAGTGTCCGAAGAGCACTTATCTTGGCCGCCTCGGCGGGATTCGCCGCATTTGCTAGAAGGCTCCCGTCCGAGAAACGGGTCACCTTCGGTTGTCTACCAATTGCACTAGCTAATCCTTTCCTCTGATAAATGATGTTGCCCTTGCACAACATGCTGCCATCAGTGGAGTAAATAACGAGGAAGCACTTGAAGCCAGCGGGCTCGAAAACGCCAAATAACCTCTGAATGAGGGGCCCCGATGTCATTAAGGCTCTGCCCAGTGCACTCTTGGGCTTAGTCAGAGGATCCGCACACGAGGAGGTAGAGGGGCCGGATGTGCCGATCTTGGCTTGGTCGCCTACCAAAGTGGCAGCAGACTTATCCGTCCCCGCAGCCCCCGCGGATGGAGAGGAGCCCCGAGTCTTCTTTTTCTTTCTTGTTTTTTTATTCTTCTTTTTAAGAGCGGAGGGCGGGGAATGAACCCGCTTCTCACCTCCACCGGCAGAAGCCCCCATGCCAGATGGACCGGCCTCAGCCAGGTCCCTCTGCTAAATGAAGACGGTCCTGGTAGTCGTAGGGGCACCTGTCAGAGGAGAACCCTCCCCTCCTTCTACTGCCTCAGAGCCCTCAGCCGTTTGAGGAGGACCTTGCATAGGGGCGGATTCGGGTTCAGTGCTTGGCGCCGAGCCCGGATTCCCCCCCATGAAAGGCCCTACCTTATGAGGGTGGGGCTTCTCAAGGACCATGTGTGTCACAGGAGGGGCCTCTAGTTAGGCATCCCCTCCCAAGACATCGCAGGTCCCGTTGGCAGTATTGTCACTAGTCTTTTGTGGGGAGGCACAGGCCTTAACCCCGGCAAGGTTCAATGTCCTTGCCAGCAGGTCCTTTGAGGGAATGACCAAAGGGGCCTGGCTTTCCTCTCTCCCTAAAGGGGTTGGCTCTACCGAGCCTCTTCGATGGGAAGGGGCTGGCTAACGGCTGCCTGCTGGCTTTCTTGGCAAGCACAGGGGGGATGGGACCTCTATTTTTTTGCTGGAGCTGCCCGAGGGCGGCTCCGTCGCTGTTTCGGTGAAAGTTGAGGGTTGGGTTTTTTTTTGTTGTACATACATGAGCATGGTGACCCTCTTTTTATTAGGGATGCAATCGCACATCACCTCTCGAGGTAGCCCGCACTGCGACAGGTGCTTAAAAGCCCGGCAGAGCCGGGCGCCGCCATTTGGGACCACCCCTTTCGCCTGGTGGCCTGGCAGTCCATCAGCATGGCGGCTCCACCTTAGACACGGCGTAAAACAGATAGAATGTGAAGAGGAGAGGAAAAGGGATGTGAGGAAGGTATGGGTTGGGATGATGCAGGTTGTTAAAAACCAACCACCCCAGACCGGAGCTCAGGGGTTAGGGAACATTGGCCCCTCCCCCCTCACCCCCGATCCAGGACGGTTGGCCGAGAAGAAGGTCAGCATCTACCCTGTGAAATTAGAGGCTGACCAGAGAAAGTTGTGGGAGAGGTTGTATGAAAAGAGAGAAAACAAGTGTTTTGAAGGAAGGAAGAGAGGCTAAGGTGGGGCTGGACGGGCTGCTGATTCCCGTCAGCACGGCGGCCAGGATGGCAAATCGCCGCGCCCCTTACGGGGTATATTTGTTACAACTTGCAGACTCTGTAAACAAGAGGTAGACAGAACACTATCATCAGCATATGCAAGGACGTTGCAATAGTAGACCCCTAAGCGATAGCCAAGATGCGAATACTTGACTGTTTTTTGCACACTATTTATATACTGAATGAATATGAGAGGAGAAATTATCCCCTTTGTTTCACTCCTATGCCAACTTTCCAAAATAGCGAATTGCTTCGGCAAAGAAAACGTTAATTAACTGATTCATTATCTTATTCTTAATTATATTGATTAGGTACGCAGGAACTTTACTTTTAACTAATGTTTCAATAAAAACCAGCAACTTACGTGGTCAAATGCTTTACTTAGGTCAAACAAAAGCAGTCATATGTATATCTTGGAGCTATTCAAGTTATAGCGACAGACATCCTCTATCAAAGCATTAATGGTTGTAGTAGTATGTATATTGTCTAGAGCCATCCTGGTTGCTCTTGCTTCTAATCTGATTATTTTATTCCCGTAAAATACAAGATTTATATAATTTAAGCAAATTTGAAGAAATCTTCATTGGGTAAAAATTGTAAGAGCAACTCAACTTGCTTAAATTCTTCTTCACAACTGGATTAATTTCCCCGTTCGTCATTTCACTGGGAAATGGAAATAGAACAACAATCACGAAAATATTATGCCAATGAAAACTATAAAGGATATTAGACCCAAACTTCCAATAATAAGAATGGGCAGTGCCATTTCACAAATATAATTCGATAGATTAAACTGCATTTGCAACATCCACCTGACATATTGGTCAATTGCTCTTAAATATTTTAGTGTTGTGTAACTTTTATATCAAATGAATCAGGTTTATTCTAGTAGTTACTGCTGTCGCATACCAATTTAATCTTATTGCTAAAAAATTCGGTAATTCGATCATGACTTTCTTGTCCTCAACGTTTGATGGAAAAGAAGTATAGGTGGAAAGATATATGGAGAAATAAAAAGAAAGGAAGATAGATAGCTCCATCCTTTCTAATACTTTGGCCTCCAAATCTTGAAGGAACGGCATCGAATTCCTTACATTCCAATTTACGACTTCGATAACCTTATAGAGGCCTTGGAAGTCTTCGAACTGAAAGTGACATTGGTTATTAAAGAAGTCAATTTACTTGAATTTGACTGCGTCACATTCTCCGGAACGAATGAGAGAAATATGAAAGGAATTGTGAATAAATAGAAGGAAAGTAAATATTAAAAGTGATTGAGATTTTTGAAAAAGGCTAAACAAAAAGTCTATCCATAGCAAATTACAAAATAGTCTTCATTATTATTATTAATTAAAGCCAAACATTGGGATCGCTGCTAAAAGGATTTTGAATAATTTATAAAGCTGTAGGTTTAGGGGGAAGTTAAAATCTATAGGTGATAAATAGCCGAAAGTGGTCTAAAATGACTACTTATGGGATAATTGAGGTTGCGCAACTCTCCACAGCTAGTGTAAGCTCTACTTTAATGGCAGAACCGTACTGGTGGCCAAGTTGCTCGATATGAAGAGCGACGTATTCAGCTGTTTTGCATTTTTGGATATTCAAAAGCTATAAAATATCGTCACGAAATGATATTTATTAATATGAAATAATAATAATGTAGTCTTTTTCCTAATATATAAAATAATAAAGTATAAACTTTAATATTAGGTTGAAACGAGAGTAATGTCCAATTTTGGGGGTATAGATTAAAGATGAAAAAAAAATTATCACTGGAGGGGCCAAAGTCTGATCGCCTTTACCCCAAAGCGGCTTTCAAACGTCAAAGTCGATTGCATTAATGAATAGCATGAATAGTTTGATTGTTGTCTAACAGTTCGTAAAGGAAAATTTCTTTAAAATTCTACCATACACTCAACATGATCTGATTCCTCAACTGATCCACGAAAGGCAGCGTTTAATGTAATGATAAATAATCTACTTCCCATCACCAGTAATGGTGCCTGAAGGTGTCGTGAAAGCAATGACTCAAAACAAGCAACACGCTGTTGCAGATTCGCCGTGGACAGTTCGTGCGGGACCTATTTTCCATTCACTATAAACCTTTCCAATCTCTTTCAGTTGGCGTATGACAGTTGTATGGGTTGCCTTAAGTTATTCTGCGAGTTCCTTAGTAGTTGTAGCAGGATTCGTTGTGACAATAGCTTCCAAATTTCATTATTAATTTCTTTTGGACGACCTTGTTTTAGTCTTTCTTTTAGACTGAAATCACCACTTCAGAATCAGGAAAACGACCTCTTGCAACTTCTTTTATTTACTGCATCTTTCGCATAAAGGTTCTGAATGGATTATGCCACTGTAGTTGCATTGACACTTTTGTGAAACTCATACACTAAAACATGTCTAATGAGATGTTTAAATAGGAGAACATAGGGATGAATAGTGAAGAAGATTATGAAAATATTTTTATAATCTCAAAGAAAAAGGTATAAATTACTCATTATAGCATTCCTAAATCTTAACAAAATGCACTAATTTCATAAATACCATGTAAAACTTTATTCTATAAAATTGGATATTACTTCCGTTCCAACATGATAAATATATAATAACTGTTTTAGGAACAATAGCACTCAAGCCCATTTGAATAATGTTGCAGGAGCCACACATGGTACTCCGTTTTTTGTTCTACATTGATCTGGTCGAGAGACTCGTGTGGCTCTCGGAGCGTTCTTCTAATTGATTGGCTTCGAGAGACGTGAACGGCTCTCGCACCGTTGTTTGGCCGGTGTTGTCTTTCTGATGCGTCTAATAATTTCCTTCGGTATTTTCTCTTAATTCGATAGATTTAAAATAACGGTCATAAAGGTGGACTTAGTGATGAAAACCTACCGGATACTTTTGGACCCCATAGGCAATGACATCCGGTGCCTATCGTAGTGTAAGCTATTTTGAGATGGTCATGGAAAGTGTCACTTTATTCTAATGGTTAAATCTTCCTATGACGATATCCCATCCATTCGGTAAGCATACCTAATGATTCTGCACTTTTATCATCTTTGGAGCCGATATTTCAATAAATTTTGTGGAAATCCAGCTCCCATCCTGTAAATATACAGAGCCAATGTTCCACCACTACTCTGATGTAGTTATAATGATTCGGCGAGGAAGAAAAGGTAGTTTTAAAACTGCCATTAATCATTCAAGTTTTTTTACAGTTTTATATAAATCCTAAACTTCTGCTTAAATTATGCATAAATCAAAAATAAGTCTGAGATAAATTACTCAAGAATTCTCAGGGAAAAAAGTAAAATCAACAAAAAGAAACTAAAGTTTGGCTTTTTATTTTAGAACTAATTTTATCGAGGCATTTTTGTGTCATTTTATATGTGACATTTTTGATTTACTGCTCAAGCAGTCGTAAATTTAAGGCCATATATAATTCTTGAAGGAAGACCTCTTTAGAAGATAAGAGATAGAACATCTGGTGGTTGGAGGACGGAAAGCAGCGCAATTGTAAATTCAAGTTCACAAAGTTTTAGCAATTCATCATCCTCATCATCATCACTAACTATAATTCAAGAAGGGAATTTTTTTGAGTACTTGAATAATAATTTCATGTTAGTTTGGTCATGACTTATGTTTTTTTATCAAAGTTATTTCTAATAATTCTTTTATAATATCAAAAAACAAAATGGTTAAGTTCAAAATAAATATAAGTATCGAAATTTTGTGAATTTTTTAAAATCCCCAAAATTACAAATGGTGAAGTTCAGAAAATTTATTTTTATATATCTTTTTCTATAATTCTATATTTTAGCAACGTGATATTTTGAAAGGGGGGGGGGGAGGGAATTTAGTTTAGAGTTCCTTTATAAAATTCTTATAATTGGCAAGGTTCAGAAAATTAAAAAAAATTTAACCATGGCTGTTTTTTTTTATTTTAAATTTTAATCTTAGTAGCGAAGCGCAAGCTCCCCACCGTAGGGGAAAATGGCGAAGCCATTGCCTGGTTCTGTTTATATTTCAACTGAAATAGGCTTATTTCACACCATTACGCCTCTTTTACCTAAATAATTATTAAAATTTAAACAAACCCGACCAGGATTCTTTGGCAGTGAGGAGGAACACTTCAAAATTAGATTCATTCTAGTTTTAAGTCTAATCGCATATTTTTTTACCTTCCTCATTATAAAGTGGATTTTTTGTATCTCTATTCATATAATTCGAGTGAAAAATATTGTAATTCATTATTAATGGAAAGAATTCTTTTTTTTTTACAAATGCTAACTAATTAAAAGTCTTTATGTCATCCGGATCGATGGAGTGAGGGAAAAATAATTTTAAATACTCCCAAATGTGAAAATCGTCCCTCTAGTGGGGTACCTAAAGTTGAAATAGGGGGGAGGGCTTTTTAATTGACGGATATGCCATATGAATCAAACGGCTCTTTTTATAGGAGGTCGAAAGATCCAACTCGAGACAGCGTGGATTTAAGGATGGTAGTAGTGGTAGTTCGCCAACCTGCCTTTTCCTGGGGGGCAACAGGGTCCCGGTCCTCTTTGGGGAAAAGTGTGAGGAAGGATTATCAAAGAGCGTTCAGGTGGAACTTTAGTCGCCCCGGGCCAGAGGGAACTGCTGTTTCGCGTCAGAGGTATGTGGATATAGACACCCATCGGCAAGATTCTTGGAAGTGTGTATGTGTGTTTGTGTGTGTGTGCTGAGCTGCTAAGATAAGAGAGGTGCACTGAGCGCATCGTGTCCGCCAAATGGTAGCCAGATCTCTTCATGTGCAGACGTTTCTGTCAGATCTTTCCAGGATCGAACCCGGTACCGCGACGTTGCCAGACCGACGCCGAATCCACTCGGCTACCAAGAGTTCTGTTTAACGATGATTGTTGTATGGTATGGGTGCAGAAGCACTTCACTCTATCACTACCTTTCGCACCGTTTCAGAATTATCTAATTATTAATTAATCGCGCCATCCGCCTCACATTTTTAGGGGAAAGTTCCTGTTCAAATAATGTTCACATAAAGATCAGTATGACAACAATAAAAGCAGACCCCGTGGGCTTGCCGATGCCATTTTAAAAATTATATTTCCAAACTGAAATTCAATATCTAAATCACATTTAAATTAACGTCCACCATTTTTTGCCATTTGTGAAGTTCTTCCGTTGTTTTTGAGGCGAATCCTCTAAATAATTCAGTAACTCACATGGTTAATATTTCGTCCTTAATCGTTTGCAAATAACCATCTTGAAAGTCTTGGTTTTGGACAAAGAGACCGACATGGTCGGTCTCTTCCCTTAAAAGGACCGCCATGGTTGGTGTTTTCCCATAAACAGAGCGCCATGGTTGGTCTTTTCCCATAAACAGACTGACATGGTTGGTCTTTTCTAATAAACAGACCGACATGGTTGGTCTTTTCCCATAAACAGACCGAGATGGTTGGTCTTTTCCCATAAACAGACCGCCATGGTCGGTCTTTTGCCATAAACAGACCGCCATGGTCGGTCTTTTTCCATAACAGACGACTAAAACAATGCGTTAATTCATAACTAGAAACGTTAAAAAACGGGTACTTTCATTATTTAGTCTACCCAGATTGAGTTTGTGGCCAATATTACTGTATCTTGCCAGCGTCGAGTTGATGACGAGGCCGCTGTTATTGATTCCGCAAATCTTTTCCGTTAGTCTACTGAATTATCTTATTTTTCCACTCCCTTTTTCGTAACATATTTTTTCCCATCTCGATTTTAATGATTTTTTTATAGAATGGAATTCAATTGTAGCAAAAATGAAGTAATTTCAACCCATTTTCTAAAGCAGTTTAATGATTGGATATTAATCCCAAATTGAATTTCAAGCTTTTGATATTTGAGTCCATTTCTCCATTTTGAAAACTTGACCACGTCATGTATGGGTCACTTAAGCAGCTTGAGGTCACAATGAGGCACAAGTTGGCTTATTTATTAAGATGGCGGCTCTCACTTACCAGTAGTAGTGTCTGCTTCCTTATTTCTCTTCTTTCATTTGTATTGTTTTGTTTATTTGGTTTGCTTCTGCTTGTCTTGATTTTTTATGGTGTCTTATGCCCTTGCAGGCAGTCGCCAGATGGGCGCTATTAAAAAAAAACATTAGCTGTGATTTTAGCGATTTAGGCCACAGGGTGGATCTGCTTTTATTTTGAAGGTTAGGCAAGTGGTGAAGAATGGTTTGCCTTCTCTGGGTGCGCCAAATAATTACCTCTTTAGACTATTCCGGTTGAATATCTGTCAGACATTTGACTTCCCGAACTTCACAAGTTTCCTTATGAACCTCTCATCGCAAACTCACTTGGCGAGAGGCCATCGTTATTTTTTACTTATTAGTAGTTCATTGAAAACTTAAGGTTTCGATCTTAAGGAATGCACCAGTTAATTAGATCGAAACGTGAAGTTTTCAATGAAATTGAGGGAGTTTATTCACGATTTGAACCAAGAAGAGAAGGCGAATATATCACAAATCGAAGGGATTAAAATGAAAATTATTAATACAAAATTAGAAGTCACTCTCAATAAAACCTACCTTGATATATATATATATATATATATATATATATATAAAGGTGAAAACAAAGCACGCTGTTGATAAAAACATATTTCTTTATCTGGGTTCGAACGTTTCGAGCACCTAGCCTCATTATCGGCACTAAGAAACTTAAGATAGTAAAGGATTAAAATGTTAAGTTTCATAAAATACTAAAATTGAATAGTACAATTTAGGAATAGCTGCTCAATGCAAGAATATATAATTTTCATTAATTTACAATCTCAAAACTTCCTCTTCTTGTATTGAATAATCAGCAACATTTTCTCATAAATTCGAAAAATTGGTGAGCCGCTGCCTTCTATATTACGCAATCCTCAAATTTTGCGAAATATTTCCCAATCATGGCAATAAATTGGGTCAGAAATGTCACATATGTTGCAACATCCTTCCATTCTTATCGTAATGGCTGGTTGTGCTTCTGATTGTTTGACAGACGCTGAGAGCTCTAAGCGGTAAAACGACAGCGCTTACAAGAATCAACGAAATCTTGGCTCATGGTCAATCATAATATGAGACTCGGCAGCAAACGCGTCGGTGATTCCGTTTTGTGTGGGTTGTTTCCTTTAACAGATTGGAGAAGGGGAAAAACCCAATGGAAATCCCAAACCACATTTGAATACTCTTACTTTTATATGTAGTATCTCATCTCTAAGAAATATCAATAGTGCGGGAGAAAGAATGGGTACTTTTGTACTTAGGAAAGTAAGAATGTGTGTAACGGGGTAAGTAATGCTCAATGGAGTGAATGCACACCGACCCAGGTTTTCGAAAAACCGGTGTATTTGAAGGGTAAAAAAGTCTGGGACTACTCAAATAGTCTTCTTACAAAGCTTGTTAAGAAGATCCATATGAATGGGTTAAAGTCTCAATACATAGCATTAATTCCTCTTCTGTAATTTCTTTCACAAATTCTTTCCACACTAACCACCCTGTCTTTGATGACCCTTAGCATCCTTTACCTTAAACCAATCAGTCAGTGAGCTTCAAGTGGCTGAGCATAAGTGGCTGCTTGGTGAAAAATTGTTTTGCAAGGGGATTATTCTCTCTCCTATTAAATGATTCTCTTTCTAAACCCTCGCATTTGTACCAGTTCTATTTAACCTGATATTACATGGTCTGGTTCCAAACCACGAATACTACAAATCCCTTAAATTTGGACTACTTCTCCCCATTCCATGTATCGGCATGAATAGCTCTCATTGTCTTACAGATGAATACTGTTCTTAGTCTCAGCAGCCGCACTCATTATCATAGAGAAGAATGAAATATACGAATGAAAGAAAACAGCTCGGAAAGTGTCACAGGCTAAATGTAAGAACTAAATTTAAAGTAAAAACCAAAGAGGGCATTTATTAAGGAAAGATGTAAGTGGATGTTTAAAGAATGTGAAGATGGAGAAAGTGAAAAGGTATAAGATATATAGCCACAGACTCTCTCAGGATATTAAGGCTGGAAGTTCATAAAATCCATGGTAAACCTCAAACCCCCTTTAAGGGTGCCTACTGGGGTCCGGAAAAGCGTGCCATTTCCCTAGGTTTCAGGTGTATGGGGGGTTTATTCCTGTGGTTAGGGCCTATCAGATTAGTGTAAGCTTCGCGTCGTAGAAAGACACTAAATGTGAGCTCACTAAATTACGAAGTGACCGAAGGCAAATAGTTGGGAACACGCTCTGTAATAATCCCACGAGTTCGGTAAATGGCCTTAAATTCGGTCAAGTGTTTTTATTATAGATTCAACGATGGTTTGATTGGATTATTCTAATAATAATCCTACGAGTTCCTTAAATGGTCTTTGAAAGAATCAGAGAAAGCCCCAGCCATGAATTACTACCTTTACTAAACTCTTGTGTCATTCTCCTGGCAAATTTGGCCTACCATCCCATATTGATTTCAAGGCCTATGCCATTGACGTAATCGGCAGAAATGGAGCGAGTGTGTAACGTAACGCTATAAGAAGGCAACGGTCTCACTTTTTAATTTCTTATAACTTGGAATTTTCAATTATGTACTTTATTCTTTTATATATTTGAATTTATTTGATAAAATATAAAAGGCCATTAAGACTTTAGCTAACTATCACTCGTGCGCTTTTCTAAGGACATTCGCTCCTGTAGGATTGAGGAGAAGACTAAAGCTTCAATTCCTGCTCTGCCCCAGCCTCATTGCAACATGATTCTCTCAGGGGGTTCTTTATTTTATTCTCTTATCCACAAAAGTGGTGGCTCGATTTTGTTTAGATGAGAATAAAGGGTTAGTACGGGAAGGCCCCATTTAGTAACATTGGTGCGGATCAACATAACTCAATTTGTGGGAAGGAAGGAACCTGTTATTAATGTTGTTGTTTTCCTGAGTATCGGTTTTAGGGGGAGTTAATAACTTCAGTTCTGCGGGGTCCTCGTCCACTGTGACAGGTCAAGCAAGGGCCTTATCACAGGGCACATAGATGTTCTCACTTAGGAATATCTGCGATATCTGTAGGAAGTTGATGAAAATTTATACAGAAAAAACTCCCCCATTCTTTGAGCTGCCTAGTCAGGCAAGTAAATATGGGTAAAAGATCACTAGGTCTCTCCTATTCCAATGGCGTTGAAGGCAAGCGATTTAAATAAATAAGTCGCAGTTAAAATTACTATCACTCTTTCAATTACTGAACTACGAACCTACAAAGATCATAAAACTGACTCAAGAAGGAAACGAAAGAGTGGGTCTTATGTGAAGGATAGATAAAGGGAAGATAGGATATTAATAAAGAATTAGTATCACAACCCTAATTACTGTAGTTATATTTTAAGGTAAGAGTTTTTTATGCTAAAAAAAATACTGAATAGCTGTTAACATATTTCATTGTCAAGTTATTCCAAGTTTTTGAAATTTTATAAGAAAAGAAATTTTATGCTAACGCAATGGTAAATCTTCAGTTTAATAGTTTTAAATCGTTATTTTCAGTGGCTGCTCGATTATAGCTATATTGTCCTGATATATATTAGTGAACCTGTTAGATATTTTAAAGAATAAATAAGTCTGCCATGAAGGTACCAGACTTCCAGCGAAAGTAAATTGAGGTACATCAGCCTGTCGTTCAACGATCTAGTTATTTGCCCAAGAATTAATCTACTCGCGCGACGCTGAACGCCTTATGGGGGGTGATGATGTTGCCGGCGAAGGTTACTGTGGAAGAATAAGGAGAGAGAGAAGGAATTCTCCCCCTACCCCTTGACTTTCCCAGTTCGCCGTTGACCGCTCTAAATCCGTCTGCCCTATATACTGCGAAAATTAGAACAATGAAAAGACCATTACGGGGCCATCGCGGCTTCCCGCTATGTGCCTTTATCTCGACCCAAGGCAATTACCGGAGTCTCTTGGCGATGAATCTTTCTCTGCCAGTCAAGATGATTTCGATGTATATATTCGACAGTTCAAAATTCACAAGCAGATTGTATTTGAAGCCGCCGTCCAGTACGTTAGACGTAACGTTTTTGTTAGTCGAGAGGAAATCGTCTACATTCTCGTCCAGAGAAGAATTGAGTGATTGTCGAAGAGCCAAGGAAGAGCTAGTCCTCACTTGTGTTGTTCGTGGAAATAATTAGGCACGCTTCAACCCTTCTCACCACCTCTTCGGACTTTTAAGAATCGGAAAAGCCATCCCCGATGCACTCTCCGTTTGCTTCACGTCTTGTGCGACGCCCACAAGTTCAAGGTGGAACTTACCTACATGGTCCTACTCGCGACACATCAAGCTAAAAGGGATTTAACCCCCGCTTCGTTCCGCTACTCCCCCCTTTACCGCGTCGAGCCTCAAGGATCCCCTTTGCTCTAGAGCTTGCATAATTGTAAAATTATTACTTAATTAATTATCTCTCGGTTCAAACTTAATTGATAGTGTTAATCATCTTAGCAATGAACTGCCAATATTTAATTGCATGGCCATTTAACTTACCCTATATATATGTGTAAACTTTAGTCCTATTAAAGTATATTTTTGTAGCCGTGTTTGAATATTCCTTGGCCTAGTAACTGTGTATTTAAAGCACTCTTGAAGCCATCCCCAGGTGGAGCCTTAATTTCGGTCGACCATTAGGCCCGTGTGCGTATAACTGCATCCCCTTGGTCATACCACGACAGTTACCAGTTTATGTAGTGGTAGAGGTCACCGGTTTGTGGGTACGTGGTCGGTAATTATAAGGGGGTGTACTGAAGAGTCTCTTTGCTCTTGCGCTCGACAGGTGACGAGGACTTTAAGCAGTTGGCCTACTTTACGCCTCTGTCGATTTGGTTCTGACTCCTTATAATTTCTCATGAGGGTTATGCATTGCGCTGGGATAATGGAAGGCATCTCGGTAATCGGGGTAAGTAAAGGACTTTGAAACGACGCGGCAAAGAAAATATATCTTTATTCTGGAATTGACCTAATAAAGGGGCAATCGGAAACGTCTCTAGGTCTTTGCGGTTAATGTGTAGGCTTACTGTTTTAGCAAAGTATCGAGTCTAAAGACAGCAGGACTTTGGCGAGTAAACGGGATTCCGTCACTCTACTAAGAGACTGAATTGAGTTAATGAATCAGGAACAAATAATCTTCTTCTCTATAATGAGATTCTGTCTCTTTATATAAATGTTTCGTCTCCAAGGGGCGTCACCTTGACTTATCCGTGGGGAGGACGCAGTCAGTTAGTTTGCTCCATTGGTGGGCACGATAACCGATAAATCGATAATCGATAAATCCAAAATTATAATCCAATATTGATTATTGACTATTGTCGTAGAATGACCCTTGGTTTGATCACTATACTCTTTGACACCATTTTAGTAGCGGTATGCTTTAAGGGGCGTGAGTTACTTCTATGATGAAGTAGGATTTGTACTAAGAGTGCTAATTCAGTAGTTTTGTTCTTAAGGAACAGCTATTTTTAAACATATAAGGATAAGAGGAAACACCAGCATCTACCAAAATAAACATGTATTTTAAATGAAACACTTAACTATTACAAACCCACAGTTAACACATTTCTATCTTTGGTATCAAAGATCTTTCAATGACAAAAAATAAACAAATAGGCTACCCGTAAACATACCAATTGCCGAATAGTATTTTTTTATCACGACTCTATTTGATTAGCGTTAAACATTAAATTAACGTACTCTCGTCTACAAACACATATGACAGGTTCAAGAACAATGGTTTCTACTCTCCTTTAAAACGTGGGACGTACTAAACTTCTACTATCGCAATAGATTTTTAATGTTATTTTTAACTTACAGGTAGGTATTAGGGATTGCCAGATGTCGCTGGAGGACTTATCTCTCGCTTTGAAGTGTTGTGGCCGCTGGTTGAATTTTCGTCGATGAGGGATTGCTTGTCGTCTGTGACGGGGGCTGATTCTTCTACGTAATTAAAGAACGGGAGCTCGTTGGGGCTGGGTTCTTCTCCTCTCTCTCTTACGGAGCTTGAGATGTGAGAGTCGCTCGAGTGTGAGCGGCTTTGCTTTTCTTTAGTCGGACTTCTTTGCAGACTGAAAAGCCTTTTTCGGTATGGCACCGATATAAAGCTTGACTATTTAGGTTAATACGGCCCTGAAAGGGGGGATCAATTTTCTCAATCTGATCCTATCGTTTCTCAAGGAAATAGTCTCGTATGGCTGAAGGATCGATTTTCACGAACTAACCCTTCTTCTGGCGTATCGACTTCTAATCTTCTTGTCTGGCTGAAAGATCGATCTTCACGAACTAATCTTTCTTCTGGCGAATCGACTTCTAATAATCTTCTTGTCTGGCCGATGGATCGATCTTCACGAACTAATCCTACTCTAGGGTGGGTATCGACTTCTGATAATCATCCTCTTTTTCTTTGCGGGGCTTATTTATAGGCGGATTGCCGCCCCATCTAAAGGAGGAAGTGACCAGGCCACGGAGGCAAAGGGGAGGGGGGGACGCGAATGGTGAGTTAGCATCTGAGGAGAGCGAGAATTCCTGAGGTGGCACTGGGGTGCCCAAGTCAGCTCGCAAATTAGAGGCTCGCAACCGCACCGCTACTTGGCGTGCCTTCTGACTCGAACCGCTTTTTTTTCCATAACCACGGGTTTATGGGTCTCGTAGGTAATTGGATCGTTAGAGCGTCGTTTAAGGACCTTAGGTGGTCGCCTTAAAACAGATGTTAGCTCCAACTGCCCACAGCGGCGGGGAGATCTCACATGGTAAGCAGTTTCGCCGGCTACCTTTCCCACGCTTCTCCTCATGAGGGGGGGGGGGTAATGTACCTATAATCCTCCAGGATGCTTAATGTAGCCATTTCTCTACAACTATAACAACTATATATAGCGTTATTTTATAATACAATAGTAAAAATATTTGAATACTGTTTCTTAATTTCTTAACTGGTGAGGCTCTCCTTCAGCTCCTGATAGGTTTTGAGGATCCTCCTCACAGCTCGGACCTACATATTTCTGCCTCCAAGGCACGCGCGGCTCGCCCCTGTGCTAAACTTGAACCAAACACTGAACTGAAATTATCGATTATCACTAGTTGTGAACTGAAAGTATCGGCGATACCGATTAATCGATAACGCGAAAAAAAATATCGGATAACCCGATATCGTTATCGCGATAACGCCCACATATGGTTTGTTCATTATTTCCATTGTTAAAGGGGTTTTTCCTTTACCACTTCTGGAACGGCTTTGGGGAGCTCCACCACTAGAGAAAAGACACTCCTCTCACATAGGGAGAGTTGCGTATCACAGCCTGTTGGAGTTGACACCTTGAGGGTTGGCAACTGATCTGCACATAAATGATCGCTATATTGAAAATAATAACAGTCAAACATTATTAATTAATAATATTAGGACTGTAATTATTATTGATTTGTTAATATTAAAAGTATACATTTATGGAATTCAGAACTTGACTGACTTAAATAAAAATGATTTACGCTTTTTAGTCAATTTTGAAAAAGTGAACAAAGCAAAATAGGGCACAGTTCATAATTAAATTGAATTATACATCAAACAAGAATTACACAAAACAATAAAATAAACTAATGAATAGCGACGTTAATTAAACTGAGTCTGAATTAACAGAACGAACGGAGCAAACCCTAGCTTAATTATAATTTCAGGACGGATTTCCTGTACTGCAAATTTGTTTTTCGTCCAAGACAAACTCATTCTTGAGAGCAAGGAAGCCTTAATAATAATATTGTAAGAAATGTATTAATCATTCTTATGAAACTTTAAGTAATTGATAAAGTATTTAGAAGATTTATTGATGTATATACTATAAGTGAAATTATAAGAATGAAAGTGAGGTATACAAAAAAAGGAAAGGAAGAAAGAAGAAAAAGGACACTAAGATCACCCAAATTCCCTGCCATGTCTCTTTAATTACCCAATCTGATATAAATACATATGTACAAAACAATTTGTACAAAGTTACCTCCAACTTACATTGGTAGGACAATTTTATATATGTATACATACCTAATTATTGATAATGTGCTCCAGGAGGGAGGAAGTGAAGTAAAATGCTTTGGAGGGCATATGCCCGGGTGAAAACCATCTTCTAAAGGATAAAATTCGATTGCAGGTGATGCTAAAGCACATAACACTTTATCTTCCTGTAGATGAATCTTGAATAGATGAAATACTAAAGCACTTTGCACCCGAAATTCGTGGGGATGAATCATCACTGGGGGACATTTTAAAGCACATTGTACTTTACCTCCTCGTATGAACTTTGACTGGAGGAGATGCGAAAGCTCATAACATCGCATCTTCTTGGATATGAATCCTAACATGGGAGATGCTAAAGCACATATAATCTCATCTTCTAAGGGACGAATCTTGACTGGGTCAGATTTTAAAGCACATAGTATCCTGTAGGGAAATCTATATCACACCCTCACAACTGAGGCCCTGTTCCTTAACCACAACGTCCTGGCATTTTGGAGGTGTAATCCTATTACTTTGATCCACCCCCCTCTCTCCCCTCAACTCTCAGATAACCAGAAAGGCCCTCCAAAACCACATAATGTGCTAATCATCACATATCGGACCCAGTGAGCCTAACATTGGTTAAACCCGCAATATTTCCCCTAAGAGTTGATATTTAATTTCACTTCATAAACGAAATTAGAGGAGCGTCGTCCTCAGGCCAGAAGGTGCCGTTTAGGACTAGGTGAAAGACGCTCCAAGAGAAGGACACTTAAGGCCCCCGTCCTCATCCTCCCCCCTCCTTCCCCTACCCCCAGTGGGGGTGGTGAAGTATATAATCCAATAACTTCAGAGAAACGAGGAAGTTCGAGTTAGTCATCAAGACAACGAAGTCCGGCTAGAGGCTGGCAAACCAAATAAAGGGACACAGAAGAAGCTCATCCTGAGCCAGTTCCTGGTGGTCACATCGAAAATTTAGCATCATGTCTTAGAAAGATTGAGTTTGCGATCGAGACAACGAAGCCCGGCCAGTGCCCGGCAACCCTACGAAATGAACACAGAAAAACCTCATGCTGAGCCAGTTCCTGGCAGTCACACCAAACTTTAAGTTAACTTCATTTGAGGTACAAGCTTAACACTCTCGTTAGAAAAAACCCCTTTCCTGCTGTATCCCAAAACACAGAGATAGTCCTCGCCATTGAGGAATACCCCAAAGTAAACTCTCTTAAGCTCTCCCCTTCGTCAAAACATACCCTGGTTTGCTCATCGCTCGTCAATGTGAATTATTCCCAGATTAACCCGAAGAGTGGAAGAAGACCACTTTCCCCGTCCCGTTGGTGAAATCGCCTTACCAAGACAACGTGCTTAACGCCATCTGTCGCATGCTCCGAATTCCTCTGTGAGCTTAAAGCTATCTCGCGTCAGACAACATATGGAACGGCAGTCCACGCGCCTGCCCGAAACAACATTCTTGAGGCGACCTAAAAATTGAAGCCACGGTCAGTCTCAAACCCGATTCCCGTGTGGTTTATTTAAAAGGTAAATGAATTCCATCATCTCTTTTTGTGGAAGGTCAATTAGCGTTCAATATTAAAGTAAGCTTTGGATCAACCATTACTTATATTCAATTGTGTAATTTAGTAGGCTTCACTTTAACTTGTTTAATTCAAAACTGTGTAGTTTGTTGGTTAGATTTTAATTTTTGTTCGGGTTGCAATTAAAGTTTTTAAAGAAGTACGAGTAATTAATTCAATCCTCGAAACGCTGAGCATAGCACTAGAAACTAGTGATGGGACGATAACACATTTTCAAGCGAGTACCGATATCAAGTACGATAACACTGTATACTCCCGATTCCGATTTGAGTACCGAGTACGAATACCGAGTACTTATATATATATATATATATATATATATATATATATATATATAATAAATACATACGTGTTTGTGTATTAGTAAATATTTATATAGTTTTCTATTCATTTGTTTAAAGAATAATACTACTGAACAATGGGGCTTTGTTTAATTCTTCAAGCTATTACAAAATAGAATACTTAGGCATCCAATTATACAACTAATATCTTTAACAACCAAATAAAAACAACAGACAATATAGGTGTAAACTTGAATATTAGTCCTACTTCAAACCCAATATTCTAGATAATTTTTCATTAAAAAGAAATTTCTACGCATTTCATTATAGATTGAAAGAATAGTAATACAATAACAAATCTTGAGTCATATGTTTCGTGTTTGTTCGTTTGAATAAACGCTGTTTGAACATGTTCGATATGGTTACTCTCTAACACTACCGTTTATTTCATGTAACTGTTCATATTCATTCTGCAATGGGTGAAAATTGAATATAAATAACAAATGAATATAAAACAAATAACAATAATATAAATTAATTGGTTTGGTAGCATAGATACAATATGACTATATGGAACAGCTTTAATTTCAAGTTAATGGCGTGTATTTTTTGTAATGATAATTTCCATTGTGACGGAAGTGATTCTTTAGAAATTTTAATCCTTTGTTCAAGATTTACCAATGATAATGGAGATGAAAATAATGTAAAATTTTCCCTCATTTATGACGGCACATGTACATTATTTTCAAACTATTTTTAAATTGGATAAAATTATTGAAATTTACGAATATTAAGTTAAACATTTAAGTAAAATTATATTATTTATACCAAACTAACTGCAGTCATTTGATTGATTGCAATTACGTGGATTTTTCACGTACGGGTAAACTAGTAGTTTGGCCTGTGCTTGTTCCCTTTAGCTTCCTGTAAAACTAAGGATTTGAAAGGGTTATAAAATGTTGGTATCGAAAACTAAGGCAAATTATTTTCGATACGAGTACGAATGCCGATACCACTAAAATCGTTCGATACCATCGATACTCGATACCAATACCGAGTACTCGTCCCATCACTACGAGAAACCCTCAAAGATGAAAAATAACGTAATAATAATAATAATAATCATTACTCAAATATAGCACTCTTATAGAAAACTTAATCGTGGAGTTTTGAAGTACGTAACAAACCTATAAGTACGTACACCACCACTCGGTCCTTGCAATGCTACGCCTTCCCCTAACCTCCTCGGATGATTCTTGAGCGAGATAGATGCTAAAGCATATAGCACTCAGTTTTCTTGCGGATGAAACTTGCGTTGCCAAAATGCTAAATCATATACCATCCCATCTGCCACAGTTTTATCTTTCTGAGGATAAACTCGTGGCAGAGAGACTGCAGCACATCGCTTTGGAGGCCCAATGGCAAATAAAAAATAATGGTAGTTTTATGCATAATAGGGCATTAAGAAACGTGTCCCTTCTAATACCGCTTTCAATATATTTAGATTAAATTCGTTGAATGTTGATAAGTGCGGTAAAGGATGCATAATTTTATTTAATTTTATCTTTTAACTTTGATGTAAAAAAATGACAAGGCAACTATTATATTGATTCCAGGATCTCCTATCTTTCACTATCTCCTAGAAAATGGCAAACATAAACATGTCAGCTTCATTATGCGTGTCATAATCTTTATTATTAACATAATTAGGACTACAATATTCAGAAAAATAATCGATTTTTGTGTTGCTTATTCCTCAATTCAATTATTTTCGAATTTAAAATATGTGAAAAAACTATGTTATTGCTTAAAAAAATACATGATGGTCAAAATTATTTGAACGCACATGTAAAACTCCTATATAAACGTGGATTTAGCGCATAATACTAACAACTCTTCATTTTATGTACAAATTATTCATATAGGAATTTATTTTTATATCGCAAATGCCAAAAATGATTTATATCGAGCGTAAACATATTGTTATTTCCATATTTCAAGTTCGATAGTCATGGATTCCTTCAAAATTACCATTTAAACCTTTGCTCTACACAACGAAGGTAAAATCTCCTACCTGAAATCAAAATTGAAAATCACGTCAAAAATGCTTGTGTATCTTTCTTCTTCTTCGCTTCTTACTTGAGCTCAATCTCAGTGAAACTATTTATTTGGAAGCATCTGAAAGGAAGGAATGGTCTCACAAATCTGATGCAGTGCAAGAGAGCTCTTAAAAAATAATTTCCACCCACCCCCCGCCATTATGTCAGACGCTCAGTGTTACAAATATATACAAGACCCTAACGTGGATAATATAAATAAGGAAACGCCGAAATAACTGTTAGAGTTAAAAATGATTTAACTTGCAAGAAATGGTGACGTTTATTACAAATTTGAAGCTTTCTTTACTCTTTACTTGGGTGGTTTTTACGTCATTTTCCTTTGAAATATGCTGGAAGAATCTTGAAGCAACACATGATTATTACTCCAAGTTTGTAGGAGTAAAGAAAAATGAGGTTTTCTCAGAATTTTAGTTGCATTTTCAACTGCAAGGAAGAATTTGTTGCAGAGCCACAATCAGCTTTTGTCAGTATATTCGAGAAATTTTCTGAGGATTTACAGCACTTTTTAGTCTCTTCTGTGGTTCGATCTCTTTTTCTAATCTGCTTTCATAATTTATTTTTGCGACTACCAATTTTTGGTGCTTAGTTCAGATTGATATCTGAAATTTTCTTTGTTTGCCCCTCAGATAGAATAAGGCAACAGGGATTAGACTTAAATTCAATATGTTAATCCAATTTGCCGCCAACTACAGACCCGCTATCATTTCTGGCTACGCGCTCGTTAAAAGTACGCAATCGTACAGTCTAAAAAATGCTTATTCATTTTCAAAATATATTAATATTCTCATTAGCACTTTCTCCTTTCAAAGTTTTTTATTAACCTTCCTTGTTATCATAATTACTGCAAATCAAACTTTCGCATCAGCCATCACATGATTTACTGGTTTTTCGGGGAGAACAAGTTCCTTCTTCAAATACCACTCACTCCGGCTTCACAAAAAGATTATGCATAGAAAAAGAGGGTTTCTTTTCTAATTTGGCCTTAATTATTTTTTTATTACGCCGTTCATCAGAGTCCACAGAAAAGAGGAAAATATTTAGTTATTTAGTATATGCACGACTTTACCTGGAAATTTACGATTAAAAAAACACACACTTAATTGCGTTATGCAAAGATCTGCGTTGTGAATCCATTCTAACTGCTACACGAAACACTTCTGTAGAGATGTACAATTGTTGGCCACCGTGGAGGTTTTGAGCCGTGTGCGACTCTATATCTCACTATGTCGGTCGGTCCCCGTTTTGCTTATTTTGAGTTTTCGTAATAACATTTTAACTATTCAGCCGATTCTAACGAAATTTAAAACCTTGGTGTTGATTTACATTATCCTTTGAATTATATATTTTCTAAAGTCCTTCTAAGGTTAGCCCGGGAATTATTTGGCAATAACATCATAACTCTTAAAAACATCAAAATCAACTAGGGTTGCACAATACTAATGGCCCAATTTTGGGGGGCTGAATTTTATGTTTATGAGAATTCACTCAAAAACGAAATTCCAATCATTATTATTGTCATATCAGCCTCTTATAAGGTTCTTAATACCATTCAAGTCGGACTCTTTAGGTTTGGAGGAAAAACGGTAGAGAGGTTAGTTTCCACCTATCTCCATGTGTCTTAATTATTTGTCTATCAAGATTGTCCTGAAAACTAAGGAAAAGGTAGTAATCAGATGGAGCGAGCAAGGCCTGGGGATAACCAAAGGTGTGGAAGTTTTTCCCAACCCAGGTCTTCACTCTTCACATATATGATCTTTGCTGGCCGAGAATTATATAGATGAAACAATACTCCTTTGCGACTAATCAGAGAAGTCCACTTTTTCTTCAAACCGATGTTGAAATGGTCTAATTATTAACCAAAGTTGTCTGTTGTAATCGTTGGTTTACATTCATGTTAAATATCCGTTTTTATCTCCATTCACTAATGGATCCAAAAGTCAATAAATGGTTTAGGGAAAAGGCAGAGAATAAGAGATGGCTTCTCAAATCACGAGGAACGCATTTTCCAAGTTCAGGCACGATTCGAAGATGTTGCAGATGGCATTGAATGGAGGGATTTCAATTCGGTTGGTCACTTTTCATCCGAAACAGAACAACTGAAATAAGATTTCAGACATTACTTATCAGGCGATCCGATATTTCTAAAATGAATTGTATGAATTACCGTCGTTTTAAATTGATAAAAATGTGAAACGTGATTTGCTTTGTTTTGCCGAAACAAAGGAGTGGCGATTAAAAGCGCCTAAAATATGCAATGAATCAATTGTTGCCAAACACTCAAAAGGAAAAGGAAAAAAATGATTGCCATCAGTTTCGTTTAATAAAAATGAAAGTCATTGGCATTTATATTTTATCTCTCGTTTTTTAGTATAAGAGCGACTGTGAATGTAATTGCCTCAAACGACGAAAGCCAGGTGGCGCTGAGTCGTTAATATTCTTTATTTTCCTTACTACATTTCTGCCGCTTTGTGTGTCTGTACATGCGAGTATCTAGGTGTGATTCTCTCGCTCTCTCTACCTCTATCTATCTCCCCAAGTCTCCCTCTCTCTCCCCGTCCCTTCCCCTCTCTCCCATTCCTCATCTCTTCCTTTCTCCCTCTCTCTCTCTCCAAACCCCTACCCATCTATCCCACCCCTCTCCACCTCTCCCTCTCTCACCTTCCCCCTCTCTTTAACTCCCCCACGGTGTCTCTATATCTCCATCTTTCTTTCTACTCTTTTTCTATTTTCTTCTCACTCTATCCCTCTCTTTCTCCTAATCTCAATCTCCTCTCACTCTGTCCCTCTCTTTCTTATTCTCTATCTCTCCCCCTCTCTCCCATCAGTGTGACAATATGGTGCATTTTGTCAGATTCCTGGACGGAAGAGTGGTGTGTTGTGTGTGTGTACGTTTGCGTGTGTGTGAGGAGATCTTTAGGCAAAGACAATGCATTCCTTCGCTGATGCCAAAATCACGGTTTTCTCCTGTTCCTGTAGAAGGTGAGTTTCAGTCCAAAAGGTTTGGTATTTGATCAAAAGGGTAAAATGATGACAAATATGTGGTAAATGAATGATGGTGCTAAGGGATTTGCATCAAGGAGTACCATCTTTAGGATAATTTATAACTTTATAAAGATTCATGTGAAGAAATCTTCTGGAAGCTCAAGAGCTTCAAAGAAACGCCAAGATAGCTTCTTTGTATGGTCTCAGCCCAAGGATCGGGAGGCCTTCAGTGTCAAGCTTGCTTAGGATATGACTGGCATCTTTCGGCGAAATTGTCACCGTCGAGGTTGGCTGCGGATGCAGTGGTGCCAGTAAATACGGATGGCTCTAAGTCAAAGAAGATGGGGTCGGTTTCCACGCTGTATCTCCTCTGTTTGAAGTCAGAGAGCTTTGTGATTCGCTATAATTCACAATCCGGTCTCCGTATCGGGCACATCGCATTATCACCCGTACAGAGTGGTGTATTGCAACCAACTCGGCCGTGAAGACAGACAGCACCTGGCCGAACCCCGCTAACTTTAAACAGAGGGGTTACAGCGTGGAAACTAACTCCTCTTCGGACTTAGAGCCATCCGTATTTACTGCCACCACTGCATCCACAGCCGATCTTGACGGTGACAATTTCACCGAAAGACGCCAGTCATACCCAAAGCGCTTTGGATTTAGAGCTTGGAAACTTTCGAGAAACTTGTGTAGCTCTCAGGCCGGTGACGCCTTTGGTTCTGCTGATGACGCTCTCCTAAAAGTTACCACCTTTGACTATTTGTCGCCGCTCCTTTGCTCTAAAAGCTTCTACCTCGCCTGGACTATTGCAAGCGACCTTGTTTGGAGCACACCTTATGTCAGTGTATACGGATGACGCCAGTAAGGGGTCGGTTTCACTGTTACTCTCCTAGGTACTGAGTCTCTCTTCAAGCCCGAGCTGGTCGTAATACGCCGCTCAGTACGGGAGATAACGCGACGCGCCCAGGTCGTAGAACGGATTGTGATCTTTATTAACTCACAAAGCGTCCTGATTAGTCTCGTGGCATTAGAATTTCCACACTCTCTGCTTCGCAGTATCCGTGACTCATCAGTTGCTGTGAAACAGGTGGATGTCGAGCTTCTCCTCTGCAGGGTTTCTGGACTTGTGTGAATTGCAATGAATGCGCGAGTCGATGAGGGCTCAAAATAGTCCGTGAAGATTAAGCAACCACACCAGCGTTTGGCTCTTTCTTACACCGAATACATGACAGGAATCAGAGCAGTGCTCCGGGCTATTAGCAAAGAAGGTGGTAGACGGCCGAGGGAAACTTTAAAGTTACATGCCACTAAGCTATGACTGCTTCCATTGACATACTGCCCCCCCCCCCAATGCCGTGACAAATTAAGGTCGCATTCTATCGTCTTCGAATTTGGCCCACTCGTATGCCACACCGCCTGCACGCTATTGCAACGTCTCACTTGTCCCTCAGACTGTGCCGCACATCCTTTTTGAATGTCCTAGTCTGGGTGATCTTCACGTACGTTACCTGTCCTCGTATAGAGAAGAGTGGTTTTGCTACCGCTTCTCCCTTTTACCAGGGAAGGGTTCTTGTACACAGACATGTGGACTATTTGACTTTTTGAAAAAGGTTGGCCTCCTCCATTTATTTGACTCTTTTTTTATGTCACATGTTTCTGCACTGGAGGAGGTCAAACCTACCCCTGGCGCCGTAACGGGCTTCATTCTTGCTTGTTTGTTGTTTGTTTTTGTTATGTTTTGTTTATTTTATTTGGAGTTTTGGGGGAATCTTAGAAGAGCCTAATGCTAGCCTAGAATTTTAATTTTAATTAAAGTAGTCACCAGATGGGAGAATAAAAAAAAAACGCGCCTGCCAAAGATTAAGGAAGACGCCCGCGAGTAAATTAAAGTTGCGTGCCATTACGCCGCGACTGTTCCAATGGATCTCATTTCCAATGCTACGAAGGCTTCAGGTCGCTCTTTGTTGTCTTCGCATTGGGTACACTTGCAGTACGCATCGCCATTTGATTGTGCATTCCCTTGCCTCGTGTCCCAGACTGTTCGGCATATTCTTCTTGAATGTCCCAGTCTGGGTGATCTTCACATACGTTACCTGTCCCCTTATCGTGACGAGCGGAGTCGCTACGGCTTTCCCTTTGTACTCGGGACGAGTTCGTGCACATTGACTGGTGGACTATCTGACTTTTTGGAGAGGGCTGGCCTCCTTCCTTTTATTTGATGCTCTTTGGTTTCGGTGTTATGTTCTTGCACCAGGAGAAGGCGGGCCTCTCCCCAACACTGGAATGCATTTCCTTCATGATATTTGCGTCTTCTTTTTTTTGGCTTTGGTTTTAATTTTAGGTTTCTGGTGTCTTTTGAGTTTTTTTAATCTTGCCTAGCATTAGACTATAAATGGTGACACCGACTTATGCCCTAATAAACCGATAGATTTTCTCTAAAAGAAAATTTCCTCAGCCAAGTTTGTCCATCGTATGCAACTAAGATATTTTAGCAGTTATATTCAGTACTTCGAGATATATCCAAGCACTGCCACCCACCATATAAAACAACTTTCAATCTTCTACTGACAATTCCAATTAAACAACCTTGAACTATTAAATAATAATGAAGTATATAGAATAGTTTCACTAGTAACAAAATCCAACACGGACTATATAAATTCATCCCAACATAGATAACTAAAACATTAAACTCAGCTACCTACATAGCTTTATAAACACCATAGATGTCCCCCATAATACAGTTATAAAGGTAATATGTGTTGATATCATCATAATAATGAAGGTAATTACATTAACGCGTGACCCAGAGACAACACAAAAGCCATAATAATTTCCTACCAATGGATGAGCTGAAGCAGCGCAATGAAAGTTGAATGGTCAATGGCATAGAAAAATGTTTAGTGTTTTCTGTGGATAAACTCGCTAACCGCATTTGTGGTCAAATAGTGCATTTAAAGATTAATCATGTACTTGTCTAACCTTCGCTGACATCAAGAGACTGTCTGTCACGTTTCATATTTTAAAATTGATTCTAAAAAGCAGAATGACTTTTTTAACGATGGAAAACCTTGATTTAACAGTAACCTTTCTTCGCCTTATCCTTTTTCAACGAAAGATTTTCTATAATAAAGTTATTAAAGGCGTTTTGTTCTGGCGTTAAAAAAAATATATTTGTTGTTACTAACATCTGTTACTGGTTGAATTGACCACTGGGTGATTACTTTTTAAAGATATTGTGTTTAGGAAATCTTAATCGGATGGGAATATTTCAGGTAACGTTATCATTACTGCGATATATTATTGGTTATGTATATATGTATATAAAACTCAAAATATATGACATATATGAGCTACATATGTACCATTAGTAAGCTCATGAGGCGGAATTACTGATGATTAATTTACTCTTTCTCCTCCAAGACGACAGAGATACATACAAGTAAAAAGATAACATAGAAAAGAGTAATTACAAGAAAACTTTACCCTAAAACTTTCCTTCTGCCAAATTAGGTTCGTGCAATCAACAAGAAAAGTTGCCTCGGAGTTAATTAAAAAATTAAAAAAATAGAGATGACCGAAAACAAGCAAAAAAAAAATCCGTCAATTGGCAATAAATGTTAAGGAAATTGTGTTAAAGGTGATGTGAGTATATGATATCATTTAATTCTTTCACGCCTCAAGTTTAAATCTATGCTAGTGAAAAAGTTACCGTATCTGAATTTACTAAATGACTGAATTTACTAAGGAACAAGTTTGCTACTTCTAAATTATGCTAGGTTTGTTTCTCTAAGCGATTTTATGGATTAACTAAAGTAACTAACGGTAAGTAGATTCTTTATCTCCTGTGGGATATACTTCGTCATACTTGTATCGTTAATCCTTTGATGGTTCTAATGAAAGGCTGAGTTAGTGGAAAAGATCTTATGCAACGGAGTACGGCTACTAGTTAGTCCTTTAATACGTAAGTCCATGAGCTAGTCAGTCGAAAAGACTATATAGATTGACTATAGGAGACAATATTATAGTTACATAAATCTTTATTACTTTGATATTTCTAATATAAAGCTGTAAAAAACAATAGTGGAGTAAGGAATATTGTTTAATTTGATATTTTATCTGTAAACCAGTAATAATATGAATGATTATAAGGAATAAATAAAGGTACTGTCCCTCCCGTTTCTGAAAACTAGTAGATAGTGAGACAACCAATTAGCATGGCGTATTGATTAAGGGATATTCAAAGAATGAATTGGGACAAACAAACCCTTAATATTCAGTGATGACAATAACACAACACATTGTTCTGATAGTAGTGAAATCCACCTGAAATATCGGATCATTTCACACTACAAGTTTGCGGTAGCCAACAACAATGATTTGCAAAAAAACTGCAGTTTTTCTTTAATCGTGTTGTAAACACGTCTTATATGTACAGGAAGTGAACGAATTAAACAAAGCATAATACGTCACGTGCAGTGAAATACTCTTGGATGTATGTAGGTGAATAAGTGACGCTATTCGTCCATCGCATCGTGTATAAGATCCCCCAACCGGAGAATGAAAAGCACAAAGTTCAGAATGAGAATCGCGGTGACGCGAAGGTACCATGGTCCAGGCAGGGGACAGGGTACTACTCCTTTTGAGACTAAAAATATGCATGTAATATAAACTATAAAATAGAAATGATGGTTGAATGTTTCTTAACGGCATCAGATCCAGGAGAAATACAATCATCGCTAATCCATGGCAGATCAGTAATCGCTCGGGCTTCTGGTACTATGATCCCCCCCCTTTTTACCTATTGCATCTTTACTCGCTGTAATAACTTCTATTGTGTGGTGCGTCAGTTAAACCCGCATTTTTTCCTCCTCACGAAGAGCATAAAAATAAAAATGGCAACTTTAAATAAAATCAAAGTATAAATTGTCTTTTAATCCCTTATCATAAAATATTTAAATATTCAAACTAATGAAAAGCATTAAATACCGTGTCTACTACAAGCATGACTCGGGTTGATCTAGGAACCTCAAAACTAAATTAAGGGATTAATAGCTCCCCCATTTAACTTGACTTTTTTTAATTTCTATAATTTGTGACACACACAAACACACATATATAATATATATGGTATGTATGTGGCATGTTATATAGATCTCTGCTTTAGGAAGATATTTATGTAGACGAAAGCTCACCTCCTTTCAACCTATCAACATATGGCGTTGATTCGGGTAAACCTTTGGTGAGGTTGAGGTAAATGATGAGGCTGATAGGAAACCTCTGCCCGGATTCTACCATCTGGCCACCAGAACAAAACTCATTCGATTCCCTCCACACCGACTCATTCCCTTTCTTTTTTATTCATTATTTTCCCCATTCGTTTCCCTTCCTCAATTCCTTTTCGGTGGGGACTCGGGCGACACCCATTAAAATCAACGATAGAGACAAGACTGTCTCAATGCGAAGTTAGAGCACAACGAGACAAATCCATTGCAATGTAAATTCCGTTTTGCAGACGCGACTTTCAGATGGTTCCCCGAAATGTTTCAGTTAAGCAAATGAGCTTTGGCAAAGACTCTTTCCTGACGAAAGCGTTAAAGTAATGACGCTTCTCTGAATAAAAACCAAAGATATGAAAGGCAGAACTAATCCATGCATAAGAGTGTAAAAATGGTAGGATTCTGTCTGCTTATGAAGTTGTACGAGTAATAGCGAAAACCCCTCTACACCACCGTCAAAAATTAGGGGAAAAAATACCCAAATCTACATTTTCTTGAAAAATCCATGAAAAATGCATTCATGTTATTTGAAATTTGTCTCGGGTTTCATTTCATACAATAGTGGGTAAAAGAATTATGAGCGAAGTTATGTGTATTTGAATAAAGGCTGCGTCTATAACTGGAGAACGATAAACATAAATTCAAATCTTCGGCAGCAGGACTTCCCAATTTGTCTTAATTTGGGGAGCGATTTGATTCCATTCTTCTTCAAATTTATGCCATTCAACAATCGTCGGTTTCTTAGCCATAACCCTCCCGAGTATCTTCCCTAGATTTTCTCAAGAGTTTTACTCAAGGCTCTGTAGAAGACGAGTTCATGAAGTCGATATTTTTAGCATCGATGAAATGTTTCATCGTATTTTATATGCGGAACGAAAGATTGCCATGCATGATAACAGACACACATAGTCATGAATTTCGGTTAAAAGGGAACACGTGTTCCTGAAGCTGATTCTTTATACCACAGCGTTTAATTTGCCAGTTAAACCGGTGAGCAGAAAGACCCTTAGAGGTTGAAAACATGTCCCAGCCCATAATGTTGCCAACACCAAATTCAACCGTCCATTTCGTGCATGTCACATACACAAAAAAAATGTTAAATGTGGAATTGAGAGCATTAGGGAGGGGTCAACTCAGCAGTGGTCAATTCTCATAACTTATAAACTTTTAAGAATAATCCTTACAGTTAGATAATAAATAAAACACTTTTATGAAATTGAATTAAAGTATTATTTGAATAAAGTTCACATAAGTTTAATATTAGTAAAATTACATTAGGTAGCTTAATTATATTGATATCTAAAAAATCCTGATTTTTAACAGATTTTCAAAAAAATAAAGTATATGAGTAACATCCTATATCTTTTATATTATTTTTCATGATCGGATCATTGGTTCGTGTCATCAATCTAGGTCAGCGACTGCTTCGCGTCATCGGTTCTCACTCCTTATTGTCGATACTTCGCCTATTTAATTTGATCATCGCGGTCAAAGGTTGGAGAGGTGTGTGTCGCCGTCATCTCCGCCGTTGGATTGCTTGGAATTCTGTCGTCATCTTTTCGTTCGATATATGTATTTGGAGTCGTCATGTGCCGCTCATGACAGGCCTCCGCCTTGTCTTCGCCATCGTTGTCTCTTCGCCGTCATCCTCTGTTCGTTGTTGTCGCATCTTCGCCATCATGCAAAATTAAAGAGGTCACATCACTGCAAGACAATTTGAATCAAGTTATCTCCATGGTCAAACTTTTCCCTCTCATCACACTTTCGCAATTTTTACCTTTCTTCCATCGTCACGATAAGATCAAGATCATGCCCATCTTTATGCACGTGGGATTCAATATTTCACATGTACGACTCCTTTCATAGTACTTTCCTCACATCAGAACAAATTATCTTTGCTGTCGTCGCTGTTCTCACTTATTAACATTCTGAAGGCCAACCTAGTTGCTCTATTTATTTGTACTTATGCGGGGTATCATATCAGAGAATCGTGCTATGAGTCCCACTTCTCTCATGTGACGCAAGGCACTCTGGCAAGACATATTCATGCTCTGATTACACTGGTCTGCGTCAAAAATGTACCTTAGGTTTTCTATAGTGTTTCTTAATAAATTTGACCTCCTAGATCCGAATCTGTCATCCGTTTTTCTCTATCACCTCCAGTTTTTGTGATACAGGGGGAGATAATAATTTTATAGTTTATACATCTCCTATATGACATCAAATTTCAATAGTTTTTGCACTGCTCTATTCGCAGTAAATTTTGTGTAAATTTTAAGTAATTATGCAAATAGGTATATATTTTGCAGGTTTAAAATTGCCCATCATTATAATAATAAGAATAATAATAATAGTGGTTGAGTTAAAAATGAACAGAAAATGTAAGAATAGCTCCGACAGATTTTGCTATGTTTGCGGCAAAGTGACTTTTCCCGAGCAGCAAAGTACAATTCCTCCTGTAATTAAATCTTTGTATCATGCATATTTTGGAGTAAGTCTAAGAGATCAAGATAAAAGTTTTGCACCACATATCTGCTGCAAGGGATGCTACATAAGTTTAAGACGCTGGAGTCAGGGCGAACAGAATTCCCTCTCTTTTGGTGTTCCCATGGTGTGGAGAGATGGCAAGGACCACACTACGGACTGCTATTTTTGCATGACAAATCTTAAAGGTGAGCATTGTATCAAGTATTTAAGCTTTCTGTATTATACTGGCTCCTGAAAATGTCATTATTATGCCTAAACTTAGCATAAAATTAAAAACTAACATAGTTCACTTCAGCATGAACATATCCCTTACTAAACATTTATTTACTATCTGCAACTCCAAATCAATTCCTTTATGTAATATGCAATTATATTTTCCACAGGTATAAATAAGAAGAATAAACATATGTGGCATATCCGGATGTTTCTTCTGACATCAAACCCCTGCCCCATGGCCCAGGAATTCCTATACCTTCTCCCCCTGAACATATAGAGGTACATGAAGAGATTAATATGGAAGTTGACCAAGATTATGACACATCTGAGTCTTATCAGGTTTCCACACATGATATGGTCGCAAGACCATTCACTCAAGTTCAGTTAAATGACCTGACCAGGGATCTGGGGGTTTCAAAGGCGAATACACAACTTCTTGACTCTTGACTCTCGACTTCGTGAAAGTAATCTTCTCACTTAAGAAACGACATTTAGGGGGGTACAGAAATAGAGAACAAGAGTTTCGAAGCTATTTTTTACAGCATTCTTCCAGCTCTTTAGTATACTGCGCCAATATTAAAGGACTTGTTGAGGCCCTTGGAATTCCCTACAACCCATTAGAATGTAGACTGTTCATAGATTCCTCCAGTAGAAGTTTAAAAGCTGTGTTACTGAATATTGGTAACAAGATAGCTTCCGTTCCTATAGGCCATTCAATCCAACTTACTGAAAGTTATGAAAATATGAAAAAAATGCTGGATGCAATAAATTACTCTAGCTATAAGTGGAGGATATGTGGTGACTTAAAGGTATGATCATTTTAGACTTGGCATTTCTAAGCTTTTTGATATTGACATTTTCATTTTTAATTGTTAATACTTGTATACACCTTTTGGTCAACTTACATTTTACAAGAATGCAAATCTGGAAATCATGAGTCATTTTTTAGTTATATTTTTTGTTGAAGTGTGTCCCTATAGGTTAATGCATCCTATTGGGTTAATGAGGAACTTATCCTAATTGAGAAAGTATACAAAACTCAATAAACTCAAAATAAGATGTACATATATCCAATTAGTTCTAATACGATGATTTAATGCATCGGCATACAGGATTTTTAAGTACATATTCATATTCTTATTGTTTTAAGAAATATTACTTTGAATTTGTTTTCAGAAATACTACACTGAATTTACATACCGTGCTAAATTTTTTTTCAGGTAGTGTCTCTTACGCTTGGGACGCAAACAGGCTACACGAAGCATCTCTGTTTCCTATGTTTATAGGACAGTCGTGCAGATAGTATGCACTATGAGAAGAAGGTTTGGCCTTCACGAGAAGCATTTAGAATTAGATCAAACAATGTGATAGCTGAACCTTTAGTGCCTCCTCAAAAGATACTCCTCCCTCCACTGCATATAAAGCTTGGCATAATCAAAAATTATGTCAAAACCCTTAATAAAGTAGGCCAAGCTTTTAAATTTCTTCTTCAAAAATTTCCACAAATCAGTGACGCTAAGCTCCATGGGGAAATTTTTGATGGACTTCAAATCAGGAATTTGATCAGCAATTTGATGCATCAATGAAGGACATAGAAAAAGATGCCTGGAAAGCTTTTAAAGCTCTAGTTAACAATTTTCTAGGCAATAAAAGAAGTCTAGAAGAATATGTTGCTCTGGTCAATCAGCTCTTAACAAGTCTCAAACATTTGGGAGCTCCAATGTCTATAAAGATACACTTTTTACAGTCCCATCTGGATTATTTTCCTGACAACTGCGGGGATTACAGTAAAGAACAGGGGCAAAGATTCCACCAGGACATAAAAACAATGGAATCCAGGTACCAGTGTAAATGGAACGGAAACATGCTTGCTGACTACTGTTGGTGTTTGAAGCGTGATGCACCAGATGACAGGCACAAACGAAAATCGTCAAGGGCGTCTGTTCTTCCAAATTATAATTATTTTCTTTATTATGTTGCATTCTTTTATTTTTTGTTTATTAAAAAAATTATAGTTTACATACGTGTATTCCTGTTCATATGATATAACAGTAATAATGCATTATTAGATAGAGAAAGGTTTTTTTTTTTCAAATTCAGAAAAAATGAGGTAATCTCAATGAAAATGGTGTATGCTGTACTGAGAAAATCTCACCTGATTGAACAAATATACATTCATTTTTGAGCTCAGGAGGTTGGATTCATTAAGAAACCACAAAGAAATCCTGGGGTACATAAAAAAAATTCAAACGCAGGGCCTGCGTTATCGCTAATTGGACGTTAAATAGTGGCTTCTGTCTTAAATCGGTCCTTCATCAGCATCCATAGGCATCGTGCGAGCTTCCATGGGAGTAGTTTTTCGACAGTGAACGTTTACCTTGTTAACTCACAGCAATGGACCCTTATTATGTGTGAGATCGCACTTATTGACCGATTACAATGCATTTAATTCGTGAATGTATAAAAGGTGTAAAGTTATGAACTCCAAAATGTATAAAAATTATAAAAGCAAAGACTTCGGTCTACATCAAGTGTAAAACCGAGCATTGTAAATATAAGGTGTAAAGACATCTCGTTTCAGACATATTTTCCTTCTTTCATTTGCTGAAATGACCCTTCTAATATACGAATTAATGGCTGTTAGAAAGATGAGGCAGAGATTTAATTTATAAAGAACATAAAGGTGTAGGACGATGGATCGAGTTTAATGCGAATACACATGATTACTGTAGAATCAGAAAGGAAAAATGATGAAAGAAAATTCAATAGAAATGACAGATTCAGAAAAAAGAACTTCTGATAGAATTGGAAAAACGAACATGAAGAGAAATATGGAAGAAAATCTTTATAGTTTACAAATAAAGTGTAAAGTATGAATCTGTTTTCGATTTCTCGTGTGTTTACCAGGCAGTATTGCTCGGTTCTAGTTCATCTTAACATAGGAATTGGCGGCTGTCGAAAATTACAGTCCTCCATTTCTTCATTATTATTTCTTTATCCAAGTTCATTTTTCCTTATCCTCGACCTCTCCACCAACTTATCAGAGATACAATCCGATCCTAAACAAATCGAACGATTTAAAATATCTGAAAAACCCTCCCCTTATATTTTACTACCTCTTTACTTCAATATATTAGAGTATAATTGAAGATAATATGCAACACTGAGCTTTTTTACAAGTGAGAATGAAATAAAAATACACACATCAGTTGCTTACAGATGCCCGACCATTTAGTAGAAGATTATGTAGTTTTCCCCTACAACAATAAATGTAAGAAAGATTTTAGTTCCCGTCATCTGGCAACAATTTCAGGCTAAGCTGGTTATCCCAATGGTAGGAGAGCTGCAATGAACGCAGTGATTGTACGGAGTTAATATAGCATTGAGTAACCAATGCATCGGGCACGCCTGGAGGACGCTTTTCATACAAGCAAAACAAGAGTCCGTATACAATCCAGGGGGGTTCTCGACTGGGAGGGGGGGAATTGAGACCACAGATTGTCAGACTCTAAATGTTGGAATATTGATATTTGTATTGCCTTCGAACTCCCCAGGGCGCCACAAAACGCAGTATGCATCGGTTACCTGCTACGGGCACGAATACCCCCCCCGCTCCTTACCCCATTGGTAAAGCGACGCCACTGCACCCCTGCCGGAACCCAAGTCCCGCAGATGATGCGCGACTCATGCTTGGAGTTCGAGCAGTCTTCAATGGTCCGCGCTACTGAGTCACGCTAGGTTTTCTCTCCGCTTGATCCTGTGTATTTTGCGACCTTTAGTGAGCACTTTGTTGTTTTCGCACTTCCATTTATGATCGAGTTTCTCTAATTTTTGTGATGTATGAAAAGAATTAAAGGATTTTAAGTATTATCTGCATATTATTTGGAATGCTCCTTTCGAGGCAGTCAGACAATCACGGAAAGGGGGGAACCGCATTCTAAGATATGGTGAAAGGGGTGCATGGGGCAAACATTGTCGACCATTCATACAGATCAATTTGCATTGAGGTTTCCTTACTATTGTAGGATATTGCGTGCCCCCACTAGTGGGGGAAAACGATCCTGTTCTTTTAAGGGCTGTTATATCGGTCTATCGGATACAGTCACTTGCTCGGTGTGGATAAAGAGCATCACCCTGGCGTCCCCGATGCAGTGTGAAGGTGTGCAACTCATTGCTATACTAACCGTAAACCAAACATCTAATACAAACCCTTTAAGTGGCATGGTTACCACCTGTTTCAACCACCTAACTATGAGTGCTCATAGAGAGCACTCAGATGTACCGAGACACTTCTTCTGGCGAGAAACAAGAAAAACTAACGAAATATCCAAGGAATTATGCAGTTAATTAGAAGGATAGTTTAGACACTCTTCAATCCTCACAATATTGCGAAATCAAGTGTGTGAAATCTTTACTTTCGATTCCAAACTATTGTACGACTAAAGAGACAACTCTGTACTCCCTGGACTGGTTTCTTAGTTAACAGTTTTCTGGAATAATGTTGCAGTTTTCTCCTGTTAAAACTAACATCTACAGATCCTCTCCGCTCAAAGGTGATTAAGTTTTTGAGATTCGGGGATTTTTGTAGGAATTTATCCCTGGTGAAAATGTTCCCTCTTCTACCCATCAATGGAGATCATAAGACTTGTTCTTCTGAGCCTTTCCATCAGTTCATTCGATCTTGACTTTTATTTCTTCTTTCTCCATTCCATTATCTGCAATGTAGGCCCTAAATATTTGGTGTAGGGAGCTTTAAAACACATAAATATCGGATCTCTTTTAGCCCTTTCTTCACCTCTAACCCTCAGGCGTTTTTCTAGTTTTATTTTCTTCGAAAAACATGAATCACTTGGTCTAATTGAGAATAAGTTAGATAATATAGATTAGATTAGGTGAAATAAAACTGGATTATATTTAGATGACGTGAAACAAATCTTGACTATTTTAACCTAAACTGTCTAACTTCAAGAAGAAGTAACCCTAAAAAGCATGGGTGAGGATTTATAAGAGATCTCGAAAAGCCTCTTATATAATGAAAGAATTTAGTAGAGGAGAAAACTATTTTCGGATTGTGTCCTCATCGTCAGTAAGCATCGGACACCGCCGCCGTCGCTTTCCAAAGGGGAGGGAAATTGAACATGACTACATTACATTTTCTTTCCAACATAATTGGTTCAAATGCAGAATTACCAACAGGCAAAGACTTCAAGCTTCTTCTTGAAACCAACCAAAACAACTCCCTTTTTTCCTAGAGATTATTTCACCTCTTTCTTCCATTCCTACATTCAGAGTTTTCCTTTGTTACTTACAAATCCAAATCAATTTCAAAATTACAACTTTTCTTCATAATCCGAAATAAAACATGACTACATTACATTTTCTTTCCAACATAATTGGTTCAAATGCAGAATTACCAACAGGCAAAGACTTCAAGCTTCTTCTTGAAACCAACCAAAACAACTCCCTTTTTTCCTAGAGATTATTTCACCTCTTTCTTCCATTCCTACATTCAGAGTTTTCCTTTGTTACTTACAAATCCAAATCAATTTCAAAATTACAACTTTTCTTCATAATCCGAAATAAAACTATCAAAATTAAATAATTTTCTTAGAGTTCACAAAATATTTGGAAAACGTAAAACGCCACGTTTTTCTCAGCAAAAAAATAGTTTATGATAAAAAACTGAAATGGATTTTTTACTCAAAAGAAAAAAGAAAAATAACTTTCGGGATTACCACGTGTCAAAACCCTTACAAAATTAAAGCCTCTATTGCCACTATTTTCTCTCTGTTAGGATATATTAAGAATGGATTCAAAAAGATAATTTCAAAAAGAAAACTCAAAATATATTTGAAGGTTGTTACATTTTTCTCAAAATCAAAAGATATATTTCAGTCTCAAACTTTTTCTGAATAATCAAAAATAAATTTCAGTCCTGTCAGCAAGTTCTCAAAAATCGAAATTGAATAATATATTTGGGAAATGGAGGTGGTTATTTCCTAAAATTGAATAGGGCGGCTAAGGACCAGTTACCACCAACATAAAAGACAACTGAGGAAATAAATAACATAAAATCCATTTTAATAATTGAAAATAAGGGGAATCCCAGGTGAGGTTTTATCTTTGCCATGGTGTTGGTCGCATGATCCTATGCCGGGGGAAAGCGGGCTTCCCCCTGATGTCAGAACGTGTTTCCTTCTTCATTTTGCTTTTGTTTTGTTTTGTTTTGTTTCTTGTTTTGTTTTGTTTCTTGTTTTGTTTTGTTTCTTGTTTTGTTTTCGTTGCTTGTTTTTTGTATGAATTTTAACGGCTGAAATGTTAATTACGGCGACTCACGTTCTTGGTCTTAGTCGTCAGCCGGGCGTGACAGCGACGCGGGGACGCGACCCAAAGATGAAGAGGGGAAAATTCTAAACATCAACGGGGGAAATTGCTTTTAGCAACCTTCTCGTTCAAGTCTGGAACAATTTGCCACAAGAAGTAGTCAGCTTCCAAACAGAACAATTTGCCACAAGAAGTAGTCAGCCTCCAAACAGAACAATTTACCACACGAAGTAGTCAGCTTCCAAAACAGAAAATTTACCACAAGAAGTGATCAGCCTCGAAACAGAACAATTTAACACAAGAAGTGGTCAGCCTTCAAACAGAAAAATTTGCCACAAGAAGTAGTCAGCCTACAAACAGAACAATTTACCACACGAAGTAGTCAGCTTCCAAAACAGAAAATTTACCACAAGAAGTGATCAGCCTCGAAACAGAACAATTTACCACAAGAAGTGGTCAGCCTTCAAACATAACAATTTACCACAAGAAGTGGTCAGCCTTCAAACACAAATTAGGAAGAACAAATTCGATAAATAATTAAAAGCAAATAAAGTCAAAAGAGCTGACAAATATTAGAGGAGGTTCCATCCAAATTAGACCTATTCTTAATGGAGCCTCCCAATTATGAGCTTTTATGGCTCCTTGAAGGGGATCAAAAAGTTATTTGTTTGTTCTTTTTTACCTTCCCCCACCCAAAAGAGACAAAGAGGGAAAAAATCAGAAATATTCTCATTATTTCCCTCTATAAAGCAGACTTTTGGGGAGAGGTTCATTAATATTTGATCCTTCTAGTGATTAATGAGTTATTAATTAAGTGGAGTATTACCAGGTTTTAGCTTGATCAATTATATTGTGTAATACGATTTTTGTCGTTTGGTAGCAACTTTTGTTTTCTATTTGCTTGTGTCTAGAATACATTTCAAACTTTGCTTTTGTGTCCAGGATAATGGTATTTATATGAAATTTACTAATTCCCTCTGGAAGGAAGTGGCAAATTTGAACTTTCATTTGCATAAAGTAGAAACAAAACGACAGGATAAAAAATAGCATTTATTTATTCTAGAATTATATAAGTGAGACAATTATATTATTAGAAATGAGTAATTTTCCGTTATTTACGCTAATACTGTGAATTACTTTCACGAATTAGGCCCCAAATATAGTCTCCCATCAGATTTTCATTATACGATCCTTGATAGCGGGTTTTAAAGTCTAGTAAATCCTGGTGAAAGCGTTCGTCATGCTCCTCGGAGTACCCTCCCATGTTCTCCTTAAATTTATCAAGATGAGCGTCACGAATATGGACTTTCAGGGACATCCTGCAACCCATCTTGCTGTAGTTTCTGACCAAGTTCTCAACAAGCTTTACATAGTTTTCGGCTTTGTGATTACCTAGAAGCCAAATCCACTGCGATAAAGCTGTCCCACGCTGCTTTTTTCGTCCTAACGAGCTTCTCGGGGAAACTCCTTTCACTCCAGGATTTTTTTTTATTCGTGCAGCGACAAAGACCCCGGCTTCTACTTTTGCCGTAGATAGCTTAGGAAGAAGTCTTGGAGATACATGAAAGCTGCAAACCCCTTATCTAGAGTTCTGAAGAATTGTTTCATAAGGCTCAATTTTAAGTTCAGAGTAGGAAACAGTACTTTTCGGGGTCTTACAATGGCTCCCATTTGACGTTGTTTCTCCCCACAATAAACTTGGTTCGTTGTGGCCAATCTCATTGATGGTAGTGTGCCACGGTGTCCCTTCTGTCCCAAAGGCAAAGATAACAAGGAAATATGGTAAAACCACCTTGGAGACCCATCAAGAAGCCCACCCTTTTGAAGTCTGCTGTATTTCCCTTTGAGCTGGACCGAGGGAGCAAGAGGAAGAGGTGGATACATGTTCCCGTTATGAAGCAGCACTGCTTTGAGGCTCCTTTAATAGCTGTCAATGAAGAGGTGCCACTCGTTGGGGTTACAGGAGATTCCAATTGCCTCAAACTGACCGGTCACACCATAACAAAAGCAAAGCTCATTTTGACGCGTAAACAAGCTTGAAAAAAACTGGTGGTGCTTTCTATTACCTGATATTTGCACTCTGTCATCTACCAAATCCCACTGCTTGAGTCTCGAAGTTAAAAGCTCGGCATTGGACTTTGTGAAACCAAGATCTCTGACAAGGTCGTTGAGATCTTTTTGGTTGGCTTAGTATGGGTTTCTCTCCTCAGTTACATCTCTGTAATCTGGACCAATGACTTCATCCTCTTCTTAACTGCTGTTTCTTTTTAAAAACTGCTGCTCTCTTTTTAGAGGAGTGGGTACGGGGAGCTCAGAACTGTGTGGTACTGGCGCAATCAAGGAGTGAAGGTCTAGATACATGATAACAGGCGCACTTTTGCCTTCTCGACGTTTGGAAGGGTTCAACATGCAGAAGAAACAATTGTTTGAGTGGTCAGTGGGTCCCTCCAAATTCATGGGATTAAACAAAATTAAAACATTAGGATCAATATACAAAACTTTTCACTTACTTTCATTAGAAATGTTAAAAAAATAAAAAATACAGTGGCGCCACTAGATTTGAAAACATTTTCTATATATATATATATAGATATATATATTACCTTCCAGAGTTCTTTTGCAGAACTAGCAGGTGAAATGAGGTGCCCAAGGTTCGTCTTGCTCTCTGACTGGCATGCTGAAATAAGCCTAATAGACCGCAGACATAGCCAAATGCATCTGTCGGGTGCTTACAACCTTTTAATGCCATGCGTGACGAATGCTTCTATCAATGACGAGTGACGATGTCTGCGCTTTGACAGCTAGAGTTAAACTGATCTGTTGAGACTTGACTTTTGTGTATAGAAAGAACAGAGGGGGACCGCTGTATGCAATACGGCAGTCAGGTAGTCAGAGAGGAGCGTTGCGGAAAACATTTACGAAAAGGACAGCGAGAGTAGATAGGTCGGTGGCTATACACCGATGCGATGTGTTGTTGTGAGGGCGTAGGTTATGTGGTATTGACTGGGCGAGGGAAATAACACTTTTAACCCAAGGACAAAAAAAAGGGAAATTATGTTACATTGTGTCATTAGTGTTTTGATGGGGTTTCGTGTGAGCTGCTTTGGTTTGAGTGCAATAATGTATCTCTCATTCGTTATCGCCATTACTAAATTAAACTGACACAGTGCTTTTTTTTAAAGCGAGATCGGGAGGCATCAACGCCAATAACCATACTCTCCCAACCCATTTACACCTTACTAAGCACAACCATTCCCCTCATTTTCTCGTTTCATTGCCCCATCGCAACGACGGGGTGCATGTGTTGTAGTAGCTCGTCCAGCTATGGTTCATTCCTAGGTAAGAGGGCGCAAACAAGCCCTATTTCAACCTCCCAACCATAACCACCTATTAATTCCAATATCATCTACTTCCTCCCTGTCAACTGTTTCTCTCTCCATTATCCATTCGCATAATCATTACATATTTTAGGGGCTTTCTCAATTCTTCGTACACCCTGTAATTTCACACTATCTACTCCTAAAACCCCCATCCTTCATGTCAGAGTCGCGGATCCTTTATTCCAAACGCCTTGAGTTTGTTCATTTCCCCCTTGAATTGGAGAGAGGACGTCAGAGCTGCTTGAAATTCTCACTTAATTTAGGAGACAATAAGCTCACCCCACCACTTAGAATTAATATTGTGATAATTGGAGATATTTTAATATTAAGGGGTTAGTATGGACTAGGAAAGGTTTAGACCCACCCACCTCTATAGCTAGCCACGTTTTTAACCAGCCACCTTTAGTAGAAAATAGGGGGCCCCAACCACAAATTGAAATTGTGCCAGCGAAGATTCAATCTGCTGATATTAAGGAGTTGGCATATCTGTTTTTTCCAAAGTTCTGATACACTCGAGGGGGGAGGGACTTTTGAGAGTTCTACGTGTGCCATAGAAAGGTTCCGTCAAAGAAACTTAAATTTTTACTTTTCAAGCATGTCATTAAACCGACTTGAAGAGTTATGGCAATTGCATTCTTATTTTTTAGACTAAAAAAAACTTTCACGGTCGATCCGGTCATAAAAAAGGCGAACAACGTTGTGGTAATCTTCGGCAAAGACAACTCCGACGTCCACGAGGTAGCTCCTAGCCTCCATGATGGTGATCGGCGTCGTAGCTTCGAATAGCGATAGGATGCTGCCGGTGTAGTTCGTGGTCAGTTACAGGCTCACCGCGGCTGCTTACAGGGACATCTTGGGCATGAAAGTATTGGGCTGGTTGAGAAAGATCACGAAGAATGCTGACTAATTTTTTAGCAGGACGGTGCCACGGCCTACACGGCCAATACCATACAAGAGTGGTTGGGTTCGAAGATGAACTTCTGGTAGAAAGATCTTTGGCCGCCGCAGTTGCCCAACCTCACTCCCCTCGACGACATAGTTAGGGTGGATGTCGAGGTCAAACCTGTAAGATCGGCCACAGCAACGTAGACCAGCTGATGTCCGCCAACCGCGTGTGGGCAAGCATGAGGAAGAACTTCGTCTGAAAAGTTTGTGCGGACTTCAGGTCTTGCCTGGAGCGCGTGCTCACCGCAGAGGGCGGCCACATTAATTAATATTACAATTTGAAAACATATTTTAAAACAATAATAATTTGTCTAAATGCATCAAAACTATCGCAATGTCCTTTGTCGAGAGCATCATAACGAGTGTAAAAGGATTTTTACAATACCTGGTAGATGCAAACGCTACCTACCGAAGACAAAAAGGCCAGAGCCCGAACCAAAATTTAATTAAAGATGCAGAAGGTCCTAGAAGAGAAAACACACAATCAATCATAAGATAACAAAGTAAATAAAAAAGATCCCGTAGTAGGACAATAACTAATTATATAAAAAAAGTTCTTGTAGTGGGACACACCAACATCCAAAAACCAACACTAACGTGGAAGGCCCGCTTACCGGGTACCTTCCATCAATATTTCTTCTTTCTTATTCCTTATTATCTCGCCCCCCCCTTCTTTTCATTACTGACCCCCCTTGTATTCATTGATCATTGGTCGAATCATTCTATTACCATCGCCTTGTCACTTGCACAAATCCATCGGTTACTAAACGCCAAGTGCCAGCCTCACACGTCAAACTCCACCCCGTAAGGGCCGCGGTGATATGCCATCCTGGCCGCCGTGCTGTCAGGGCTCAGCAACTCGTCTGACCCCAGCTTAGCTTCCGTTCCGAAATGGTGGCACATGGCTCTACCAGGTCCTGTACAAACCCCTTGAAGAGCGGGCTACTGCGAGGGGGGATGAGCGATTGCTTCCCGTGGAACAAATAAGGTCACCATGCACATGAATGAGAAAATAAAAAATAAAAAATCACTCCCCATTTCCCCTTGTACATCGACAGAGCCGCCCTCAGGCAGCTTCACCGAAGAAATGGAGCCCCCCCCCCCCATCTGTGCTTGCGCAGGGGACGCTCCATATTTCTCTAACCGGAGAGAAGGCTTACTCCTCTCCTTCACCTTACGAGTGTAGGAAAGTCCCCCTCACCTCCCTCTCTGGAGGTGCTGTCAGGCACCTCCCTTTTACCAGCCACAGTGCCCCCTTTTTTTTCCAAGGGGGCTGACAAGAAAGCCAGCAGGCAGCTCATAGCCGAGCGCTCCCCAGTGAAGCGGCTCGATAGGGCAAACCCCCTTAGGAGTAGAGGGAAGCCAGGCCCCTTCGTTCGCTTCCCTCAAAAGACCTGCTGGCCAGAATATTGAACCTTGCCGGGGTCAAAGCCTGTGCATCCCCATACGTGGCAATTGACAATGCTCCCAACGGGACCTGCGATGTCCTGGAGGGACGGCCAACTAGGGGCTACGCCCTGAGAAAGACATGGTCCTTGAGGCAACCCAGCTTCAGACGGTAGGGCCTTCCATGGGACGGAATCCGCACACGGCACCAAGCACCGAACCAGAATCCGTCCCTATGCAAGGTCCTCCTCAAACGGCTACAGTTTTCGAGGTAGTACAAGGAGGGGAGGGCTCTCCACCCCCTGGTGCACATACAACTGCCAGAACCTTCTCCACTTCGGAGAAGGACCTAGCTGGGCCCAGTCTATCTGGCCTGGGGGCTCCTGCCGGCGGAGGGAGGAAGCGCCCTTCTCTCAATCCGTGGGGGCTGCATGTACGGATGGGTCTGCTGCTACGGTAAGCGACCAAGCCATGATCGGCACATCTGGCCCCTCTGCCCCATCCCCGGGTGCTGAGACCCAACTAAGACTAATAGTGCGCAGGGCGAAGCCTCGATAACATCGAGGCCCCTCATTCAGAGGTTACCTGGCGTTTTTGAGCCCGCTAGATTCAAACGCTTGCTTGATATTCGCTCCACTGATGGCACTATGTTGGCCAAGGGCAACATGATCTATCAGAGGAGAGGATTAGCTAGTGTAATTGGTAGAGAGCAGAAGGTGACCAGTTTCTTGGACAGGAGCCTTCTGGCGAATGCGGCGAATCTCGCCGAGGCGGCCAAGATAAGTGCTCTTCAGACTCTTCATGGCAACCCGGTGAGTGTGACGCCGCACTCTACCATGAACTTTTTGAAAGGAGTATTTTATGCGAGGAAACTGGTTGACTACTTCATGGAGTACATCACATTAGAGCTGGCCGACCATGGGGCGGTCAAGGTCCAACGTGTGAGGAGAAAACAGGGAGGGGCCTCGAGACCCACCCCTACACTGTTCGTCACGTTCGACTGTGACAAGCTCCCTGAGTCGGTGCGTGCTGGTTGGTACCGTGCCACTGCCGTGGCAGTGCTATTACTGTTACCGCTTCAGCCATAATAATCTTTCTTGTAGACGTGCAAAGTCAGGGTCACCCGAAGTCTATGTAAATTGCTCAAAGGAAGGCCGAACACGATAAGTCTAAATCGTGTGTGGCCAAGTGTGTCATTTGCGGAGAGTCGCACCCCGCTTCTCTGAAGCAATGTCGTGCATATCTCCTTGAGAAAGAAATCCTGGCCGTTCAGGCCCAGGATTGACTCTCATTCCGCAAGGCTAAGGACTTGCTTCTGGCGCACATGGCTCTGCCTAGGACGTCTTATGCCTCAATAGTTAGAAAGGCACCCACTGCTCGTGGCCCATCTAGGACAACGAGCACGGTTATTTCCTCGCCCATTCGGAGCCCTTCTGAGGGTTCTACTCAACCCAGGCGCTCCCTTGTAAAATCTGGCAACAAAAAGGGTTCACATCTAGCCGCGGTAAAACTAGGGCTTCCCTCTTCCCAAAGCGTGACCATTTCTCGTAAGGCGAAATGGCAACGCGCCTCCACCGAGTCGTTAGACTCATATGAGGCAACACCTCTGAAGTTAGTCGCCAGACTATCTTCCGGGAATCCTAAAGCTGTCCATCGAAAGGAGGACAGCAACAAGGAAGCTTCGGCTCTTTCGCCCACGCATAGTGCTGGGCTGAGTGGCTCGGAGACGGTGCTTCCTCGAAAAGACGGACCCGTCCCTCCGAAGCCGCAACGCCCGCCTAAAGATTCGAGGCGGAGGGAGCAAAGGACTTGCATGGCGAGCCCAACCTCTCCCAATAAGTTCGCTAAGGCGACAGCGCCTTCAGCGCTCTTTCGTGACAACAGCATCCGGAGTTCTGCCTCCGGGAGCGTATCGTCATTCCGGTGAGGGTCATCTTTTCTAAGTGGACCCTTGCGTCTCCACCGAGCTAGGCTTGGAAGGCATATTCCTTCAATTGAATTGCCGTGGACTCCGGGCCAACTAGGAGGAGCTGTGGAGGCTCGACTCACGGCAGTTCCCCGTTTTCTTTTTTTCTTCAGGAGGCCATGCTAGACGCGTGACCCTGCCCACCCTCCCGGGGTATAAGGGTCTTGCGACCCCACCACCACGAGATAGCCGGGCTGGGGGAAGCAAGGTTTACACCCCGCATGATGTCTCCGTTCTTTCTTTTACTTTAGATACCTCCTTTCAGTCAGTGGCTCTGCAGATTAACCTGGAAATGAGGTATACTATCATTTCTGCGTACATTCCACCGTCAGCTGACTTCGACGCAGGGGACTTCCGCCAGGTCGTGGCATGGTTGCCGAGGCCCGTTCTCTTCTTTGGAGATCTGAACGGCAGGCATCCTCTCTAGGGGAGATTAATAAATAAATCCCAGGGAACAAGTCCCTGCCGATCTGATCGAAGAGCTCGAGATAGGTGTCCTTATTGTGGATGGGTTTACGCATCACTCCCCGAGAATCGCTTCATTTTTTTGCCCTGATCTATCTTTGTGCTCTTCAGATGCACAGCCTGATTTTGGTTGGGGGGTGGCGATGACCTCCATGGTAGTGATCACTTTCCCATTCAAATATCATTTTCAGGGCAACTGCCGCCTGAGAGCCCATTTCGGTGGTGCTTGGCGCGAGCGCGGTGGGCTGCATTTCAGGAAATGACTGAATTCTCTATCTCAGTGAGGAGTTTGGGTCGGTAGATGAGGCCGTTGAGTTCTTCTACGGCAACCTCATCGCCGCGGGCCTGAATACTATTCCCAAAATTTCTGGTCGTTTTGCACGCTGAACACTCCCATGGTGGTCGGCCGAGTGTGAGACAACCCTCAAACAGAAGCGTTATGCCTACATGCGCTATAAGAGCCGCCCGAACGGTTTACTGTCGCTTAATTTCGTCAGGCTAGGGCGAGGTTCCCGTATATTTCAAAGCACGCCCGCCGCTCATCTTGGCGGGCATAAGTGTCTTCACTTAACGGGAAGACCCCTCTGGCTTAGGTGTTAAAGCGAGTCAAAAGGATTCGGTGCAAGTTTTCGCAGGACCCCCCTCCCGTTTTCCAGGAGAATGGGACCGCATCTCGGACCCCGCTCCCGTTGAGGAATCCTTCGCGACCGTTTTCTCCGTATTTTCTAGCCGGAATGCTGCTCCGGCAGCATTCAATGCACGTCTTTATGTAGTGGAAGGCCGCCGGCTGGACTTTACCTCCAGAGGCGGAGAACCCTTTAACGACAGGTTTACTTTGAGTGAGTTGCGCGTTCTCTCTTGCTTCTTGCGCGGAGAGCTCCCATGGTCGGGAAAATGTCCCCTACGCCATTCTTTGACACCTGGGTGAGCGATGCATGGCCTTTCTGATAGATTTGTTCAACAGGATCTGGGTCGAGGGTCTCCTCCCAGATTCCTGGCGAATCGCTACTGTACTCGCCTTTCGAAAATCCGGGAGATATCCCTCTACTCCGGCCGGTCTCCCCCCAATCTCTTTAACCTCTTGCGTGAGTAAGTTGATGGAGAAATTGGTAAATGTTAGATTAGCTTTTTTCATGGACAGCGGAGGCCATCTGTCTTCTGCACAGTGTGGCTTCCGCAATTTCCACTCCATTTCGGTGTCACTGTTCCGACTGAAAAATGCCGTCTACGAGGCCTTCCTTCGTAGATAGCACTGCGCCATGGTGTTTTTCGATCTGGAGAAGGCCTATGATACCGCATATCAAAACGGTATCACGGAGACTCTTTACACGAAGGCAAGGAAACGCCTTCTAATGTTTATATCTGAATTTTTGTGAGATCGTCGATTCCGCGTTCGGGCTGGGGGAGCCCTCTCCGGCCCAAAGCAGCAGAAAGAGGGTGTCCCGCAGGGAAGTGTCCTCAGTGTCACACTCTTTATCCTGAGCATCAACGGCACCACTTCCCTGCTGCCGGAAGATTCTTTCGCTACGCTCCACGTGGACGACCTTTCGATCTCTTTTGGCGCGGCCCAGATGCCAACTCAGGAGCGTCGACTCTAACATGCATTGAACCTCGTCTCTCGCTATGCCGAAGCGCACAGGTTTTGGTTTTCTTTGCCAAAACTAAGGTGTCTCTTCTGCCGCCATCCGTGGCTCCCCTCCGACCCAGATTTGTTTCTTAATGGGGTGCGTCTGGATGGGGTTGAGTCGCACCGTTTCCTTGGTCTTGTATTCGACTGACGCCTCACCTGGGAGGCTCATATTCGCAGCCTTAGGGTCTCTTGTACCCGTGCTATGGACTTTCTCCGTTCCGTGACGTTTAGCGCTTGGGGCGCTGATAGGGCTACTGCCTTCCTTTTTTATTGATTCTTTGTTCGTTCGAATCTCGAGTAAGGATGCGAGTTTTATGCATCCGCAGCCTTGCGTTTATTGCGGAAGTGGGACCCGATCCACCACACCGGCCTTGGCCTTCCGACCGGTGCCTTCCGCACTTCCCCCATTGAAAGCCTGTTGGTCGATGCTGGAGAGATGCCACTCGCTCTTCGCCGCGTGCAGTGCATCACTCGCCTGTAAGCGCGAGCCCGGCGCCTCCCTCAGTCGCCAACAGCTCTTACCGCATCCGCAGCTGATCTCGACTTTTGGGAGGAGGCTGACCTTCTCCCTATTATAAAACCAGGTTTTTTTCTGTTTTTTTGTCCCTTATAGGTCGCACGCTCCTGCCCAGGGAAGGCCCTTTTCCCGACGCAGGAGCTTGCTTACTACTCGTTTCCTTTTCCTTTTTTTTAATTTTTGGTTTTGTGTTTGGGTTGTTTTTTTTTGTGTTATTGCATTCGATTTTAAAGTAGCCTAGTACTAGGCAGTTTTTAATAAGGCGACTAATGCCCAAGTAGCCAGTCGTTAGATGAGCTCTTAAATAAACCCCCCCCAAAAAAAACACTAACACCAACAGAACCTTCCTACATGACCTAGAAAATAAAGATGATATATATTTGCAGCGTGTTTACTTAACCAACCGCTCCAGATGGATGGTCCTATTTTTTATTATCCTTTTCAACCTTACTTTCTTGAGTTTGCTAGACAGTCCGGTTATTATGCGATATGTTGCATGTAATACTTATAAATGCAAAAGAAAATCCATAGAAATATTAATTGTTGTACCACTAGATACAAATGAACCTTTTTTAGCTTAATTTTGAAGTATCCCTCATTGGATTACTCCCCATCATTGGATTCATACTCTCGGTATTCTTTAACATAAGGGTGGAATCGTAAGTACATCATAATTATTTAGCTTTGTACAAAGGCCGGAAAACAACCAGAGAGATTCTTAGTTTATAACTCAACATTAAACTAAAGTGGGTGCGAACGAATGATGACTGTACGAATGAGGTGGATTAGTAGACTGTCAGGTGGGAGAAATATACGGGTTGAGGGTCATCTCAACGGAGGTTATCGTGAATCTTAGAGAGAGGTGGTAGTAAGTCACTTCTGTTCACCTGCAGGAGCGAGGCTGGAAGGTCAACTATGGTAGGTGGTTGTGTAGCTATCACTCTACATTCCCTTGCCCATAAAATGGATACAGTGAGATTGACTACTTAACTGTCCCACATTCATGTACATTTGTGGTCTATTGTGTGATATATAAACATTACCATGTAAGTCTACAGTTACTACTCAGAGGTGGGTACAACGTAGTGTCCGACTCAACCCAGATTTTATTAACAATTTATGACTCATTATCGGACTTATAGATGAGATGTGACGAAGTTCCTACACGACATTCTACCCACCTTAGAATTGTAAAAAATGTCAATAAAAGATAACTATTTTTCCATTATTTTATTAGTGATATTTCGAGGATGAGACTGCCAACATACCTAATATATTTGGTAATTATCTATACAACATCAATCTTTTGAGGTCGACGTCTATACTCGGGTAAATTATTTAAATTTGAACAATAGACTTTCAAGAATATGAAGCCATTTTCCTTATTGTTAACAAGAATACTGTATTTTTAGCGCTAAAAAGAGATTTCTAAAGACGGGCTATAACGGATCTCTACCAACTAAATACACTTGAAATGACCAGTCTAATGTATGGTCGTATATATAATTCTCCTTTTCAGACCCTAAGTACTTTTCCCTTAGTTACTTCCGAAAACTACACGGAACACCGTAACTGCTTCTTTCTTATGAAAAAGTGAAAGTGCTTCTTCTAGGAATGATGAATAAAGATAAAGAGTTTAGAATTTGCCTTTTTTACTTCCTTAGTATTTGTTTCTCATTATTTTATCTATGTGATAATATTATGTGTCAGTTTTTTATTCATCGTAATATAAAGACGATTTGGGAACTGCTAACATTTTTCCCTGATTGAAAAAGATGTCCATGGGGTCCTACGGCTGAAGTTGGGATACAAACCAAGGGTGGATAGGTCCACAACACGAATAGTCTAATGGAGAAACTACTTGTTGTGATAGAAACTATTAGAAATTTATAAAAAACACAATCTCCTATTACGAGCCGCTCTTAAAAGTCACATGCCTTCGCGGAACGCTTGTTCATTGACTAAATTAAGTTGCTAGAAGAGTTGGGTCTTCAAAACACAATTGAAGATAAGGAGGCAAGAGGGCATAGTAGCAAGAACCTCGTTCCACACTCGTAGAGGTAGCACGATCACCCATGCGGAAGAGACGACTACTAAAAGAAGATCACCCCTGTAGGAATGATGACAACCAAAATCAGATCCCCGATGCGTAAGAGAAGACTACGAAAAACAGATCGCCTATGCAAGAGAAACGACTATGAAAAACAGATAACGCATGCAAGAGAGATGACTACGAAAAATAGATCACATATACAATAGCGACGACTACGAAAAACAGTTGACCCATGCGGGAGAGGACTACGAAAAACGCATCACACATGAAAGAGAGATGATTACGAAAAACAGATCACCTATGCAGGAGAAATGACTATGAAAAACAGATCACCCATGCGAGAGAGACAACTACGAAAAACAGATCGCACATGCGGGAGAGACGACTACGAAAACAGATCGCGCATGCGGGAGAGACGACTACGAAAACAGATCGCCCATGCAAGAGAAATGACTATGAAAAACAGACCACCCATGCGATAGGGACGACTACAGAAAACAGATCACCCATGCGGGAGAGATTACAACGAAAAATAGATCATCTATGCGGGAGAGACGACTAAGAAAAACAGATCACCCCTGTAGGAGACATGACAACAAAAACAAATCGCCTATGCAAGAGAAACGACTATGAAAAACAGACGATCCATGCAATAGAGACGACTACAGAAAACAGATCACCCATTCTGGAGAGACTACTACAAAAAATAGATAACCCATGGGGGAGAGGTGACTACAAAATACAGATCACCTATGCGAGAGAGACGAGTACGAAAAATAGATCACATACAATAGCGGCGACTACGAAAAACAGATCACCCATGCTTGAGAGACGACTACGAAAAACAGATCACACATGCGGGAGAGACCACTACTAAAAACAGATCGCCCATGCGGGAGAGACGACTAAGAAAAGCAGATCACTCTTGTAAGAGAGATGACAACAAAAACAGATCACCGATGCAGGGGAGACGACTAAGAAAAGCAGATTACTCCTATGAAAGAGATGACTACTAAAAAAGGATCACACATGAAAGGGAGACGACTACCAAAAACAGATCACCTATGCAAGAGAAACGACTATGAAAAACAGACCACCATGCAATAGAGGCATCTAAGAAAAACTGATGACCCATGCTGGAGAGACGACCACGAAAAACAAATCACCCATGCGGAAGAGACGACTACAAGAAACAGATAACACATGCAAGAAAAGCGACTACGAAAAAACAGATCACACGTGCGGGAGAGAAAACTACGTGAAACAAGAAGTAGGGGAGCAGAGGATGATTTTTTTTTTTTATAGAGCCCATCTGGCAACTGCCCACTTGGGCATAAGACTCCGGAAACACGACAGCCTAGAACTAGGCTACTTTAAAATAAAAATATGAAAACATAATGATAAAATTTGGAAAAACTTAACAATTAGTAAGTAATCTCCGGCAGCCGGGGGAGGTTCCCCTCACCCCGGTGCAGGAGCGTGCAACCTACAAAGAAAACAATAACAAAAAAAGAAATAAAAAAGAACCTTCTTAAATAAAGTGGAGAAGCCTGGCCTCCCCACAAAAGTAAAAAAGTCCACAAGTCAATGTGCACGCACTCGTCCCGAGTACAAAGGACAGGCGGTAGCGCCCCCCCCCTCCTCCCATCCCGGTACCGGGACAGATAACGTGCGCGAAGTTTACCCAAACAGGGACATTCGACAAAAATGTGCCGAACAGTCTCGGGAACGATGCAGTAGTCACAATAGGGCGCAGGCGAGCGCTCCATCAAATAGCGATGCGTCACACGAGTGTGTCTGATTCGGAGACGACAGAAAGCGACCTGAAGCCGTCGCGGCATTCAGGGATAGGTCCATGGGAACAGTCGCGGCGCAATGGCACGCAGCTTTAAGTTCCCTTGGACCCTCTCCCATCTTAGTTGCCAAGCACTCCGAAGAGCTGCCCGTATTGCTGCCATGTAGTCAGTGTGAGGAAGAGCGAAACGCTGGTCCGTTCGCAGAGTCCTCGCGGACTCTTTGGCGCCCTTATCGGCGCGCTCATTCCCCGGAATTCCTACATGTCCAGGAACCCAGCAGAAGATAATCTTGACATCTGCCCGGCTCGCCCAAACCGTGGCGTCACGGATATCGCAAACCAGGGGATGCGGAGATTCAAATGCCCCGAGAGCACTCAGGGCGCTTTGTGAGTCGCTATAGATCATAATCCGGTCTCCAAACCTAGCACGTCGCGTAATCTCCCTTACCGAGTGGTGTATTGCAACCAGCTCGACCGTGAATACAGACACAGCGCCTGGCAGAGCCCCGCTGACCTCAAACAGAGGGGATACGGCGTGGAAGCCGACCACCTCTTGGTACTTGGAGACATCTGTACACACCGGAACGGTTCCAGCGTGACAGTAGGTGTGCTCAAAAAAGGTCGAACGAAAATACTCCCGGCGCTGTGCAAGCTTTGGGAGCAGAAGCGTGGCAACAAATAGCCAAATGTGGTAGCCTCCAGGGTGGCGTCTTGGGCAAAACTAGGGGCACCACCGGCCCGAGAGCTATATCTAGCTCTCGAAGGAGTTTCCTGACCCTAAACCCAAAAGGCTTAGGATATAGGCACCGTCGAGATCAGCTGCAGATGCAGTTAAACTGTTGGCGACTGAGGGAGGCGCCGGGATCGCGCGTACAGGCGAGTGATGCACTGCACGTGGCGCAGAGTGAGTGGCATGTCCCCAGCATAGACCAACAGGCTCTCAAACACCATAACGGCGAAGGCTGGTGTAGTGGATCGAATCCACCTTCCGCAATAAACGCTTGGCTGCGAATGCATAACAATCGCATCCGTAATCGTGCTTCAAGTGAACAAAGGATCAAATAAAAAGTAAGGCAGTAGCCCTATCAGTGCCCCAAGCGCTGAACGTCACGGAACGGAGAATGTCCATGGCGCGGGTACAAGAGACCCTAAGGCTGCAAATATGAGCCGGCAAGGTGAGGCTTCGGTCGAATACAAGAACAAGGAAACGGTGCGACTTAACCACATCCAGGCGCACCCCATTAAGAAACAAGTCTGGGTCAGGGTGGAACCGTGGATGGCGGCAGAAGTGCACCACCTTAGTCTTGGCCAAAGAAAAACGAAACCTGTGCGCATCGGTATAGCTAGAGAAGAGGTTCAATGCCTGTTGGATTCGACGATTTAGAGTTGGCATCTGGGCCGCGCCAAAAGAGATCGAAAGGTCGTCCACGTATTTTTTATTTTTTTCATTTAAGGGGCTATCTGGCGACTGCCGACTTAGGCATAAGTTGCCGTAAACAAGCAGCCTAGTTCTAGGCTACTTTAAAAAAATTAAACAGGAAACAACAATAAAAAGAAATAACAATAACAATAACAAAGCAATAACAAAAACAACAACAACAACAAAAACAACAACAAAAATTAAGCCTGGTTAAAAAAAAGGGAGAAGGCCGGCCTCCCCCCAAAAGTTAGCAAGTCCACCAGTCAAAGTGCACGAACTCGTCCCGAGTACAAGGGACAGGCGGTAGCGACCCCGCCCATCCCGGTACCGGGACAGGTGTCGTGCGCGAAGATCACCCAGACTGGGACATTCGACAAAAATGTGCCGAACAGTCTGGGGGACGACGCAGTCGTTGCAATAAGGCGCAGGCGAGCGCTCCACCAGATAGCGATGCGTCACACGAGTGTGTCCGATTCGGAGACGACAGAAAGCAACCTGAAGCCGCCGCGGCATTGGGGAATAGGTCCATGGAAACAGTTGCTGCACAATGGGACGCAACTTTAAGTTCCCTTCGACCGTCTCCCATCTTCTTTGCCAAGCAGTCCGAAGAGCTGCCCGTATTCCTGCCATGTAGTCGGTGTGAGGAAGAGCGAAACGCTGGTCCGGTCGCAGAGTCCTCGCGGACTCTTTGGCGCCCTCATCGGCGCGCTCATTCCCCGCAATTCCCACATGTCCAGGAACCCAGCAGAAGATAATCTCGACATCTGCCCGGCTCGCCAAAACCGTGGCGTCACGGATATCGCGAACCAGGGGATGCGGAGATTCCAATGCCCCGAGAGCACTCAGGGCGCTTTGTGAGTCGCTATAGATCACAATCCGGTCTCCGAACCGGGCACGTCGCGTAATCTCCCGTACCGAGTGGTGTATTGCCACCAGCTCGGCCGTGAAGACAGACGCAGCGCCTGGTAGAGCCCCGCTGACTTCAAACAGAGGGGATACGGCGTGGAAGCCGACCCCCTCTTGGGACTTGGAGCCATCCGTATACACTGGCACGGTTCCAGCGTGACACGATGTGTGCTCCAAAAAGGTCGAACGCAATACTCCCGGCGCAGTACAAGCTTTGGGAGCAGAGGCGTGGCGACAAATAGCCAAATGTGGTACCGTCCAGGGTGGCGTCCTGGGCAGAACCAGGGGCGCCACCGGCCCGAGAGCTATATCTAGCTCTCGAAGGAGTTTCCTGGCCCTAAACCCAAAGGGCTTAGGGTATGACTGGCGTCTCTCGGCGGCATAGGCACCATCGAGATCAGCTGCGGATGCAGTGAGAGCTGTTGGCGACTGAGGGAGGCGCCGGGCTCGCGCGTACAGGCGAGTGATGCACTGCACGCGGCGCAGAGCGAGTGGCATCTCTCCAGCATCGACCAACAGGCTCTCAATGGGGGAAGTGCGGAAGGCACCGGTCGCAAGGCGAAGGCCGGTGTGGTGGATCGAATCCACCTTCCGCAATAAACGCTCGGCTGCGGATGCATAAAACTCGCATCCGTAGTCGAGCTTCGAGCGAACAAAGGATCGATAAAACAGCGCCCCAAGCGCTGAACGTCACGGAACGGAGAATGTCCATGGCGCGGGTACAAGAGACCCTAAGGCTGCGAATATGAGCCTCCCAGGTGAGGCGTCGGTCGAATACAAGACCAAGGAAACGGTGCGACTCAACCACATCCAGGCGCACCCCATTAAGAAACAAATCTGGGTCGGGGTGAAGCCGTGGATGGCGGCAGAAGTGCACCACCTTAGTCTTGGCCAAAGAAAACCGAAACCTGTGCGCTTCGGCATAGCGAGAGACGCGGTTCAATGCCTGTTGGAGTCGAGGCTCCAGAGTTGGCATCTGGGCCGCGCCAAAAGAGATCGAAAGGTCGTCCACGTAGAGCGTAGCGAGAACATCTTCCGGCAGCACCGAGGTGATGCCGTTGATGCTCAGGGCAAAGAGTGTGACACTGAGGACACTTCCCTGCGGGACACCCTCTTCCTGCTCCTTTGGGCCGGAGAGAGCTCCCCCCACCCGTACGCGGAATAGACGATCTCGCAAAAATTCAGATATAAACATTGGGAGGCGTCCCCTCGCCCCCATCGTGTAGAGAGTCTCCATGATACCGTATCGCCATGCGGTATCATAGGCCTTCTCCAGATCGAAAAACACCGTGGCGTAGTGCTGTCTACGAAGGAAAGCCTCGCAGACGGCATTTTCCAGTCGGAGCAGAGCATCCGACGTGGAGTGGAACTTGCGGAAGCCGCACTGTGCGGAAGACAGATGGCCTCCGCTGTCCAGGAAAAAAGCTAATCTAACGTTTACCAATTTCTCCATCAACTTGCACACGCAAGAGGTTAGAGAGTTTAGGCGGAAACCGGTCGGAGTAGAGTGATCTCTCCCCTGCTTACAAAAGGCGAGCACAGTAGCGATTCGCCTAGGAGTCTAAGAGAAGACCTTCCACCCAGATCCTGTCGAACAAATCTAACAGAAAAGCCATGCCTCGCTCACCCGGGTGTCGAAGCTTGGCGTACGGGACATCGTCCGGACCATGGGCGGTGTCCGCGCACGAAGCGAGAGCGGAACGCAACTCACTCACAGTAAACTTGTCATTGAAGGGTTCTCCGCCTCTGGAGGTAAAGTCTAGCCGGCGGCCTTCCGCGACATCACGACGTGCATTGAATGCTGGCGGAGCAGCATCACGGCTAGAGAATGCGGAAAAAGCGGTCGCTAAGGATTCCGCCACGGACGCGGGGTCCAAGATTGCGGTCCCATTCTCCTGGAGAACGGGAGGGGGGTCCTGCGAGAACTTGCCCCGAATCCTTTTGACTCGCTTCTACACCTTAGCTAAAGGAGTCTTCCCGTTAAGTGAAGACACGTATGCCCGCCAAGAAGAGCGGCGGGCGTGCTTCGAAATATACCGAAACCTAGCCCTAGCCCGACGAAATTCAGCGACAGTGAAATCGTTCGGGCGGCGCTTATAGCGCATGTAGGCATAACACTTCTGTTTAAGGGCCGTCTCACACTCGGCCGACCACCATGGAAGTGGTCGGCGTGCAAAACGGCCAGACTTCCCAGGAATAGTAGTCAGGCCCACGGCGATGAGGTTGCCGGAGAAGAACTCAACGGCCTCATCTAACGACCTAAACTCCTCTACTGAGATAGAGAATTCAGTCATTTTCTGAAATGCAGGCCACCGCGCCCGCGCCAAGCACCACCGTGGTGGTCTCTTAGGCGGCATTTGCCCTGAAAATGATATTTGAATGGGAAAGTGATCACTACCATGGAGGTCATCGACCACCTCCCAATCAAAATCAGGCTGTGCATGAAAAGCACAACGATAGGTCGAGTCAAGAAAATGAAGCGGTTCTCGGACAGTTATGCGTAAACTCATCCACGTTTAGGACACCCATCTCAAGCTCTTCGATCAGATCGACAAGGACTTGTCTCCTTGGATTTATGGAGTAATCTCCCCAGAGAGGATGCCTGCCGTTCAGATCTCCAAGCAAGAGATAGGGCCTCGGCAACCGTGCCACGACGCAGCGGAAGTCCCCTGCATCGAAGTCAGCTGACGGTGGAATGTACGCAGAAATGATAGTATACCTCCTATCCAGGTGCAGCTGCACAGCCACTGCCTGAAAGGAGGTATCTAAAGAGAAAGGAAGAACGGAGACATCATGCCAGGTGTAAACCGCGCATCCCCCAGCCCGGCCATCCCGCGGTGGTGGGGTCGCAAGACCCTTATACCCTGGGAGGGCAGGCAGGGGGCACGCGCCTAGAATGGTCTCCTGCAAAAAAATAGCTAACGGGGAACGGGACGAGGTGAGCCTCCGCAGCTCCTCCCAGTTGGCCCGGAGTCCACGGCAATTCCATTGAAGGAATATGCCCTCCAGGCCTAGCTCGGAGGAGACGCGGGGGCCCTCCTCGAATTGAAGACCCTCACGGGAATGGCCGTACGCTTCCCGGGGGCAGAACCCCGGGCGCTGTTGGCCGGACAAAGCGCTGGAGGCGCTGCGGCTTCGGAGGTGTGGGGGCCTCTTTTCGAGGAATCACCGTCTCCGACCCACTCGCTCCACCTCGGGGCGTGGGCGAAGGAGTTGAAGCTCCTTTGTTGCTGTCCTCCTTTCGGGGGACAGCTTTAGGAACCCCCGAAGATGGCCTAGCGACCATCTTCAGGGGTGTTGCCTCCTGTGAGTCTAACGACTCTGTGGAAGCGCGTGGCCGTTTCGCCTTACGGGGAACGGTCACGCTGGGGGAAGAGGGGGGAGCCTTAGGTTTAGCCGGGGCTGGGTGTGAACCCTTTTTGCCGCCAGCTCTACCAGGGGAGCGCCCGCTACAATTAAACATAGAAGTCCCGCTCCGGGCTCTATCAAACCACAACCTTCCACTCTTCTTTGCGGAGGACCTTAACGCCTTTCATCTAACACTTCTTTCAAACACTACTATGATGCAGGAAGGTACCTAGCTTGTGCTTTGCAGCGATATCGCTGCGAGCACATCGGCCTTCCCCACATTCTTCGGTACTTGTGGAGCTACCACGTCTCCGGACGTGGTCTTCCGCAATGACCAGGCTACACGCTTCTACACGCACATCTCACCGGGTCCCCACGTACTTTCTGACCACATACTGATATACCTTATCATATCTACATCTCCCATACTTATACCCAAACCACCTCTCTTCGACTACAACAACACGAACTGGGATGAGTTCAAGAGAGACATAAAAGATAACACGCCACAAAACCTCGACCTAGACCACACTAATCCAGGCATGTTAGATGACCACTGGTGCTCAAGCATAAACACTATAACCACAGCACGCGACCTACACTCACCACATAAAACCTACAATTGCATAAAACATTTCACATTTTCCATACACACTCAGAGACTGATCACACAGTACAATAATCACTACACTTGAGGCCCCTGACAACACAACATCAATCACTTACGTACTCGAATCCTACCGTATGTGCAGCTAGATAGGAACTGGCAGTGGCGTGAGGTCGTCCGCATCGCGGACGACACCCATTGTACTAAGCCCTACTTCATCTGGCGGTACGTAAAAAAGTTGCTAGGCACTGAGCCACACAAACATATCACCCTCCAAGTTTACAACAAACATTTACATACACTAAAGTCATTTTAGACGCATTTAGGTCCCACTGGGACACAGTACATACACACAACTCACCTAAACCACACGCGCAGGATCACTTCCAGGAAGTCCAGCAGTGGTGTCTGGCCCACGCTCACGAGTTAAGGCCCACCCCCTTGATACGAATGGAGCTGCTCGAACCCACATTTACACTAACCACTCCCATCACCGTCGAGGAAACAAAACACTAGATTAAAACAACACCAAAATTTGCCCCCGGTCCCTCCGGACTACCAACCACACTAATACATAACTTCCCCGCAAACATATACCTCACACTTACACACCTATTGAATGCCTCACTAGCCTCAGGCCACTTCCCTAAAATATTCAAAGTCTCTCACAACATACTCCTACACAAAACGAACAAAGGCCCCAAAGACTAAAACAATTACATGCCTATTGCTCTATTAGAGCACCTAGGCAAAATACTCGAACCCATGATAAACTGCCGCCTACGAGAATACGTGGAAGAGAGGGACTGGTTCACCCCACACCAATATGGGTTCAGGAGGGGCCGGTCCACTCAGGCTGGCGGAGAGCATCGTTCATGACAGAATACACTATAACCAACTCAGCCTCTGAAGACAGAGGCAGCGCCCGGTAGAGCCCCGCTGCCTTCAAACAGAGGGGATACAGCATGGAAACTAAACTGCTATTCATACTTGGAGACATCCGTATACACTGGCACGGTTCCAAAGTGACACGAGATGTGCTCCAGAAAGACTGAACGCAATACTCTTCGCGCTGTACAAGCTTTGGGATCAGAGGCGTGGCGACAAAAAGCCAACGGTGGTACCAACAGGGTGGCGTTCTGGGTTTAACCATTGAAGCCACCGGTCCGAGAGCTATATATAGCTCTGGAAGGAGTTTCCTAGCCCTAGCAGTGAGATAATGCCGTTGATTTCCCAAGGCAAAGAGTGTAACGCTGAGGACACTTCCCTGCGGGACAACCTCTTCCTGCTCCATTAGGCCGGAGAGTTCTCCCCCCCACTCGTACGCGGACGCGGTGATCTCGCAAAAAAATCAGATGAAAAGACCGAGAAGCGTCCACTCGCCCCTATCGTGTGGAGGGTCTCCATTATACCGTATCGCCATGTGGTATCAAAAGCCCTCTCCAGATCGAAGAACACCGTGGCGAAGTGCTGTAGGCCTCGCACACAGCATCTCCAGTCGAAGCAGAGCATCCGACGTGGAATGAAACTTGCGGAAGCCACGTTGCGCAGAATACAAATGGCCTACACTGTACAAAAAAGGCTAATCTAAGATTTACCAATTTCTCCATCAACTTGCACACGCAGGAGGTTAGAGAAATTGGATGGATACCGGCAGGGGTAAAATGATCTATATCAGGTTTGCGAAAAGCTACCACAGTAGCGATTCGCCAGGAATCTGGGTGGTTACCCTTTACCCAAATCCTGTCGAAGAAATATAACAGAAAGGCAATGCCTGGCTCAGCCAGCTATCAAAGCATGGCGTACGGGACATCGTCCGGACCATGGGCGGTGTCCACGCACGAAACAAGAGCAGAGCGCAACTCGCTCCCAGTAAACCTGTCGTTGAAGGGTTCTCCGCCGCTAGAGGATAAGTCCAATCGGCAGCCTTCCGCGACATCACAACATGCATTGAATGCTCGCGGAGCAGCATCCTGGCTAGAGAATGCGGATAAAGCGGTCGCTAAGGAATCCGCCACGGACGCGGGGTCCGAGATTGCGGTCCCATTCTCCTGGAGAACGGGAAAGGGGTCCTGCGAGAACTTGCCCCGAATCCTTTTGACTCGCTATTAAACCTGTGCTAGAGAAGCTTTCCCGTTAAGTGAAGACAGGTATGCCTGCCAAGATGAGCGGCGGGCGTGCTTCGAAATATACCGGAACCTAGAACTAGCCCGTCGGAATTGACCGAAAATGAAATCGTTCTAGTGGCACTTAAATCGCATGTAGGCATAACGCTTCTGTTTGAGAGCCGTCTCACACTCAGCCGACCACCACGGGAGTAGTCTGCGTGCAAATCGACCAGACGTTCTGGGTATAGTAGTCAGGCCCGTGGCGATGAGGTTGACGGAGAAGAACTCAACGGCCTCATCTACCGACCTAAACTCCTCGACTGAGATAGAGAATTCTGTCATTTCCTGATGTTGAGGACACCGCGCGCGCGCCAAGCACCACCGAGGTGGGTTCTCAGGTGGTAGTCGCTTAGAAAATGAAATTTCAATAGGAAAGTGATCACTACCATGGAGTTCATCGACCACCCCCAAATCAAAATCAGGCTGTGCATCCGGAGAGCACAGAGATAGATCAAGGCAAGAAAATAAAGAGGTTGTCGGGCAGTGATGCGTAAACTCATCCATATTTAGGACACCTTTCTCAAGCTCTTCGATCGGATCGGCAAGGACATTTCTCCTGGGATTTATTGAGTAGTCTCCCCAGAGAGGATATCTGCCGTTCAGATCTCCCAGCAAGAGAAGAGGCATCGGAAACCGTACCATAACGCGGCAAAAGTCCCCCGCGTCGAAGTCAGCTGACGGTGAATTGCACGCAGAAATAATAGTATACCTCTTATTCAGGTGAAACTACATACCACTGCCTGAAAGAAGGTATCTAAAGTGAAAGGCAAAATGGAGACTTTATGCCGGGTGTAAACCGCGCATTCCCCAGTTTTGCCATTTCGTGGTCGTGGGGTCGCAAGACCCTTATACCGCGAGAGGGTGGGTAGCGGACACCGCACCTAGCAAGGTCTCCTGCAGAAAAATAGATAACGAGGAACGGGACGAGACGAGCCTCCGCAGATCCTCCCGGGGGCCGGAGGCCATGGCAATTCCATTAAGGGAATATGACCTCAAGGCATAGCTCGGAGGAGACGCGGGGGCCCTCTACAAACCGATGACCCTCACGGGGATCGCCGTACGCTTCCCGGAGGCAAAACCCTAGGTGCTGTTGGCCGGACAAAGCGCTAAAGGTGCTGTCGCCTTTGAGGACTTATTGAGAGAGGTTGGGCTGACCATGCAGGTCTTTTCCTCCCTCTGCCTCGAAACCTTAAGCGGGCGTTGCGGCTTGTGAGGCGGGGTCCCTCTTTTTGAGAAACCACCGTCTCCGAACCAATCAGCTAAACACTAGGCGTGGACGAAGAAACCGAAGCTCCTTTGTCTTTGTCCTCCTTTCGGGGGCCAGCTTTAGGAACTCCGGAAGATGGCCTGACGACCAACTTCAGGGTGTTGCCTCCTGTGAGTCCAACGACTCTGTGGCGCCAACTTTACCAGAGGAGCGTCTGGGTTCAGTATATCCCGCAGAAGAGCTCCGAATGGACGCGGAAACACCCTTGCTCGTTGGCCTGGATGGGCCTGGAGCAGCGGGTGTCTTTCTAAGCAGTGAGGCATAAGACAGCCCAGGCAGAGCCGTGTGCGCCAGGACCAATTGCTTAGCCTCGCGGAATGAGAGTCGCTCCTGGGCCTGAATAGCAAAGGATTTCATTCTCCAGGAGAAATCCAATACATTGCTTCGAAGAAGCGATGTGCACCTCTCCGCAATTGACAGATTTGGCCACATACAATTTGGACTTATCGTGTGCGGCCTTGGACAATTTACACATACTTCGAGTGACCCTGAATTTGCACGTTTACATGAATGTTTTGTTTTGCCGAAGCGGTGACAGGAATAGCACCGCTGCGGCAGTGGCACGAATACCTTCACGAGCTAGCGGTATCAACCGGCACGCACCGACTCAGGGATCTTGTCACAGTCGAACGTGACAAAGAGTTTAGTGGTGGGTCTCGAGGCCCCTCCCTGTTTTCTCATCACACGTTCGATTTTGACCCCCCCGCCATGGTCGGCAAGGTCTAAGGTGATGTCCTCTATGGAGTAGTCAACCAGTTCCCTGGCATAAACTGCTTCTTTCACAAAGTTCATGGTAGAGTGGAGTGCTGCGTCACACTCACTGGGGTGCCATGAAGTGTCCGAAGAGCACTTATCTTGGCCACTTCGGAGGTCTCCGCCGCATTCGCCAAAAGGCTCCCGCCCGAGAAACGGATCTCCTATAGCTCTCTACCAATTACACTAGCTAATGCTCTCCTCTGACTGATCATGTTGCCCTTGGCCAACATGCTACCATCATTGGAGCGAATAACGAGGAAGTGTTTGGAGCCAACTGGCTCGAAAACGCCATGTTAGCTCTGAATGAGGGGCTCCAATGTTATCAAAGCTTCACCCTGTGCACTCTTGGTCTTACTCATAGTCAGGGGCTCCACACCCGGTGGCAGATGGGCCGGATGTGCCGATCTTTGCTTGGTCGCTTACCAAAGTGGCAGCAGACCCATCCGTCCCCGCAGCCCCGCGGATGGAGAGGAGCTCCGAGTCTTCTTAGTCTTAGCCATCGCCAAAAGGCTCCCGTCCGAGAAACGGATCACCTATAGCTCTCTACCAATTACACTAGCTAATGCTCTCCTCTGACTGATCATGTTGCCCTTGGCCAACATGCTACCATCATTGGAGCGAATAACGAGGAAGTGTTTGAAGCCAACTGGCTCGAAAACGCCAGGTTAGCTCTGAATGAGGGGCTCCGATGTTATCGAGGCTTCGCCCTGTGCACTTTTGGTCTTACTCATAGTCAGGGGATCCGCACCCGTTGGCAGAGGGGCCGGATGTGCCGATCTTGGCTTGGTCGCTTACCAAAGTGGAAGCAGTTCCATTCGTCCCCGCAGCCAAGTCTTCTTAGTCTTTTTCATATTTTTTCTCTCTTCAAGAGAGGAGGGCGGGGAATGAACCCGCTTCTTCCCTCCACCGGCAGAAGCCCCTAGGCCAGATGGACCGGCCTCAGCCAGGTCCTTCTCCGAGATGGAGAAGGTCCTGGTAGTGGCAGGGGCCCTGGTTGGAGGAGATCCCTCCCTACTTTGTACTTCCTTGGAAACCCGGGTCTTTTTTGGAGGACCTTGCATAGGGGCGGATTCTGGTTCGGTGCTTGGCGCCGAGCCCAGATTCCCTCCCATGGAAGGCCCTACCGTCTGATGCAGGGTTGCTTTAAAGACCATGTCTATCTCAGGAGGGGCTTCCAGTTGGCCAACCCCTTCCAGGACATCGCAGGTCCCGTTTGCAGCCCTCCCGCCTCGTGGCCTGGTAGTCTCTCTACATGGCGGCTCCACCTTGGACACGGCGTAAAATAGATAGTGTTTGAAAATAGAAAGGAAAAGGAGGTGAGGACGATGTTGTTGGGGATAAAGCAGGTTATTAAAAACCCGCTATCACAAAATAGGGCTCAGGGGTAAAGGATTATTGTTCCTTCTCCTCCCAGCCCCAATCCGCGATGGTTGACTGAGAAGAGGGTCAGTATCTACCCTATGAAATTAGAGGCTCACTATAGTAAGTTGTGAGTTGTATGAAAAGCGAGGAAACAAGTGGAAAACATAAGTGTCTGAAGGAAGGAGAAGAGGCTAAGCTGGGCTCGGCGAGGTGCTAAGTTCCGTCAGCATGGTGGCCAGGATTGTAAATCGCTGCGCCCTTACGGGGGCGCACAAATTAAAAGCTTTCTTCTCTTTTTCTCTCTTCCTAACGCTAATGAAACGATTATTGTCGGTTCATTTTGAAGTAGATTTCGTGTGCTTTTTCCTGAATTATTTAAACTACAATGTTTAAATCCCTTGAATGGATTATGCCACGTAGTTGTATGAGTGATACTCTCCCCTCTAAGCAAGTACTTTTTTTGGCCACCCATGTGGAAAGAATATCAAAGATCTTGTCTGCAAACAAGCATGGACAAAAACCGAAACCACTTTGAAAACAATTAACATTGCCATATGCTCTATTTTCTATCATGAACATGGACATTTTAGATCCTTACCATCAATTTTATTCCTAGAACTATCTCAAACTATCATTTACGATAATAGTATCAATTTTTGCTAGTCTTTTCTCCGACTGCACAAGGTCGATAACTAATAAACCTATCCTTAACTCTCCATACAATTCGAGTGGGAATTTGATTATAGAGTCATTTTATGAAATTTCAAAGTGGTTTATGCTCGCTGGTTCTATGACAGAACAATGGTACAATAATCTACCCCAGGTGTTATATGCCGACTTTTATTTTATATAGTTTTGTATTGAGTTACTAACCACCAAATATACAAAGATCTACTTAGGGCTAGCACAAGAATTTAGAGGTGTAGGATAGCTAGGGGAGGAGAGGATATGGATAAAGGATGTTTTTCAACTCATTTCTTCAGTCATATTGGGAAGTAATATTTACACTGGACTGCATCAAAAATGCAACATAAATGACAATATAATTTTCCAGACCAAATTTTCGTGCTGAACACTGTGGTAGTATTCGTTTTGCTCCTGAGTTTCTAGTTATTGTGTTGCACAGCATGTGTTATAAGAGCTAGGTGAATAGGCAGCTATGTATGAATTATTACTGTGTACTGTCCGCGTGTGATCATTGACTGTGTCTTATGTTTATTTATTTTGTTGCAGATTAACTGAAGGATGCGCAGATTTGCAAGAATCATCCTGACTCGTTCTGCTACATAAGTGGAAAGTACAAACCCTCAAAACAGAAGCGCACTATCACATCTTCATTAAAACTTCTGTATTGTCCCTACTTTGCCATTAAACTAGGAGATCAGGCCAAGCCATGGGCTCCTCACTTTGCCTATGTGAACTGTATTTCTGGGTTCAGCCATTGGATTAAAGAGAAACGTAAATCAATGCTATTTGGTATACCAATGGTTTGGCGAGAACCGAAAAATCATCATGATGACTGCTATTTTTGTATGGTGAAACCGCTGGGGAGGAATGCTAAAAGCATGACACACATTAAATATCCAAACATTCCATAAGCTATGAGACCTGTACCACACAGTAATGACGTCCCAGTACCAATATGTTCTGAGAATGTGCACCGTAGCAGTTCTAGTAACTCTTCAAGTAGTGACCGTGAAGATACAGATGTGGATGAAGAGTTGAAAACCTAACGGGATCCGTGGGAAAAGCCCTCAGTTGTTTGAACAAAGTGAACTAGATGACCTTGTTCGAGATCTTGGGCTGTCAAAAGAATCTGCACAATTGCTAGGCTCAAGGTTAGCAAATAAAATCTTTTGGGAAGCAGCACACACTTTGCATGGTATAGGCATCGAGAGCAGGAATTTGTGCGGTACTTTACCAAGACAGATGACATGGTGTATTGCCATGATGTTTCAGGTCTTGTGGGACACATGGACAAGGAACCCCATCCTGAAGAATGGAGGCTCTTTATCGACTCCTATAAAAGGAGTCTGAAAGCCGTGATACTTTTTAATGGCAAAAAAGTAGCATCATTGCCCATTGCGCATTCCGTCAGACTGAAAGAAACCTACGCTACCATGTTACTTCTTCTTAGCAACATACAATATCAGGATCACAACTGGCTTCTTTATGGTGACCTGAAGGTCCTAAGTATTTTGTTAGGGCTGCAGGTAGGCTAAACAAAACATCCATGCTTTTTATGCTTGTGGGACAGCCGTGCAGATTCGGTACACTATCGAGAAGTGCAATAGCCACAACGGACGGAATTTGTACCTAGCAGCAATAACGTCAAAGCTCTACCACTTGTACCAGCCGAGAGAGTGCTTCTACCTTCACCTCACATAAAGCTGCGATTTTATGAAGAACTTTGTAAAAGCACTTCTGAAAGTTGGAGAAGGGTTTAAGTACCTGTCCCACAAATTCCCTTCTGTAAGTGATGCTAAAATGAGAGCCGGCATATTTTTTGGACCACAGATTTGTAAGCTACTTTCAGATACCGGCTTTACTGAAGCATTAACACCTCATGAAAGAAGTGCTTGGAATAATTTTAAGTCAGTTGTAACAGGCTTCTTGGGGAACACAAAAGCCGATGACTACAAGGAAAGAGTTGGAAACATGCTTCAAGCATATGAGATGGCTGGCGTACGGATGAGCATAAAAATGCATTTCCTCCATAGCCATCTTGACTACTTTCTTGCCAACTTGGGTGACTTCAGTGAGATACAGGGGGAGAGGTTCCATCAAGATATATCCGAAATGGAGCACCTCTATCAAGGCAATTGGTGCGTGACAATGATATCTGATTTTCGCTGGTCGCTTGAAAGAAGCCGGGCAACATCTGCTGATACACTGGCAGACAAGAGAAAGTCTCGAAAGCGTACCTTTGAGGGGAAATAGCTGGCCTCAACATTCAAATACAATAGTGATTTTCGTAAGCAGATATGTACATGCCTGTATGTGTGTAACGTACATTTATCATGATTTTGTTTCTTAATAAAAATAAAATGGCCTTTCAACCTCTGTTTGCCTTTACTTACCTATATAAATTTACAGGAATTTTATAGAACTAGATCAACGCATTTCTGCACGATAAACCTGAACAATTTAGTGTCGGTTATTACAAAAAAATGAGAACCTCCCTGAAAAAATGATTATGATTTCTGGATTTAGCATGCAAAACTCTAATGGGAAATGGTAATGACGTCTTTGTTGCAAGGAATTTTTTGGGGGATGCAGCCGAGTGTACTTATTACGACATATGTGGTAAGCAGTTCCAGGTATGTGATATTTTATACGAATTTTTCGTCTGCGATACATTGTTTATTCTTTTGTTTACTAGTTTGAAACCGTTTCTTTTAAACGAACACTGGGTTCTCTAGCTCATATATTGAGTCATAATTTGTACGAGTATACCCGTTTAGTATTTTAAAAACTTCAATAAGTTTACCATCAGATTCCGATGTGTTAGTGAAAATAAATTGAGGTACCTCCCACATTCGTCGTACGATCTATTTCTAACTTCATGTATTAATTTAATTGCTTGTTTCTAAATCATCTAAAGTACAAGTTTAAATCTCCTACATGGATTAGGCCACACAGTTGTTTGAGTGACAATCTTTCTTAAAAGTAAAAGTAAAAGTAAAAGTAAATGTTTGGCTAGGTATGCGTAATGAATGATATCGAAGATTCTGTTCTCCTTTTCATAACATACCTGCAAACGAACATTGTTGAAGTATGGCCAATTGTACGGGAATATGCGCAGACAGGCTCTGAGGTAGGCTAAGCAAGGCGACAACTGTAATTGTTCTAAGAGGGCGATTTGAATAGATAGCGGCATCTGCGTGACCAAGGAATATACCAAACACAACGAGAAAAATAGATTTTAATGCACACTAAATAAAAGGCACAACAATAAATATGGATATACATATAGGGGTACAGGAATAAGACGGAATTAGGTTCTGAATACTAATTAGATAACCTATTATTATTAAATGGTTATAGTGGGAGATTTAGGGTAGTGAGTGATTTAGTTCCTTTGAACCTCAAGAGTAAAACGGGGCAAACTTGACGTAGGTCTTGGTGACCTTGATTACTCACAGGAGGCTAGTCACAACCCAGCAGCACGGGGGCTACTTTCTCGAACTTGTGTTTTGCTAGATGCGGGCCTCTTGTCCTCAAGAGGTCACTGGACGAACTTCGAAGGGGGGGGGGGACGAGATGACTTCTCTAACCACGGGTTGGGCGAGCTATCGGGCCTTTTGTTCTCAAGAGGTCACCAGTCGAACTTCGAAGTGGGGGTGGGGGGGGATGACTTCTTCACACTCGGCTTGAGCGAGCTAACGGGCCTCTTTTCCTCAAGAGGTCACCAGAAGAACTTCAAAGGACGGTTTCTCCAATCCTTGATCCGAAGGTGGTTGAGAAAGTCTGATGTTACCTCACGAGACTCCTCCCTGACCCGAAGATACGGGGGTGATGTCCAGCTCTTCCGCACCTTGCGATCGTCCCTCATACTTCTTGGGAGAGAGTTTGTTGAATTGCACTCCTTCGGGGGTAGTCTCGTCTAACGAAATCTGTCTGTAATCCTGGATAGGGTGCATATATACCAGGAGTTCTCCAAAACAGGAAGAGAGAGGCCTTCTCTAACCTTCGTTATCGGGCGTGACAAACCGAGTGTCTCCTTACGGCAAAATGTCAACTGTCAACGGCAGGGATCAGTGGGCCAGACGGACGACTTGTGGCTGGAGCCATAAAAGCTGTTCACCATGAACCTACAAACTACAAAGTAACCTCCCGACCTGAGATGGGAGGAGGGGGGGGGCTTGTGACGGCAGGGAGGTAGCCTCAATTTCAGCGTCATGCCTCGGTGTGAATTTTGCGTAGGCCTGGTGGCAAGCCCAAAAAGGGTGAAGTCAGAGGGAGGGGGGAGTAACGGCTCGCTTTCTCTCTCGAAGTAATATCTTAGGAGGTGGGGAAATAATATTAATCTAGGGGATCGGATACCTCTACAAACATGAACAAATAAACGAAGTCATTTTGCAACAATTCACATTGTCAAATGGTCGGTTTTCTATCAGGCCTATAGACATTTCAGATTTTTATCCTCAAAGGCATGTAGACCATAATTGTACCGCATATTCCAAATGCGGTATTGCAAGCTGCTTATACATATAACACTGCTCTGCGTCAAAATTGTATCTTATGTTTTCTGTAGTGTTTCTTAATAAAATTAACCTCCTAAATCCGAACCTGGCATCCGGTTTTCTCTATCAGGTCCAGTTTTGCGATACAGGGGTGATAATAATTTTATTGTTTATACTTGTCCTATATTACATCAAAATTTCAATAGTTTTTGCACTACTGTATTCGCAGTAAATTTGTGTACCCTTTTAAGTAATTATGTCAATAAGTTTATATTTTTTACAGGTTAGAAAAGGCTTACCATTATAATAATAATAATAATAGTGGTTTAATTAAAAATGAACAGAAAATGTAAGAATAGTTCCGAAAGACTTTGCTATGTTTTCGGCAAAGTGACTTTTCCCGAGCAGCAATGTACAATCTCTCCTGTAGTTAAATTTTTGTATCATGCATATTTTGGAGTAAGGCTAGGAGATCAAAATAAAAATTTCGCACCACATATTATCTGCTGCAAGGGATGCTACATAAGTTTAAGACGCTGAAGTTAGGGCGAACAAAAGTGTCTCTCATTTGGTGTTCCCATGGTGTGGAGAGATGGCAAGGACCACACTACGGACTGCTATTTTTGCATGACAAATCTTAAAGGTGAGCATTGTATCAGTATTTAAGCTTTTTGTATTTTACTGGCTCCTGAAAATGTCATTATTTTGCATAGACTTAGCCTAAAATTAAAAACTAACATATTTCACTTCAGCATGAACATACTCGTATCTTTTACTAAACATTTATGTACTATCTGCAACTACAAATCAATTCCTTTATGAAATATGCAATTATATTTTCCACAGATATAAATAAGAAGAATAAACATATTGTGGCATATCTGGATGTTCCTTCTGCCATCAAACTCCTGCCCCATGGTCCTTTACCTTCTTCCCCTGAACATATAGAGGTCCATGAAGAGATTAATATGGAAGTTGATCAGGATTATGACACATCTGAGTCTTATCAGGTTTCCACACATGATATGGTCGCAAGACCATTCACTCAAGTTCAGTTAAATGACCTGACCAGGGATCTGGGGCTTTCAAAGGAGAATACACAACTTCTTGGCTCTCGACTTCATGAAAGTAATCTTCTCGCTAAAGAAACATGTTTTTGGTTCAGAAATAGAGAACAAGAGTTTCGAAGCTAATTTTTCCAGATTTTTCCAGCTCTTTAGTATACTGCACCAATATTAAAGGACTTGTTGAGGCCCTTTGAATTCCCTACATCCCATTAGAAGGGAGACTTTTCGTAGATTCCTCCAGTAGAAGTTTAAAAGCTGTGTTACTGAATATTGGTAACAAGATAGCATCCGTTTCTATAAGCCATTCAATCTAACTTACTGAAAGTTATGAAAATATGAAAAAAATGATGGATGCAATAAATTACTCTACCCACAATTGGAGGATATGTGGTAACTTAAAGGTAACATCATTTTATACGTGGAATTTCTGAGCTCTTTGATATTAACATTTTCATTTGTAATTGTTAATACTTGTATATACCTTTTGGTCAACTTATATTTTACAAAAATGCAAATCTGGAACTCATGAGTCATTATTTAGTTCTATTTTTTTGTTTAAGTGTGTCCCAATAGGTTAATGCATCCTTTTGGGTTAATGGGAAACTTATCCTAATTGAAAAGGTAGACAACATAACTCAATAAACTCAGAATAAGATGTAAATATATCCAATTAGTTCCGATTCAATGATTTAATGCATCGGCATTAAGGATTTTTCAGTACATATTCATATTCTTATTGTTTTAGAAATATTACACTTTGAATTTACATACCGTGCTAAATTTCTTCTCAGGTAAGTCTCTTATACTTGAGATGCAAACAGGCTACACGAAGCATCCCTTCTTCCTATGTTTATGGGACAATCGTGCAGATAGTACATATACACTATGAGAAGAAGGTTTGGCCTCCACGAGAAGCATTTAGAATTGGATCAAACAATGTGATAGCTGAACTTTTAGTGCCTCTTCACAAAATACTGCTTACTCCACTGCATATAAAGCTTGGCATAATTATAAGTTATGTTAATACCCTTAGTAAAGAAGGCAAAGCTTTCCACAACTCAGTGACGCTAAGTTCCATGCGGGAATTTTTGATGGACCTCAGATCAGGAAGTTGATGAGAGATCAGCAGTTTGAGGCATCAATGTCGGACATAGAAAAAGATGTCTGTAAGCTTTCAAAGCTCTTGTTAACAATTTTCTAGGCAATAAAAGAAGCCCAGAATATGTTGCCCTGGTAAATCAGCTCCTAACAAGTCTCAAACTTTTGGCAGCTCGAATGTCTATAAAGATACACTTTTTACAGTACAATCTGGATTATTTCCCCGACCACTGAGGAAATTACAGTGAAGAACAGGGGGAAAAATTCCACCAGGACATAAAACAATGAAATCCAGGTACCAGGGTAAATGAGACGTAAACATGTTTGCTGACTCCTGTTGGTGTTTGAAGCGTGATGCACCAGATGAGAGGCACAAACGAAAATGGTCAAGGACGTCTTTTCTTGGAAATTAGAATTATTTTATTTATTATGCTGCATTCTTTATTTTTTGTTTTAATAAAAGGATTATAATTTACATACTTTTATTCCTGTTTCGATGATATGACAATAATAATGCATTATTAGATAGAGAAAGGTTTTGAAATTTCTTTTCAGGAAAAATGAGGTAATTTCAACGAAAATGGTAGATACTGTACTGAGAAAATCTGACCTGATTGAACAAAAATGCATTACTATTTGAGCTCAGGAGGTTTGATTCCTTAAGAAACCACAAGGAAATCCTAAGGAACATAAATCTCTATTTCAAACGCAGACCTCTGTAATGAAAGATGAAATCCTTCTATTAAAATGCAAAATTTCTAGTTATATATCTCATAACCCTAATTAATGGCCTTCGTTTCGAAACTTTTAGACTATTCGTGACCAAGACACCTAAATGATAGTTTAATTTGACTGTTTAAAATTTTATCACGCATATTATAATCATTACCTGGGTGCATTACTTTACACTTGTCAACGTTGAATTACAACTGCTATCTTTTCGACCATTTTACTACTCAAACTGTATTTTTGTAGGTTTCATAGTCACTTATATCTTTAATTAGTAGCAAGTTTCGTGCGACAGTAAATTCGTATCAAGATGGCTTATATATATAAATATTTGGGTGAATAAAATAATCAAGTGTTCGGATTATAACGCGGAACAAGGCACTTCATGCGTATTGTTGAGGAAACATCAAAGCAACATCAAGTCTTGTAGCATGACATCTTCATGGCGCGCAGATGCTATGGCTCCTAGGAGCCACAGCAACTCAAACGTGAGGAAGTCCTTTGTGTTTTGCAGTACCACACAGAGCTAAACCCGCGTGACTTGACGTTCTCAGTTCGGCAGACGGCACTCAAAGTTCAACATCAGTACTCCAAGGCGAATATTGCGACCATTGATCCGTGTGATATCCTCCAGAAAGTATGGCGTCTGCACGAAGAGTACAACGGATTGAAGAAATCAAAATCCCGAACAGGGCAAACTGAGGAAAACCAAGCAAATTTCGTTGCTTCCCTGAATATATATATATATATATATATATATATATATATATATATATACATACAAAGAAAGCACCTAGAGGATCTGCGGGTGATTTTACAACCACCACAAGGCTATGCCATTTTTATTTACTGTCTTTCAAATAAAATTTGAAGACAGAAAGAAAGATGCAGAAACCTTGTGTAGGTGACTATAAATACATATGGTACAAGAGAAAATAAGAATTGGACGCGAATGAGCAAATGAGACAAGAAACTTGAGGTTTTTAAAGGCAAGAGAGAGGGACATTAGAAGAATCCATAATCAAAGGGAGCAGAGGGCGGCACAGTGAAGGCGATCCTTTACCGAGAAGACAGAAGTAACGCTTTAGAGTAACGATTTGGGCAAAATATAGTTACTGTGCCTAGTAGCTTAGCGGTAAAGCATCTGAACGGCAATCAGCAGATCCAGGTTCGAGTCCCGGCCAGGAATTCAAAGCTTTTTTCCCCTGGCGTTACTTCTGTCTTCTCGGTAAAGGATCGCCTTCACTGTGCCGCCCTCTGCTCCCTTTGATTCTGGATTCTTCTAATGTCCCTCTCTCTAGCCTTTAAAAAACTCCGGTTTCTTGTCTCATTTGCTCATTCCCGTCCAATTCTTATTTTCTCTTGTAATATATATATATATATATATATATATATATATATATATATATATATATATATATAATATTGAGGATAAATCCCAGAGCCACGAGAAACGGATGTAGCATCTTTCAATTTTTCACTACGTTTCGAAAACTACAAGTTTTCATCTTCAGGCTAGAATAGGTTTACAAAGTTAATATGTATGAAGAAAACTTGAAAAGGCCAACAAGACATTATTTTAAAGGTGACCAATTACAAAATATCAGTAGAAAGTACTACAAGTTAAATTAAATATGACTTGGCAACAGTTAAATTTGCTTTAAGACTGACTCACAAATTAGTTCAGAAATTTAAGGATTATTGCAGAAATTAATTACAAACTATAAGAGAATTGACCTGGCATTATTTAAAGATAATAAATATAAAATTTTTTTTAAAAATTTTGTAAAGACTGTAAGAGTTAAAAACATTTAATATAAAAACGGAAAATTTGGGTACTTACTAAAGCGGATCCATCCTAGAGAGTGAATGGTAGGTTTAACAAGGGGCTAGTATATATAGGTTACATTGACGCTTGGTTTATTAAAAGGCAAACCCACTAACAAACTGTAGTTAAAATTAGTTAATTAATAATGATATTGCACTTAAATCTTCATTGAGTGTAGGTTTGTAGTGTTTTATATATAGAGATTCGAGGGTTCTTAGGCAATGTTTGTTGTTGTTAAAGGCTAATACTTTAAAATTCTCAATAGAAATGTTAGTTTTACAACTTATGGTGTGTTACCTAATAGATGACTTTGCCTTTCTATTTAATATTTTGCTTGTGCGCCAACTAATCCCCATATGAGCAGAGAACCTAGCTCCAAGAGACCTAACAGTGCTACCAATGTAAGAGGCTCCAGTACAACTGGGACATTTAAATAAATAGACATTATCCCTGCGGAACTCCAAAGAGACAGGATCTTCACTGTTAAAGAAACTTCCTATCGATAGTTTGTTTATAAAAAACTATTTTGGAGTTGAGTTGGGGAAAATATCTTTTAAAAATAAAAAGGATTTTTCTTTTAAAAGTATCGTTTAAAAAACCCATCTCTGAAATTAGTAAATATATGGGCATTTTAGGAACTTTTATGCAGGGTTGAGGGGGGTCAATGAGATTATCAAATAGCTTTTTTAAAACTCTATCATATAGGTCAGAAGGAAATAAATTATTTATAAAATACTTCCTAAGAAAAATAAATTAATTATGGATTGATTGGTAAGTGGATGATAGCGAGAAACCTCTATGTATTAAAGTTTTTACTGTGGATATTTTATATCAGAAATCACAAAAACTAAAGTAGTTCAAACCTAGTCCTGTGAATTTTTTTTTCTGTAAATGGTTGTTTGAATTTTTCGTTGGTCATTATCTCGGTTGATTAAAAGGTCAAGAAAGGGCATCTTATCATTTGACACCACTTCCATGGTGAATTTGATGTTAGGGTGTAAA